>BLBF01000048.1:12978322-12989304 GCA_015471245.1 Laticauda colubrina | reverse complement strand
CAAGGAATCAACAAGAAAGATTTGAAAATCCCCATGATGCACATGCAGCAGGATCAACAAGAGTGTGGGTCAACCTTTGGTAGATGGAGGGCACAATTAAAGCACCAGCACCTGCCCCCTGGGCACATCTGTACGAAGAATGGGGATGCCAGTGGAGGCCATTGAATGGCTTACCTCCTGCTGCATCCTTGACTCCATCAAGCCTATCACCCCAGATCCTTCGCAAACCTGAATTGATCTCCAAACCATCCCTTCACCTGATCACCATGAAGTCTCTAGCAAGGATGAGGACCGAGTGAGGTTACAGGTAGTCCTCTACTTACAACCATTGTTGTAACAACCAATTGTACAATTGGTTGTTACAATTGTACAATTGTTGTACAACCAATGTTGTAATATTGGTTTAGTGACCATTTGAACTTACAATGACTGAGGACAGTTTTTTACACTTACAACCGTTGCAGCATCCCCATGGTCCTGTGATCAACATTCAGACGCCAGGCAGTTGACTCATATTTATAATGTTTGTGGTCATATGATCCCCTTTTACAACCTGATGCTCAAAGTCAATGGGGAAGCCAGATTGTCCCGGTTGTTAAATGAATCACTGCAGTGAGTAACATGATTGTTAAGTGAACCTGGCTTCCCCATTGATTTTTCTTGCCAGAAGGTCACAAAAGGGGGTCACTTGACCCCGGGGACACTGCAACCATCATAAACAGGAGTCAGTTGCGAAGTGCCTGAATTTTGATCACATAATCATGAGGTTGTAAGTGTGAAAAATGGTCATAAATCACCTTTTTCAATGCCCTTGTAAATTTGAATGTCCACTAAATGAACTGCTGTGATTTGAGAACAAACCATACTGACATTAAGAGAAATGTTAGCTTGAAATGGATTTTGTCTGTTATAGGTTTTTTTAAAAAAACCTGGCCCTTTAAGAGGTGGTGGACTTCAACTCCCAGAATTCTCCAGCTACCATGCATCTCATTCCACACCCAGCTGGGGGTGGGTGGGTTCTTGCACAGGGCATGAATTTCCCCCCCCACACACACTCCTTTTTCCCTTTTCACATAGGAACAAAGGATTAATTCTTGACTCACGACAGGTAGTCCTCGACTTGCGACCACAATCAGGAGCAGAATTTCTAGGCAAAGATTCTGTTCAGCGAGTCATGACCAATTTTATGACCTTTTTTGCTATGGTTCAGGGGATCTTTGTAGTTGTTAAGTGAATCATGTGGTCGTTAAACAAATCCTGCTTCCCCATTGACTTTGTTTGTCGGAAGCCAGCTCGGAAAGTCACAAATGGTGATCACGTGATACTGCAACTGTTGTAAGTACATGCCAGTTGCCAAGAATCCAAATTTTGATCACATGATTGTGGGGATGTCCTCAACGCATGACTGCAATTGGGACAAAAGCTCCTGTTGAAGGTGGTTGTTAAATGAATCATACCTGAATTTACAATCTTTCTGCCACAGTTGTTAAGCAAATCACTGTACTGTTAAGTGAATCATGTGGTCACTAAGGGAATCCAGCTTCCCCCATTGGCAGTGCTTGTTGAAGAGTAGCAAATGGTGAGTAAATGGAACTACGAAAGTGTCCGAATTTTGATCTCATGACCATGGGGAATGTGAGGACTGGCCATAAGCCCCTCTTTTCAGCACCGTTGTCATTGCTAAACAGTTGCTAAATGTAAGTCGAGGACTACCTGAAGTTGCAAAGCTAAAATTTCAAAGCACCAACAACATTTTTAAAATATATAATATATATATCTTACCTCCCCATTCAAAAAGCAGTAGAGCACAGCGACCACGAAACCCTGAAACAGAAACAAAACAAATTGTTTTTGGGGATAGCGAAAACTGCCAGCTCTTTTCGTTGATGTGAACTCTACACTTAACAGAGATGTGTGGCAGGAAATATTCTCAACTGCATTTTCAAGCAACCCTGACCTGTCTTCGGTTCCTGCAGACTCTAGGATAAGAGAATAATAGAATAATGGAAGGGGACTTGGAGGTATTCTAGTCCAACCCCGTATTCAAACAGGAAACTTTCTAGGGGCTGTCAAACTTGTGGCCCATGGGGCGGATGCATCACGCGTTGGCCATGCCTACCCATTTTAGTGAAGGGGGGAAAAGTTGCAATATGTCATGTGATGACAGGGTGTCGTCGTCGTGAGTTTAACACTCCTGCTCTGGGCCGCTTCAGACAAATGGTTGTCCAATCTCTTCAGCCAATGGTTTTTCTCACTTAAAGAAATATTATTGGTTGAGGTAGGGGCCTGGATGGGCTGGGGGATATGGATTTATAATGTAGACATGCAAAGGGGCCAAGTTTTTATTAAAAACGTGGAAGAATACATCAGTGAGCAACCAGGAGATTGTGAAATGTTTTCTAGAATATAGGTATTGAAAACTACCAGTCAGAATGGGAGAATCTATTGAGTAATTAAACATTCACTGCCTCTTACACCAATGTTTCTTGACCTTGGCAGATTTAAGAGGGCTGGAATTTGACTCCCAGAATTCCCCAGCCAGCATGTCAATTAGGGGACTCTAGGTATTGAAGTCCACACATCTTTAAGTTGCTGAGGTTGAAAAACACTGGTTTACACAATCATCTGAAGCATTAAAACACCCCCATTCTTCCATAGGATGCTTGAAAGGAAAGAGAAAAAGAGAAAGAGAAAGCTATTGAGAACTACATAACCCACCTGGAAGGAGCCGAGTCCCAGTTCAAAAACCAAGCGCTCCCTTTTGCTGACATTCTCTGGATAAAAGGCAAACACTGTGTAGTGAATCCCAAAGAGTGGGATGAGTAACAAAGTGGAACGGGCCAACCGCCTGTGGAGATAAATCAAGCAACAAAAGTTACATGTCCTCATTTAGTCCAGCTTGGTTTTCCCATTTGATCTCAAGCACCGTATAATAACTGTGGACTCGGTGTTTTTTTTTCAAAGATTTCATGACCGAACTAGATAACGTCATCAGTGCTAAAAACTAGAACCCCACACCCTTCCAGCACTGATGAAATAGCCAAGTTGGGTCATGAAACATCTGCAAGAAAACAGCCAAGCTCCAAGAGAACCAAGGATGCCACAGTTCAACCTTGAGCTACAAGTATCCCATTCCATTAATATCCCATAACGATAATCAACTTTTGGCTCCATCACTTGTCTTTGCCTAGGACTAACTTTCATTTCACTTATTTTATTTTTATTTGACTTATTCAATTTATATGCTGCCCACCTTGCCATTCAATTGTGCCCAAAATTTCCATTGTTAAGTGAGATATTTGTTAAGCGACTTTTGCTTCATTTTTATAACCTTCCTTCTCACAGTTGTTCACTGAATACCTGCAGTTGTTCAGCTGGCAACACAGTTGTTAAGTGAATCTGGTTTCCTCATTGACTTTGCTTGTCAGAAGGTCGCAAAAGGGGATCACGTGACCTTGGGATATGGCAACCGTCATGAATATGAACCAGTTACTATTTTGTTCACATGACTGTGAGGATTCTGCAATGGTCTTAACTTTGAAAAAGAGTCCTAATCACTTTTTTCACTGTCATTGTAACTCTGAAGAGTCACTAAATTATCTGAAGCCTATAGTCCTCATCTTACGACCATACAGGAGCCCAGAATTAAAGTCATGCTGGTCATTATACTGTACATGCACCACTAGCCAATTTTACAGTCGTTTTTGCAGCTCTTGTTAAGCAAAAACACGTTAAATGAACATGGTGTTCATTAAGTAAATCCGTTGCCCGCAATGGGTGGGGTTTTTTTGTTTTGCCAAAAAATGTTTCTTGGCAAAAAATTTTTTGTAAATTCTGGTCAGGTGTCCATGGGACACTGTAAATGGTCATAAATGCAGAATTGTGCTCAAAACATGACCATGTGACTACAAGGGGAGGTGGCCACTGGAATTTTGAATCCCTAGCAGAAGGAATCCTGGGAAGTCCATCATAACTATGAATGGTCGCTAAGTGAATGGTCGCAAGTCAAGATTACCTGTATGTCCACATTCAAGAAAAGTAGAAATCAGACCTCACTTATTTTATGAGGAAAAATGAGCATAGCTGTGTGGAAACGTGTAGATCTATCACTAAAATATCACAACCAAAGGACACTGTTGTGATACTGGTATTGGTACAGTGACTTCAGGATACTGCAGGTGTAGGTTGGGGAAAGAGAAAGACACAACCGAACAAAAAGAGCAGTAATCTCTAGTACAGGGAGTCCTCGACTTACAACCAGAAAGTCCTCGACTTACAGCCCAAACTTTCCATTGCTAAGCTGTTATAAGTGAATTTTGCTTCATTTTACTAGCTTTCTTGCCACATTTGTCAAGGGGATCAATGTAGTTCTTAAGTGAGTAATCCGTTTGTTAAGTGAATACAGCTTCCCCATTGACTTCGCTTCTCAGAAAGTCGCAAAAGGGGATCACGTGACTCCAGGACACTGCCAAGCACCCGAAGTTTGATTGCATGGAGATGCTGCAATGGTTGCAAGTGTGAAAAACAGTCCTAAATCACTTTTTTTCAATGCCGTTGTAACTTGGAACAGTTGCTAAATGAATGGTTGTAAGTCGAGGACTATCTGTATTTTAATTCCATGGATTGATACATTTCGATGCAGGACGTTCGTCTCCGACACGGTCAGCAACAAAAAGCACACAACGAAACAGACAGCATGCAGCGCCCTGATGTTATGTCAGCTGGCGCTTACAAAAATCGCACTCGACGTTTTAAGCGGCATGCGTCAAAAAACACAGACATTGTTCACGGGATTCCGCACACTTACAGGGTGATGATGGATAGTTCAGCCATCCTGCAAGAATGCTGGTTAGTCCTCTCGGACTTACAGTAGCATTTCTGAACGCAGCTGCTGAGTGTGGGACGAGGTCAGCCAAAAAAAGGAAAAAAAACACAAAACAAAACACAAAATAAACAAAAAAAATTGCTTTTTCCCTTCCCCCCTATCCAGGTTCATCAGATCAAGGACAAGAAATCCGTCGAATTTAAATATGGGATACCGAACCGCCACATCCTTCTCAAAAACCGATCAATTAATGAATCAAGAAAGCTGCAGATGCAGAAGGTGTGAGAAAAGCAAGGCAAGTAATGTTATGTGGAGCGACAACACAGGCAGACAATGTCAAGCAGGTGGAACAAACAAGGATTGCAGGTGATAAAAGTATCCAGATATTAAACAACAGTGGTGATGGTGGGGAAATAGGAAGAAAAGTTATTCACTTATGGGATGCTGAAGTTTCAACTGTAACAGGTAGTCCTCGACTTACAACCATTCATTTAGTGACCGTTCAAAATAACAACGGCAGTGAAAAAAGTGACTTATGATAATTTTTCACAGTTACAACCTTTGCAGCATCTCCATGATCAGGTGATCAAAATTCAGATGCTTGGCAACCGGTTCATACTTATGACGGTTGCTGTGTCCCGAGGACACCTGATCCCCTTTTGCAACCTTCTGGCAAGCAAAATCAATGGGGAAGCCAGATTCACTAAACAATCAGGATACTAGCTTATTGACTTGAATGATTAGCTTAACTGTGGCAAAAAATGTCATAAAATGGGACAAAACTCACATAACAAATTCTCACTTAATAAAATGTCGGGCTCAGTTGTGGTTGTAAGTCAAGAACTACCTGTATTTATGACGGTTGCAGTTTTCCAGGACCACATGATTGATCCCCTTTTGCAACCTTCTGACAAGCAATGTCAACATGGAAGCGAGATTCACTTAATAACCATGCAATGATTCATTTTACAAACTGTGGCAAGAAAAGGAAAAAATGGGGCAAAATTCACTTAGCCAATGTTTCTCTTAGCAACAGAAATTTTTGGCTCAGTTGTGGTCATAAGTCGAGGACTACCTTCATTGCTGTTAAACACTGAAAGGAGGTCGTGGACGCAAATATAGGAATATTCCCAAATGTTCACGAAAACTCTGCATGAGATTTAGGTTTAAGCAGCCCCAATGATGTCGGCCTTGCAATGTAGGCCAGACTGGAAGAACAACTAGATGAGGTAATTGTATTTTACAACTAGTCCTCGACGTTTGACCATTCTTTTACAAACCATTCATAGTTACAATGACCCTGACTTAAGACCATAGTTCACACTTACATCAAAATCAAAATTCAAATACTTGGCTTCTGGTTCTTATTTAGAGTATTTTGAAATTCCCCAGCTATGCTGGCTGGAAAATTCTGAGAGTAACTTGAAGCCCAGACGTCTTAAATTTGCCAAATTTAGAGACCCCTGCTTTGGTGGGTAGGATGATGGCACAAAGTGGACACAAGATACCAAGAAAATAACATTTTATTTTTATTTTTTCTGCTCAGGGACATTTCAGTGTTTTAGCCTTGTTTTGGAGATGCATTGGGCCTTTCTGAAGCTTAAAACAAGATTGGATGGGTGTTTTTTTTCCAAAGAATACCCAAAGAATTCTATACTCTATATTCTGTAACTGTACTACTGAAATTTGATGAATTTGGCAACTGTAAAATGGCTCAGGGATATTTATGTCCCTGTCTTAAATTTCCAGGTGTGGTGGAGATGCTGGGCCAGAACTGGGGATATCAATTTCAAATCAAAATTAATTTAACATTTAGGTGTGAGCCAGCAATGAGCTGCAGCTGCCAAAAAAGCCAATGTAGTCCCGTTATATCAATAGAAGGATAGCATAAGATCTTGAGAACTGATAATACCACTTTATACTGGTAACGCCACACTTGGAATATTGCATCCAGTTTTGCTCATCATGATATAAAAAAGATGTTGAGACTCTGGAAAAAGTAGAGCAACAAAGGGGACAATGGCTAAAACACATAAAGAAGAGTTGCAGGAATTGGGTCTGTCTAGCTTAATGAAAAGAAGGACTAGGGAAGACATTATATCAATATTTGGGGGGCTGCCACAAAAAGAGGGGGTCAAGCTATTCTCCAAAGCACCAGAAGGCAGGACAAGAAGCAATGGATGGAAACTGAACAAAGAGAGAAACAACCTGGAATGAAGGAGAAACTTCCTGATAATGAAAACAATTAATCAGTGAAACAGTTTGTCTCAGAACTTGTGGGTTCTCCAACACTGGAGGTTTTCAAGAAGAGACTATACCACCATTTTTCTGGAATGGTACTGGGCCTCCTGCATGAGCAGGGTGTTGGATTCAGTGGTGAATTACTACTGGTTCGGCCAATTTTGCCCAACTCAGCTGATTGGCATAGCAGAGCCTCAACTGGTGTTTGGAAAGCTGCACATGTGCGTGTTAGATACAGATGCATGACCACTGAATCGATAGGGAAACTGGTAGAATCCCACCACTGGTTGGATTAGAAAATCTCCAAGGTATTTTTTGTTATTCTGTTGTTATTCTGTTTTGGGTATTCCATCACTGCAGCTCTTCAAGAAGAGATTGGATAATCATTTGTCCAGAGTGGTATGTGGGGGGTTGGAGTAGAAGACCTCTAAGGTTCCTTACATTTCTGTTCATCTGTAATTTTGTAAAACTTCTTTCATGGACCAGTTTCTCTAGCGACAAGCTTCTGCATTGCCCCAGATGTTACCTTTCTACCTTCTTTGCTGCTATTGTTCATCCTTTTATTGTTAATGACAAACCATTAAATCTGACATTTAGAGGAAATAAGGCTCAGCACTTGCAACTCGCCCTGATGGAAATCGTCCATCAAAATATCAGGGACAGAAAAAGCAAAGGCCAACCATGCTTATAAAATATTGAATTAGGAACATATACACCGAACAGGAAGAAAAGAGTCATCAAACAAGTACAGAGAATCCTCGATTTACAACAGTTCAGTTAATAACTTTGAAGTTACACCGGCACTGAAAAAAAGTAACCTCGGCCTCTTTTTCATGCTGACTGTTATAGCATCCCCAGGGTCATGTGATCAAAATTCAGAGGCTTGGCAACTGACTCGTATTTATGACAGTTGCAATGTTCCAGGGTCATGTGATTCCCCCTTTGGTGACTTTCTGATAAGCAAAGTCAGTGAGGAAGCCAGGTTCACTTAACAACCTTGCAACTAATTTAACAACTGCAGGGATTCACTTAATGACTGTGAGGGCAAAATTCACTTAACAAAATTAAGTTAGCAATAGAAATTTGAGGTTCAATTGTTAAGTCGAGGACCATCTGTACTGAAGTAACTGAAATGATACATTCTTATATTATTATGCCATGGTAGCCATTAATTCAGCATTCATAAAATCTCAAAACACTCTTTTTTAAAGTGGCCTGTTGATCTGAGTTGATAGTGTACCGCCTGGTTAGTTTTCACTTCTCTTCTGTTATTCTGAATAGTTCGAGTAATTGAAGGTTCATTTCTAGACCGGTTCTTTGACTTTCTTTTAATTAATTCCCGAGAATGAATTAACTGCAGCAGAATAGCAATTGAGGAAATGGTTAAATCATTTAGGATAAAATGTTTAGCTGACTGGTATGGATTTTATTCCTAGAATCTCTGAAGGAGGCAGCTGTCTTTACTGAAAAAAAATCCTTCATCTTAAAATGAAATTTTAAATGATTTATGTCTCATTTTTGGGGGGTGTCCTCAAGGAAATAAATGATTTGCAACAAAAATCTCCAGCCTCAAATTATCATATTTTAATCACATTGTATGAAAATCTATTTCTCTGGAGAAGGCTCTGATGCTGGGATGGAAGTGAACAGAACATCAGAACAACAGAGTTGGAAGGGGCCTTGGAGGTCTTCTAATCCAACCCCCTGCTCAGGCAGGAAATCCTATATCATTTCAGACAAATGGTTGCCCAATCTCTTCTTAAAAACCTCTAGTGATGGAACACCAACTTCTGGAGGCAAATAGTTCCACTGATTAATTGTTCTCGCTATTAGGAAATTTCTCCTTAGTTCTAAGTTGATTCTATCCTTGATGTCTCAAAGGTGCTTCTTCAAGAGGCAACTGAACTTTGTTTTTCCTTGAAGATGTTCCACTTTTCACCCAATAAGCTTCTTCAGTTCCCTTCTCTCTAGACATCTCTCCTTGATAAACTTCCACCATTACTTCTTATTCTGTCTTCAGCTGCCTTGGAAAATAGAAGAGAAGAAGAGGATGATCAGCAGCAAAGTGGATGAGCTTCCATTAGAAGACCTGAAGGACCAGGTTAGAGACAGGTGGTCATGGAGAAAATCTATTGTGTGATGATTAAACAGTTGACATCACCTTGATGCTTTAACTTAACCAACCAGTGAATCACTGTGAAGATCCATCAGAAGTCCCTGATGTTTGGAAGGGGGAAAGTAAGGAGAAGAGGTTGACCAACATCAAATTGGATGGGGGGACCATTAGAAGACTTGAAGGATCAGGTTGGAGACAGGTGGTCATGGAGAAAATATATTGAGTGATGATTAAAGAGTTGACATCACCTTGATGCTTCAACTCAACCAACCAATGAATCAATGCAAAGATTCATCTCACTTGAGAAGTCCATGATGGTTAGAAGGGGAGAAGGAAAGAGAAGAAGAGGATGACCAGCAACAAGGTGGATGGACACAGCAGTGACCTCTGCACTCTTTTAAGACATGAAGAACTGTGTTGTGAAGAGATCCTCCTGGAGAACAGCTATGAGGCTGCTGAGAGCCAATATTGACTTGATGGCTCACAAATCAATAAGATAAGAAACCAACTCTCAAAACTATTCTGAAACAGACGTGTAAAGTCATTGATGGGGACCTTCCATCGACAGTTGTGGCCACCAGGATGGAGGAAGAAAAAGAAACAAGGCCTCATTCTGATATTTGATAAACCACTGGAAAGCTCCTTTCAGATGCATCTGAAGATAGAGGAGCAGTCAAAAAAGTCAACATCATGACTTTGAAAATAGATACTTTGGGCTCTTACATGAATCATGAATATTGTACAATCTCTTGGTCTTCAAGCTCTTCTTACATGACCTCCCCAAACACTGAAGATATCAAATACAGGTAGTCCTCAACTTACGACCACAATTGAACCCAAATATTCTGTGGCTATGGGAGGCAATTCTTGAGTTTTGCTCCTTGATAATAACTTTCTGGCCACAGTTAAGTAAATTACTGAAGTTGTTAAGTTAGTAACATGGTGGTTAAGTGAATATCACTTCCCCCATTGACTTTGCTTGTCAGAAGGTCAAAAAAAGGGAACCACATGACCCCAGGACCCTGCAACCATCATGTTGCCAGGAGTCTGGATTTTAATAACGAGACCACAGGAATACTTTAGCGGTTGTAAGTGTAAAAAATGGCCATGTCACTTTTTTCAGTGCCATTGTCACCTCGAAGAGTCACTAAATGAATGGTTATAAGTTGAGGACTACAGGGCTCACAAAGGCCACCGTCAACCAAAGAAGGAAAGGAAAACTTGGGGCCAGGGGTTTTAATTTTCCCTATTCCAAATGCTGCTCTTTCAATAAAAACTGCTTCCCTCACCCCTCAAATTCTGTCATTTGATGCAAATTAAAAAGGAAGAATTTTCCTTCCCATAAGCAAGACATGTAACCAACAATGTAAGGCATGATTGATGCTTGAAATTACTGTTTATTTTATTTATGGACTAAACAAAAATCTGGGTCCTTGGTGCTCTTTCAACTTGATTGTTTTCTTGTAAAAAATTCATGACCCAACTAGATAATATCATCAGCGCTATAAAGAAATGAGATTTGCCCTCTCCTCTCCCTTCTTAGTACTGATGATGTTATCTAGTTGGGTCATGAAACGTCTGCAAAATAATCAAAATAATCAAACTCAGAGAACACCAAGAACCCCACAATTATCCTCTTTCTCCTCTTCTTTTCTTCAGAAACCCCACTTCCTTCTGGCACTGATATTAATTTTCCAGGTCACTGAAATGTCTGCAAGAAACGACCAAACTCAAAGAGCACCAAGGACGACTACTTCTTCTTCTTCTTCTTCTTCTTCTTCTTCTTCTTCTTCTTCTTCT
>BLBF01000048.1:12954878-12978312 GCA_015471245.1 Laticauda colubrina | reverse complement strand
CTTCTTCTTCTTCTTCTTCTTCTTCTTCTTCTTCTTCTTCTTCTTCTCCTTCTCCTTCTCCTTCTCCTTCTCCTTCTTCCTCCCCCTCTTCCTCCTCCTCCTCCTCCTCTTCCTCCTCCTCCTCTCTCTCCTCCCAATCCCCATTCCCTTCTAGCATGGATGATGTTTCCTAGTTTGGTTATGTAGTGTCAACAAGAATATCACCAAGCTCAGACAGCACCAAAAACCCACCAATTTAAACCCAAGCTGCAAATATTCTCTTCTAAAGAATACTTGAATCCTTTATTTTTCCTATGGGTATCTCACAGATCAAAATGGTGGTGTTTTGAACATTTCTCAGTATACTTACAAGTAGATGCTGGATTCATTGCCCCCAATGTCTGGAGACTGGAGTTTCTGAACCAAGATAATGATGATCCCCACGAAAAGCAAAAAATTGATCTTTGAAGTGGGGGGGGGGGGAAAGAAGAAATAGATCAGTCAATGATGAAGTAATCTCTGCCTTCTAATTAAAATAGCAAATTATTCTCTGTCCAGAAAACTCAATTTTTCTGCAATCCACTCTTTGAAAACTAATGAAATAAAATGTCAGAATATCTGCAGCATCCTTAATGTACAAAATAATTATTGTTTTCTACATACAGGTAGTCCTTGACTTACAACAACCATTTGTTTAGTGACCAGTCAAAGTTACAACGGCAGTGAAAAAGGGACTTAAAAACAGTCCCCATAGTTACGACTGCTGCAGCATCCCCATGGTCACGAAATAAAAATTCGGGTACCTGGCAACTGACTCATATTTGTGATGGTTGCAGTATCCCGAGATCATGTGATCCCCTTTTGTGACCTTCTGACAAAGTCAATGGGGAAGTCAGATTCACTTAACAACCATGTTGCTAATTTAAATGCAGCAATTTACTTAACAACCGTGACAATGAAAGTTATAAAATGGGGTAAATAATATTTAACAACTTTCTCAGTAAGCAACAAAAATTTTGGGCTCAATTGTGGTCATAAGTGGAGGACTACCTATATTCCATGTCAATATATTCAGTTTTATCCTGCCTAATAGTCAAGAATTAAAAAGAAAATACTGTTTCAAAGACAATGCCCACTATCTACAATTTTTTGCAAACACCTCTAAGTTTTGCAATTAGTTGGGGCCCTACCAATCATAGAACTACATTCCAAAAAGTCATATTTAATTGATTATACTTCAATACACAAATTAAGCCTGGTATAGTTCTTCCAATCATTTGTGCTGGTTTTTTTCTGAGATTAAAAAGGCCCATCTTGTCTCATGCGTGGATGTGTCCAGTCATATTTTCAGATACATTAAATTTAGAAGATGCATTTTCTAACAGAATAACCAAATAACAAATTTGGACTGGGCCTTGGAGGTCTAGTCTAACCCACTGCTCAAGCAGGAAACTATGTCAGACAAATGGTTGTCCAATGTCTTCTTAAAAACCTCCAGTATTGGAGCATTTACAACAATACTGGAGGCATGTTTTTCTACTCATTCATTGTTCTCACTGTCAGGAAATTCCTCCTTAATTCCTTCTCTCCTGGAGTAGTTTCCATCCATTATTTCTTGTCCTGCTTTTAGGTGCTTTGGAGAATAAACTGACCCCCTCTTCTCTATGAGAGCTCCTTAAATATGGGAAGAATGCTATCATGTCAACTCTGCTCCTTCTCTTCATTAAATTAGACATTCCTGGTTCCCACAATCATTCATTGTATATTTCAGCCTCCAGACCTCTAATCATTTTCATTGTTCTTCTCTGCATACTTTCTAGGGTCTCAACATCTTTTTTGGATTGTGGTGACCAGAACTGGATGCAGTATTCCAAGTGTGATCTTACCAGTATAGTATAAAGTCACACCATAGGTTTTAACCTTACTTAAGTGTGGATTCATGCTGAGCCCATGGCTGGACCATCCTCACATCCTAACTTACCATTATGGACACCACAATTATGTGACTTACCATTATGGATGCCACAACTGGACCTTTGATTACCCACCATAAAGCAGTGTTGTCATTCATGTCCCAACAGCTGATGGGAAAAGAAGAAAGGAAATTAAGAGGACTTAGGAATTAAAATTGCCTGCCCCAAAGAAATACAGATAGTCCTTGACTTACAACCATTCATTTCATGATTGTTCAAAGTTACAATGGCCCTGTAAAAAGTGATTATGAGCAGTCCTTGCACTTATGATGGTTACAGTATCCCCACGGTCAAGAGATCAAAATTTGCGTGTTTGGCAACTGCATGTATTTGTGAATGTGATTTGTGTGTATTTGTGATGGAGTCTCGGTGGCGCAGTGGTTAGAGTGCAGTACTGCAAACTACTCTACTCCCACTGCAGTTTGGCAGATCAAATCCCACCAGGCTCCAGGTTGACTCAGCCTTCCATCCTTCCGAAGTGGGTAAAATGAGGACCTAGACTGTTGGGGGCAATATGCTGATTCTGTAAACCGTTCTGAGAGGGATATAAAGCGCTACAAAGCAGTATATAAGTCAAAGTGCTAATGCTATTGTAACATCCTGGGGTCATGTGATCACCATTTGTGATCTCCCAGCTTCCCACAAACAAAGTCAATGGTGGAAGCCAGATTTGCTTAACAGCCCTTTGATTCATTTAACAACCATGGCAAAAAAGATGGTAAAATCAAATAACACAAAATGACTTACACAACTACCTTGCTTAGCAATAGAAATTCTGGTGTTAGTTGCGGCTGTAAGTTGAGGACTACCTGTATTTCTTAAAGGAAACCTAACCTTTATTCTTTGAAGGATCACCTGATTCTTGGATACAGTATGAACTAAATTCTAATGCTTTTAATATTAATTAAAACTCAGTTAATTCAAAATATAGATTTTATGGATTCCTTTCCTACTCATCTATTTTATGCATCTGCTTTCTGGTTTCATAAGTCACTTTGAAAAAGCAAAGTAATCACTCAGCAATAGTATCCAGATTACACATTACAGATGGTCCTCAATTTACAACAGGTCACTTAGCTACTATTCAAAGTTACGTCCTCCCTAAAGCTACCTATCAGCTGGTTTCAAAGTTTCAACACCCAGCCTCTATGGTCACAGGATCACATTTTGGATAGTTAGCAATCAGTCCACATTTATGGCTATTTCCAATCATGTGACCTCCATTTATGGCATATTTTTTTGCAGAAACCAGTGTTAATTCCAATTTCTAAGAAAAAAACATTGGGTATAATGGATTCACTCAATGATCATGCCTTTCACTTAATGATCATTCAAAAAACAGTGTGCTGCTTCATGACTGATGAGTGCCTCCACTTACAACCATAATTCCAAATTCAATTATGTTCATAATTCGAGGACTACCTGTATTCTTTATCTCTCTTTCTTACACACAAACATACATACGCACAGAAACATCATGTTGAGTTCACAATGGAGAGATGAACAAAGATTTCACAATCATTTGATGAACCAGAGTTGATGGAAATCTTGATGTCCCCAAAGCCTGAAGGACAGTATGCAAAACTCTGCCAGGGGTGACCCGCAATAATGCCAAGGAAGGGGTGTGCCATGCCACCTACCCAACATCATCGAAGTGAAGCCGAAGGACTGCCCAGACTGTGACACAAATGGTTGGAGTTCCTGGAGGAGGGAAGAAAAAAGTTTGATGGAGTCTGGGACAATTGGAAATTTCCCAATCAAAAATGGAATTTAGGTAGGCATTCACTGGCCTAATAACAATCATGGTTGTTATTATTATTTACACACAGTTTACCAGATAGATTTGACTGGATTTGCTTCTTTGGAGTAAAGGATCTACCATAGCTATAGATAATGTAATGGCTAGCACAGGTAATAGATTTTTAATAACTGCCTTGCTTAGCTATTCTGGTCCCAATTGTGGCCATACATTGAGGACTACCTGTACAGTAATGAATGAATCTGCAATCCTCACTCAGTTCTAGCACTGATAATGTAACCTAGTTGGGTCATGAAATATTTGCTCAGAACACACTGAGGACCCCACAATCCTCCTCCTCCTCTTCTCTCCCTTCTAGCACTGATGGTGTTACCTAGTTGGGTCATGAAATGTCTGTAAGAAAACCACCAAGCTCAGAAAGCACCAAGGATCCCTTAATCTTCCTCCTCTTCCTCTTCCTCTCCTCCTCCTCTTCCTGCCCCTCCTCCTCTCTGCAAATCTTCTTCCTTCTCGTACCAATGGTGTTCCCTAGTTGATTTATGAAACATCTGCAAGGGAACCACCAAACTCAGAGAGCACCCAACAGCTCAACCCTGAGCTACATGTATCCTCTTCTCCTAGAAGCACTTACCCCAGCCAATGATAGTGTACCAGTAGAAATATCTCCTCTCTGGAAAGAAGGTTTCCACAAGTAACGTAAAGAGGTACAGCCCCTCAATGAAAAGCCAGAAATAGTTGGACATCACACAGTAGTGGAAGAAGACCATCACTGCCTTGCATTCCACCTGTGGAGGACAACCACCATTTTAGCTTTTCCCTCAGATGAATAACTGCCATCTCCATCCACTAGACCAGAGGTCTCCAAACTTGGGGGCTTTAAGACTTCCTCAGTTTGTGGACTTCAACTCCCAGAATTCCTCAGTAAGCATGACTGGTTGAAGAGTTCTGGGAGTTGCAGTCCACCTGTCTTAAAGTTGCCAAATTTGAAATCTCTGTGCTTGACTATCCCTTCTACCATTCCTAGACATAAGCTGTGCAAGATACTCATGATGAAACTATCAACCAATCAAACAGTTGCTAGGTTGGGAAGTGGCTCTATTAAGGACATTTTCTTGAAGTTCTTTGAGATATCCATCACCATCTTTCTTCAGCCAAGGATTTCTGTACCTGATCAGCTTGTGATCTTCTACACTGGGTTACATCTTTCAAGGTTCCCAATTAGAAGCCATGTTACTCAGGTAGAGTAAGCTATAGCCCTACCTATCTGGTTGGAGGAGGCAGCTCCACTGCGAGATATAATTGATGTTCTGCAACAATTATAAAAATCATAGATTATTCAGAATCTACACTGTTCAGCATAATGACATGTATCATAAAACAGAACATACTATGATGAGGTTGGAAGGGACCTTGTAGGTCTTCTAATCCAGCCACCTGCTCAAGCAGGAGATCCTATACTATTCTTGTCCAACCTCTTCTTCAAAACCTCCAATGATGGAGCACCTGCAACTTCTGGAAGCAAGCTGTTCCACTGGTTAATAGTTCTCCTTTGCTCCAGGTTGCTTTTCTCCTTGATTAGTTTACATCCATTTCTTTCTTGTTCTGCCTCAAGGTGCTCTGAAGCATAGATGGACTATTTTGCCTCTTCTTTACGGCAACCCCTCAAATATTGGAAGATTGTTATCACATTCTCTTGTTAAAATAGACATAACCAACTTCTGCAATGATTCTTCATACGTTTTAGTCTCCAGCCCCTAATTATATTTGTTGCTCTTCTTTTCACTCTTTCCAGAGTCTCATAGTCTTTTTTTATATTGTGGCAACCAAAACTTCCACGTGTGGTCTTACTAAGGCATATAAAGTGGTATTAACACTTTATATTCTTGAAACTATCCTTCTGTTGATGTAGCCTAGGGCTGTGTTCACATTTTTTGGCAGCTGCCATACACTGCTGGCTCATACTTAAAATGGTTGTCCACTAGGAGTCCGAGATCCCTCTCACAATTGAGCAACTGTGATTAAAAGTTGTCATCTTTCTGCTTTCCTACCCTGGCTGCCATTAATGGTTAGGACAATACCATATACCATCCATCCTTTATGAAGTATATAGTGAAAATGGCATCTGTCCTATTACTTATTTTCTTAATTTCTATAACTTGTATCTCATGATTTATGTTGATTGCTTTTATTTAATATCCTATTATGATTTATGTTGATTGCTATGATTCACTGTTGGATTTACAATGATTGTATTTTATGATTATGCTTATCATCTATTGCTTATAAGTACACTGAGAGCTTCTGGAGACAAATACCTTGTGTGTATCCAATGACACTTGGCTAATAAAGAATTCTTTCTTTCTTTCATGTATTTATCTATTTGTCTGTCTTTCCAATCATATCTATCTATCTATTATCTTAGTTTAGTTTTAGTTTACTTTACTTTATTGCCATTGCACCTTGTAAAAAAAATCAACACCATCTTCAGTGCACATCACGACCATGAAAATAAACACAAACACACAACCTTCACACTCCACACAATGATTTGAAAACCCCTGACACCAAATCAACACTGCACTATACAGTAGAATTCAGTGGAGTTACTGCTCTGGAATAGAAGTTATTTTTCAACCTATTTGTCCTCGTTTTTATTATTCTGTACTGTCTGCCAGATGATAATAATTTTAAAAAAAAAGGATACCCAGGATGAGATGGATCTTTGAGAATGTTTTGAACTTTCTTAAGGCAGCAGGAGTTGCCCTTCCAAAAAGGGGAGAGGGCAACCAATGATCCTCTGGGCAATGACCTTAACCCTCTGGAATGTTGTCCTATCTGTCACTGTGCAATTGGCAAATCATACATAGGTGCAGTAAGTTAAGATACTCTCTATGGGGCACCAGTAAAGGTCACCAGGAACTTTTTGTTCATCTCTATTATCTATATCTATCAATCTATTATCTATCTCTGTATCTGTATCTATCTATCATCTATCCCTATCAATCTATTATCTATATCTATCAATCATCTATCTCTATTGATTTATTATCTATATCTATCTCTATTATCTATCATCCATCCATCCATCTATCTCTATCTATCTATTATCTGTATCTATCTATCATCTATTGATCTATTATCTATCTATCTATCTATCTATCTATCTATCTATCTATCTATCTCTATCTATCTATCTATCTATCTATCTATCTATCTATCTATCTATCTATCTCTATTGATCTATTATCTATATCTACCTATCAATCTATCAATCTATTATCTATATCTATTATCTATCATCCATCAATCCATCCATCCATCTATTATCAATCTATTATCTATCTATTATCTATCAATCTATTATCTTTCAATCTATTATCTATCTGTCTGTCTTTCCAACAGAATCAGACATTACATTCTCTAAAATACCACCAGACTCGGCCTCTCGGCATGATTTACCGTCGAGATCAAGCAATGGTTGCTGTCTTGCTCGGCATACAGGACCCCGTCTTTAATGAAGACAGAAATGGCACGCAGAATGAATGAAACAAAAAGATTCATATGAATAAAATTCCGAGTGCAATGCAGTTTTCTAAGAAAGGAAAGAAAAATGAAATAGGATTTTAAGAAACAGGGAAGAAAGATCATGTCACGTTTGCAAAGCATTCTCTGTATTGTCTCCCTGTGTCTATGGATGGGCCACAATTGATCCCAAAATTTCTGTTGCTACAGAAAACACTGGTGAAGTGAGTTTGGCCCCAATTTATGATGTTTCTTGCCACAGTTGTTAAGTGAATCATTACAGTTGTTAAGTTAGTAGCATGGTTATTTAGTAAATCTTGACTTTGCTTGGCCATAGGTCACAAAAAAGAATCACATGGCCCCTGGACACTGCAACCATCATAACTTAGAGTCAATTGTCAAACATCTGGATTTAGGTCACATGACCATGAGGATGCTGTAGTGGTCATAAGTGTGAAAAATAGTCATGTCATTTTTTTCAGTGCTGTTGTAACTCTGAATAGTCAATAAATGAAGGGTTGTAAGTTGAGGACTGTCTTTACTTCATTGGCCTAAATCCTGTCAGATAACCGTTTTAAACACTGATTGTCCTTGATCATTTATTTATGACACATAGTCATAAATATCTAACATGTGAACATATCAAACACACAGTCTTCCTCCTGTTTTTCCCACAACAACAACATTGTGAAGTTGGTTGGGGTCTGAAAGAGGGACAGGTCCAGAGTCAACCAACTGTCTTTTATGCCTAAAGCAGGACTAGAACTCCCTGTCTCCTGGTGATTGGCCCAAAGTCACCCAGCTGGCTTTCATGCCTAAGGCAGGATTAGAACTTGCTGTCTCCTGATGATACGCCCCAAGTACACCAGCTGGACTTCATACCTAAAGTAGAACTAGAACTCACAGTCTCCTGGTGATTGGCCCAAAGTTACCCAACTGGCTTTCATTCCTAAGGCAAATCTAAAACTCTATTTCCTGGTAATAGGCCCCAAATACCCCAGCTAGTTTTCATACCTAAAGGCTAGGTCCCACTGGCTGACGGACGCAAAACGTATGCATAAAGGACACAGCGGACAAGCAAAATTTCGGGGGTGGCTCCATCCGTTGTCATCCGCTTCAAAAAGTGGCAAAAATTTGCATAAACAGAATGGAAAAGAACGGAAAAGAACGGAAAAGAACGGACATGGGTAGTATGTAGTGGGGATGTTAAATGGATGTTCATAGGAAGCCTAGAGGATGTATATCGGATGCAAATGCATCCTTTCTATTTCTGTGTTACTAACGATGTATAGACGTTCCCTGTATCTTTTCTTTCCTCCCTCTTTCCGTTTTCAGCTGCAGCAGATGTGAGTTGCGAGGATGCCCAGAGGATGCAGAGAGGATACAGCGGACGTTTAACGGATGATAACAGACATAGAACGTTTGTTGCTCGTATGTCGCGGATTTACATCCTACATGGTGGAAAGTTCATCCGTTCACAAAGTTTTGTGCAGCTCAAAACTTCTTGCGCGGATGAAATCGCAGTGGACGGATCCTCGACGGATAGAGCGTATGAAACACGTATGCAATGAGTACACAACAGATGCATAGCGTTTTCCAACGGATGGCAAGCTTTTTTTAACGTTTTACATCCTCTTTGCATCCGTAAGTGCAGTGGGACAGGGCCTTAAGGTAGAACTAGAATTCCCTAGCTCCCGGCGAATAGCCCAAAGTCACCAGCTGTTTCATGACTAAGGTGGGACTAGAACTCACTATCTCCTGGTGATTGGGCAAAAGTCATCCAGCTGGCTTACACTGCTAAGGCAGGACTAGAATTCACCATCTCCTGGTTTCTAGCCTGGTGCCTTAACCACTGGACCAAACTGGCTGTCACGACATGTCTGACCAGGGAACCTCATCCAGTCAAAACGATTTTTGTGACAACTCACCTGAAACGGCACAGAATCACCATGGCGGTGGTGAGCGAAACGAGGGATGTGCTGTAGCCAACTGTATACAAAGCCTTGACAGATAGATAGTAGTAAGCCTGTGAATCAAACAGCAAAGTTAGAGTTAACTTTGAGGAAAGATTAAAAGTTTAAATGACTTGGTTTTTCACTTTCTTTGTCCAAGAGTCCAAATTCATTCCTTTCACTACACTATACAGGTAATCCTCAACTTATGACTATTCATTCAGCAGCCCAGGACCCCCAGAGATAACCTATGCTCTGCATAAGAATGCAATGGGGAAAGCCTGGATTGCATGGCTGCTTGGCTCAATGACAGCAATAACTTAAGGACCATAATTCTGGACTCAATTTGTGGTCGTAAGTCAAGGACTACCTGTAGACCTGATCTACAACCCCAAATGGAGCAGCTTGTTCTGATGAGAGTTTTCAGTCAAAGGATACAGGTGGCCCTCAAATTACAACCGCAATTGAGACCAACATTGGTAAATGAGACAGTTGCTAGCTCAGTTTTGCCTCATTTTGTGACTTATCTTGCCACATTTATGAACCGAATCAGTGTAGTTGTTAAGTTAGTCACAGGGTTGTTAAGTGAATCTGGTCAGAAGGTCGGAAAACAGGGTTCACATGACTCCAGGACACTATACATGAGCATCAACCACACCTAGAGTATTGCACCCAGTTTGTTCACCACATTACAAAAAAGATGTTGAGGCTCTAAAAAAAGTACAGAGAAGAGCAACCAGGATGATTAGGGGACTGGAGACTAAAACATATGAAGAATAATTACAGGAACTGGGCTTGGCTAGTCTTGGGAAGAGAAGGACCAGGGGAGATATGATAGCAGTGAATAATGGATGGAAGAAATAATGGATGGAAAATGAACAAGGAGAGATTCAGCCTGGAAATAAGGAGAAATTTTCTGACAGAACTATCAACTCATGGAATATATCCTTGTCCTCAGAAGTTGTGGGAGCGCCATCACTTGAGACTTTCAAGAAGAGATTGGACTTCCACCTGTCAGAAATGGTGTAGGATTTCCTGCTTGTGCAGGGGGTTGGACTAGATGATCTACAAGGTCCCTTCCAACTCTGATTAACTGTTAACAGTTCATTTAGTGACCAATTGAAGTTACAAGGGCACGGAAAAAAGTGATCTATGAATGTCTTTCACACTCATGATCACTGCAGCATCCCTATGGCCATGTGATCACAATTCGTTTGGAAACTGACCCGTATTTATGACGGTTGCAGTGTCCTGGAATTATATGATCACCTTTTGACCAGCAGAAAGTCAGATTCACTTAACAACTGTATGTCTAATTTAACAGCTCTGGTGATTCATATAACAACTAAAGCAAGAAAGGTTATAAAATGGAGGTAAACTGACTTAACACCTGTCTCGCTTAACAAAAGAACTTTTGGGCTCAATTGTAATAGTAAATGAAGGATTACCTGCACTTAGGCATAAATAGATATAAATCTAGCTTTCGGATCCCCTTTGGACATAGGAGGGGCAATTTAAGAATTTGCTGTGATTTACGGCTGGCAATCATGCCTCCAAAACAGACTTATCTTCATTTACCAGCTTACCTGGCCATTTCCTATCGACGTGTCATTCTCATCAAATCCACAGGCATCGTAATAATGTGGGAATGGCTCAGACCAGCCCTCCTGGGTGCAGTTCCTGCTGACCAACTTAAAATCCACCGATCCATCTGTTGGTTGGGGGAAAACAAATTAAATAGAAAATTTTTAGAAAAATTAGTAAAGTAGAGCAAGAAGCTTTAGAGCAGAGATCTCCAAGCTTGATGACTTTAAGACTGGTGGACTTCAACTCCCAGAATCCCCCAGCCAGCTGAGGGATTCTGGGTATTGAAGTTCCTCCAGGCTCAAAGTTGCCAAGTTTAGAGATCCTTGTTTTAGAGAAAGAGACAGAACGATTTCAAGAAAAATCTGGCTTTTTTTTTTTTTTTTGGCTTGGCTTGGCTCTGGTGCCCTACACTGCAAAGTTGTTTGCAAGGTCCTCTAAATGGATTTGACATCAGTGGGATCGCTTGGTCAGTGCAAGAAGTGCTGGGGGAATGAATAGATGAAAAAAAGGCTCCATTTTTTACCTAGAAGTTGTTCTGGATTCTCAAACATTTCAAGCTCTCCTACAAAAAAAAAAAAGAGAGAAGATAGAAGTTGAAATCCACTTTAGAACCTATACAGGTAGTCCGTGACTTACAACAACATTTAGTGACCAAAGTTACAACACTGAAAAAAAAATCACTTATGACCCTTTTTCACACTTACAAACCATTGCAGCATAATCATGTGATCAAAATTCAGACACTTGGCAACTGACTCATATTTATGATGGTTGCAGTGTCCCAGGGTCACGTGATCCCCTTTTATGACCTTCTAACCATCAAACTCAATGGGGAAGCCAGATTTGCTTAACAACTGTGACTAGAAAGGTTGTAAAATGGGGCGAAATTCACATAAAAGGTGGCTTGTTTAGCCACAGAAATTTTGGGCTCAGTTGCGGTCATAAATTGAGGACTACTTCCGTATATCCTTCTCAACCTATCTAAATGGAGAGTAGAAGTAGGTCCTTACCTGGCTGCGCATATGCCATGCTGTTCACATCCCAGCCTGGTGCATAGAAAAAGAAAAAGAAGTTAAAGAACGTAGTTAACAACAAAAATATATATTCTTTCATTATTATATCACCACTCTTCATTTTCCTCCCTTGTATGAAATTTTTGTACTTATTATACCTTCCTAAATTCCCTCTTTCTACTATATTCCAGACCTTAGTTATGTACAAGCAGGGATACATGCATTTAAAATGGAACACAATGGAACAGAACTGAACAATAGAATTGGAAGGGACCTTGGAGGTCCACTAATCCAACCCCCTGCTTGGGCAGGAAACCCTTTCCCATTTCAGACAAATGGTTGCCCAATATCTTCTTAAAACCTTCCAGTGCTGGAAGTTTAATCCATTTAATTAATCAGAATAGAGCTGGAAGGGACCTTGATGAGTTTCTTTCTTTTATAAACATATAAAAATAATCCCCGACTTATAACCATTTGTTTAGCAAACGTTCAAAGTTACAACAGCACTGAAAAAAGTGACTTATGGATGGTCCTCATACTTATGACCCTTTTAGTTTCCTTGACATCATGAGATCAACATTGGGTGCTTGGCACCTGGGATGCATTTATGATAGCTGTAGCATCTGGAGATCATGTGACTGCAATTGCAACTTTCCCAGCAAGCAAAGTCAATGGGGGAAGCTGGATTCGCTTAACAAAAATGGTGATTCACTTAACAATGGGGCAAAAAAGGAAATAAAACCAGGCACGAATTACTTAACAACTGCCTCGCTTAACCATGAAACAGAACAGAACAGAACAATAGAGTTGGAAGGGACCTTAGAAGTCTTCTAGTTCAACTTTCCGCTCAGGAAGGAAATCCTATTGCTTTTCAGACAAACAGTTGCCATAAGACGAGGACTATCATTTGTGGCATTGTTGTCATAAGGCGAGGACTATCATTTTTTTCTGGTGGGACAATGTGGATAAATAAATAAATAAGGAAAACTCACAGATAAAAGAAAGAAGCACATCAAACATATATAACACCGAGGGCTGGTTATAACCATCATTTGTTTAATGCCGTTGTACTTTTCAACGGTTGCTGAATGAGTGAATGGTTGTATGTCAAGGACTACCTGGATCTGAGCTCATTTGGTCAACTACAACATTGGCTATTTATTTTTCATTTCCTCTGTTCTTTCCTTTGCACATGTCAGGTTTATTCATGGTCTAAGTTCCGATTCTGTTCTGTGAAACAGCCAGAGATCTAATTAGAAATATTGTAACCCTCAAATTACGACCACAATTGAGCCCAAAATCTCTGCAGCTAAACGGGACAGTTATTAAGTGAATTTTGCCCCATTTTTGCAACCTTCCTTGCTATAGTTAGGTGAACCTCTGCAGTCACTAAGCTAGTAACATGGTTGTTAAGCAAACCTTCCTTCCCCTTTGACTTAGCTTGTCAGAAGGTTTCAAGACACCTCCCCCGGAACACTGACCATCATAAATTTGAGTCAGTTACCTAACATATGTCTCAATTTTGATCACATGGCCATGGGAAGGCTTCAACAGTCATATGAAAAATAGTCATAAGTCCAATTTTTTCCAGTGCCGTTGTATTTTAAAATCGTCACTAAATGAACTGTTTTGGAGGCTACTAGTAGTGCTTATCGGCCTTCCTTGTCTCCTACAGAAATTGCTTTCTCGGTAACTTCTCACCCTTGATCTATAGAATAGAATAGAATAGAATAGAAACTATGGAATGGAATGGAAGAGAAAATAGAATAGAATAGAATAGAATAGAATGGAAAACAGAATAGAGAATAGAATAGAATAGAAATAAAAGACAATAGTAAAGAAAACAGAATAGAAAAGAATAGAATGTGGAATAAAATAAGATGAGAATAGGAAAATATACCACAAAATAGAGAACAGAATACAGAATAGGAATGAATAGTGAATATATTACAAAGAGAATAGAATAGAGAATATATTACAAAATAGAGAATAGAACAGGGAATAGAATAGAATAGAGAATATACTACAAAAGAGAGAATAGAATAGAGAATAGAACAGAATATGATTGGAAAGGACATTGAAGGTCTTCTACTTTAACCCATTTTCACAAATGGTTTATGCTCGTTTCAAAGGGATCCATTAAACAGGAAACCAAGAAGATATTTTATCTCTTTAGGCTGAGTTAAATTCATAAATGAATTTACGGAAATTCTTAGTTGAACAGCCATAAATGGGTTGTAATGCTTCATTTTGCCACTAGATGACTGTCTAGATCCCTCCCCAATGTTGACCATCTTCTGCAGAAGAAATGTATCCCAATATAGGTTCCCCCCACCCCCCCACCCCCAATACTCATATTTCCCAATTCCCATTTTTTTTTCTTGGAGATGGACTCAGATTGAAATTCAGCTTCTTCTCTAATCCCTGGTTGATTTTTATAGCCAAGGATATACTCCAGAAGCTTATATAAATAAACTCACCAATAGATCCAATCTTGGAAAGGAGACCTATAAAATCTTGAAAAGTTTTGCAAAGTTCCTGCAAAAGATGTTTCTCCTTGTTTGATGCTGCAAAGGAGTTCTCACCTCTGCAACACTCCAGAAAGTTTGCAAAGTTCTTATCCAGCATTGGAACGGTTGAAAGCCTAGCTAGTCCTTAGCTAGTTTATAACCATTCACTTAGTGACCGTTTAAAGTTATAATAGTCCTGCTGCATCTCCATTTCGTCTTCTTTTTTAATGTCTTTTCTCTCTCTGCAATACATAGGTAGTCCTCAACTTGCAACCACTCATTTAGTGACCGTTCAAAGTTACAAAGCAACACTGAAAAGGTTACTTCTGACCGTTTTCTCAAACGTACAACTGTTGCCAGATCCCCATGGTCACGTGATCAAAATTCAGATGCTTGGCACTTGATTCATACTTATGACAGTCGCAATGTCCCTGGGGTCACATGATCCCCTTTTGTGACCTTCTGACAAGCGAAGTCAATGGGGAAGCCTGATTCACTTAACAACGGTACTTCTAAATTAACAAGTGGTTCACTTAACAATAGTGGCAAGAAAAGCCATAAAATGGAAAAGTCGATTTTGAAAAGTCAAAATTTGAGTACTAGGTAACCAGCATGGATTTACCATGATTGTTGGGTTCTGGGGTTGTTTATGGTTCCTATAGTGTTCGCGAAGAATGAGACCGGAGACCAGTGTAACTTCAGCTCTTTTATTTAGTGCAGAAAATCTGTCTGAACCAGGAGCCGCGGCAGCTCTTTTTATAGAGAGGCTACTTGCAGCTAGTGGCCAATGACGGCTACTTGTTTTTCCCGCCGCTGAGCTGGCCAATCATAGGTTAGCTGTTATTGGCCAATCAGCGTTGAGAAAGGAACCAATCAGCTTCTAGTATTTCTCAATCAATAGCAATAGACTATTTGAAGTATGTTAATATGGAACAGTTCCCTTCTGGCCTACACCTGGGTAGTCCTTGACCTGGGATCTCTTGATGGTCTCCCATCCAAATGCAGGTAGTCCTTGACCTATGAGCACAATTGAGCCCAATATTTTTTGTTGCTAAGCGAGGCAGTCATTAAGGGAGCTTTGTTCCATTTTGCAAGCTTTCTTGCCACCGTCGTTAAGCGATTTCCTGCAGTTGTTCAATTAGTTACATGGTTGTTAAGCGAATCCAGCTTCCCCATTGCTCATTAGAAGATTGCAAAACGAGATCACCTGACGATTTGCCACTCTCATAAATAAAAACTAGATGCCAACCCTCCAAATTTTTGGAAGCTGCAGCAGTTGCGAAAACCAACTCCTAAGTCACCTTTTTCAGTGCAGTTGTAACTTTGAATGGTCACTAAATGAACTGTTGTTAACTCAAGGACTACCAGTACTGAGCAGCTCTGAATGTGCATTTTCCTTTTGCGGGATCAATCGGAGTCAAGAGGTTTGCATTATAAATTTTCTGTATTTACTCCCTTTGTTCCTGTTTAGTTCATATTTATACTTGTTACCTTGTACATGCTTGACAAACAAATAAATGAAATAAAAAAAAATTGATTTGAGGCTACCTCCTCCTCCTCTTCCTCCTCCTCCTCTGCCTTGGCCTGCTGCAATTCCAAATTTCTTTCTGCAGTTCAGAATAAATGGAGTCCTGGGTGTAAAACACCTTACCATAATCTAAGTTCACCACGGTGAAGAGAGCTGGGCATTTGACAAACACGACTTCACCCACCAAAGCTGGTTTCCAGCAAGTGATATTATCCCACATCCCGGCGCAACCTGCAGAAATAAAAAAGAACCACAATTTAAAAAACAATGCAGAAAACAGATGGCAGAGAAAGAACCAGCACTCCATCGCATCTGCCTTTTGGGGGTTTTCTTTGTGTTTTATTTTTAATTGATTTATGCCTTTATTATTTTATAATTGCTATTTTTTATTTTCTATATTTTTATAATTTTATTATTCTTTATTTGCCTTCTACTTCCTCCTCCTCCTCCCCCTCCTCTTTCTCCTCTTCCCCCTTCCCCCTCCTCTTCTTCTTCTCCTCCTCCTCCCCTCCTCCTCCTTCCTCTTCCTCTCCACAAACCTCACTCCATCCTAGCACTGATGATGTTTCCTAGTTGGGTCATGAAAGATCTGCAAGAAAACCAACAAGCTCAGAGAATATCAAGGACCCCATAGTCGTCTTCTTCCTTCTCCTCCTCCCATATCTGTCATCGGACGTTGCCGATCATGTTGCCAATCCTATTTTGATCAACAGCAGCACGAAAAAAGGGCTGCTGAGCTTTGTCCAAACTGGTCCCTTCGAATGTGGGGCCACGATATTCTCCTTCTTCTGCCTGGACCTCCTTTCCATCTTTCCCTGGAGGATTCAGTGAAGGATGCTGTATTTTTCCCGCTGCCGCAATGTTTTCTCATGGTTTGGATGGTTTCCCTTGGCTCTCCCAGGCTTTTCTCATTTTATTTGCTATTACTTCTATTTTATTACTTATTTATTAAATTTATTGTTTTTTATTTATTGTTTCAGTTTTTTTAATTTTGTGTTTCATTATTTATTTATTTTATTTAATGATGTTTCGTTTTGTTTTATACATCCTCGACTTACAACAGCACATTTAATGACCATTCGAAGTTACAATGGCACTGAAAAAAGTGACTTATGACCGTTTCTCACACTTACGACCATTGCAGCATTCCCAGGGTCATGTGATCGAAATTTGGATGCTTGGCAACTGACTCATATTTACGATGGTTGCAATGTCCCTGGGGGTCACGTGATCCTCTTTTGCGACCGTCTGATAGGCAAAGTCAATGGGGGAAACCAGATCCACCTAACAACTGTGTTACTAACTTAATAACTGCAGTGATTCACTTAACAACTGTAGCAAGAAAGGTTCTAATATGGGGAAATTTTCACTTAACAACTCTCTTATTTAGCAACAGAAGTTTGGGGTCATAAATCAAGGACTACCTGTACCATGGTCATAACTCAAGGACCTCCTGTAGCAGAAGGAAGAAAGGGATTACACGAAGCTTAAATCTAATGACATTTGAGAACTTCATAAAGAACTTGGCAATTGTATACATGTGGTTTGTTTGTTGTGGTTTTTCTGGGATGTATTTTTTTTCCAGTCTACATTCTGGAATTTTCTGCATGTTTCTAAAAGATTGATCTCCATTTATTTTTGGAAGAATGCACAGTGTCGCATGTTAAGTTGACTGAATTCCTGCTTTGCTGCTGGCTCACACTCTTGCTCAGACTGTCACACTAGGAAGTCACACAAAAATAAAACATGACCCTCAAACTATTAAAAATAAACATTTTTTTAGACACAACTTTTAGAATAATGCATCTAAATACCAAAAAGGCACCATGGTTTAGGGGAACCCAAGTTGCATTCTCTAAAAATTTGAACAAGGGCAAGAGAGAGAGAGAGAGAGAGAAAGAGAGAGAAGCAAAATGAATTTAATTGAAATTAATAAAACGGAACTTTGGTGATGTTTTCCCCGTGGATTTCACCACGTCCCCCTATCTGCCCCATCCAAAATTTATAATTGCCATAGCAACTTTGGGAGATGTTTTGATGGCGAAAAGAGGATTATGTAATGCCTGCACTCCTGCATTGCAGCAATCATAAAATGTATGAATGGAGAAAATCACATTGTCTAAGTAGCCTGTTTTCTCCAATGGAGAGTTTTAAAATGAGAAATCAAGTCTTTTGTTCCGTCTTCTCCCAGGTGGAAACCTGGTGAAGGGCCTCTAATCCTGCCACTCCATGCCATGCCATTAAATCTATGTTTATTGATTGCGTTATTAGATTTTTATCCTGCTATTATGTTATGAGTACTGCAATGTACACAATACTGCTTCTATCTTCCCTACTACAACAACCCGGTGAGGTAGATTGGGCTGAGAGACTAAGTAACTCACCTGTCTTTCATGCCTAAGTTGGAACTAGGACTCACTGTCTCCTGGTGATTGACCCAAAGTCATGCAGCCAGCTTTCATGTCTGAGTCTGTACTAGAACTCACCATCTCCTGGTGCTTAGTCCAAAGTCATCTACCCAGCTTTCATGCCTAAGGTAGGACTAGAACTCACTATCTCCACTAATTGGCCCAAAGTCACCCAGATGGCTTCCATGCTAAGGCAAAACTAGAATTCCCTGTCTCCTGGTAATTGGATCAAATTCATCCAGTCAGCTTTCATGCCTGAGGCCTGCACTAGAACTCAACATCTCTTTATAATTGACCCAAAGTCATCCAGATGGCTTTCAGGCAAAAGCAGGACTAGAATTCCCTGTCTCCTGGTGATTGGCTCAAAGTGACCCAACTGGCTTTTATGCCTAAGGCGGGACTAGAAATCCCTTCACCCAGTTTTCTAGCTTGATGTCTTAACAATTGGTTCCAAATTCCATTTTTATCTCTGGAAAAAAACAAGGGATTCCTTACGGAAGGAATCATAGTGCTAGACTGACTTTTGGTATTAATAATTAATTATAAAATTAATAATTATTAATAGTTAATAATAATCAGTCCTTAATTTCAAGATCAAGGATAAGTCAACCCTTGGGTATAGGAACAGTTGGATTCAACTACCCAAGATGGTGGGTTATCCCAGAATATATTAGCTGAGTTAGCAAACGTTATACAAATTTAAGCCCGTCTCCTATGGAAAGGAACTATTTTAGATGTCCTTTACTAACGTGTCAAGAGACAGGTGTCAATCCTGAAGCTGGCCAGGCCGGAGCCATTTTGGAGCTGAGGGATTGGGGGGGGGGCAATTAGGGATAGCTGGGTTTGTGTAGTGAAAATAAAATACTTTCTCTTGGGAACTAAGGACATTCTCACACCTGGTGTGAGAGAGAAAGAGAGAGGGAGGGAGAGAGAGAGAGAGCACACTTCTCAGAAGGTTGCAAAACGGTCACAAAAAGGTATAACATGTAGCAAAATAAATGTCTCGCTTAGTAACATAAAATTTGAGCTCCATTGTGGTCGTAATTCAAGAACAATCCATAGATTTACTTTGCCTGGTCGTATATCTTATCTAGTCTATCAGATGTGGTTGACACTCGTTTCTAAGGAAAATGTGGAAATTCCATTTGTATGTGTTTTTCTGAACATTTAAGCATGTTTATTATTAGGTATTCTCTTCTGAAGAATACTTAGCAAATGTTGGTGTTTTGGAATTAATTCAAATTCTAAGAATTGTTGAAATATCACTGCAATATATATATATATATATGGACTTTGCAGCAAAGCTGGGCTTTGTTTGTTTGTTGCAAACTTAATGCTATAAGACTGAATAATTCTATATTTTTTTCAGCTGTTTTGACAATTCTATTAAAGTTCCTAGCACTTTAATAACTATGGGGGAACAATTTGCTGGTTTATTCCCCAATCTCTCAATTTGAGTGGTTAAATCCTGATATTTCACAATTTTTTTTCCCAGGCCTTTTCAGCTATTCTACTTTTCTGTCAGTTGGCATTGTCGAATTGGTAAATAACCCGCTTTTCTTCAACTACTGGGGATGTCCACTATATTGTATTATGGAGATGAATCTGTCTGACTTCAGAGGTCCCCCAGCGTTTTTACCTGGTTATTTTAGAGCACTGTTTTTTCTTGTTTGGAAAAGATGGCAAAATTCTATTTAAAAATGTTTAAGGTTGAGAAGATGGTGCAACGGGGATGGTTGAGAAGAAAGTAAAGGGAAGGAGGAAGGAAGGGGAAAGGGAGAGAGAGAGGGATGGGAAAGGAAGGGGAAGGAGAACGGAAGGGAGAGAGGAAGGAGAAGGGAAAACGAAGGGGAAGGGAGAGGGAGACAGAGAGGAAGAAGGAAGGAAGTGTGAGAAAATGACTACTATTTTAAAGCCAGCTTAATCTGTATTTCATTAATAGGGCCTCTGATAGACGATATATTAAAGTATTGCTTGAAATAATTTCCTAAGCATAGCAAAATATTTGCAACCTGCTGAAGTAGTACAAACTTGCAATATATATCTGCAAAGCAATCAGTTTTACAGTTATTTTGGATCAGGAATATCTGATCAGAAAAGGGTATAAAAGAGAGAGAGACGAATCTTCAGTCATGGCCACCGTTCCTTGCTGGACCTGAGCCTCAGTGCAGTGGTGAGAGTGCAGTACTGCAGGCTACTTCTGCAGCCTGCTGACTGCCTGCAATTTGGCAGATTGAATCTCACCAGGATCAAGGTTGACTCAGCCTTCCCTCCTTCCGAGGTGGGTAAAATGAGGACCCAGATTATTAGGGGAAAGAGGCTGACTCTGTAAACCGCTTAGAGAGGGCCTGTAAAAGCACTATAAAACAGTATATAAGTCTAACTACTATTGCTATTGTCTTTCCTTCCTTCCTTCCTTCCTCCCTCCCTCCCTCCCTCCCTCCCTCCCTTCCTTCCTTCCTTCCTTTCCTCCCTCCATCCATCCATCCCAGCTCAAGGTTGACTCAGCCTTCCTTCCTTCCGAGGTGGGTAAAATGAGGACCCAGATTACTGGGGGCAAGAGGCTGACCCTGGAAACTGCTTAGAGGACTGTAAAACACTATAAAGTGGTATATAAGTCTAAGTGCTATTGTAATTATCCTTGGACCTCATTGCAATGGGTTATTGGTATAAGTAATGCTGCATTGTGTTACCTTGATGGCTCTTCATGGTCTAAATTGCTCATGAAATAAACCTTTGATTCTTGAAGTAAGAATTTGATTAGTTGTATTACTGTCTCCATGTTTTATTGGTCTCATTTTATGACAGAAGGAAGGAGAAGGAGGGAGGGAGGGAGGGGAAAGAAGGAGGGGAGGGAAGAAAGAAGGGAAAGGAAAGGACAGAGGAAGGGGGATTGTCCTACCCATCCTGCCCTAATCACCAAAAACACAGCTGGGGCCAGGTGGAAGTACAGTACAACCAGTTACTCTTACAGTTTATATTTTCACACATGTTCCAACACACGTTGTGTGTGTCCCTATCTCAGTGTAAGCCTCTTCCATAGCTCTTCTTTGCTATTTCCCAGCAATTGTCAAAAGCCTCTACTTATTTGTTGCATGAAATAAAGTGATTTTTTTTTTTAATACAAAAAAGAGATCCTTCTATATTTTCCCAATCCTGACACCAAGGGGGCATGAGAGAAAATGCTCCTCTTGACCCCACAGCCTGCACCCACAACTCCCAAAGGACATTCTTCTACTGCCTTTTCCCCCATTTCTTTCTCCCCAAAAACCCCCAATGTTGATGATGAGCAAAAACACCGCAGTGAGAAGCCTCCTGATGCCAATTGAGCTGAATGAGCGTTGCAGCCATTAAAACATGGAAGCGAATGAGCGAAGCAGCCAGGGTTTGTTCATGTGTGGAAATTAGGAGTCCTTTTTGCCAAGATGTGGAGGAGAGACAATTTCACAGATGTGTGTTTTGGAAAACACTGCCTGCTCTGTGGTGAGAGGGTCTAAGGCAGCTGTGCCTTGCTCGGGGGGGAGGACGGACGGGCATTTGGCATGTTGCTCCTATGCTTCATTGAGGGTTTGCCAGGTCCAACGGCGAGATCTTGTTTCGACAGAAGTTTTCTAACTCAGGGTTGGACTGGGTGAGCCTGGGTGCTCCCTGAGCTTGGTGATTTTCCTGCAGACGTTTCACGACCCAACTAGGGAATATCATCAGAGGCAATGGAGATTGGGAGGAGGAGGAGGAAGAGGAAAAAGAAGAGGAGAGGACAAGGAAGAGGAGAAAGAAGCAGAGGAGAAGATGAAGAGGAGGAGTGGGAGAAGGAGGAGGAAGAAGAGGAGGAGGAAGAGGAGGAGGAGAAAGAGGAGCAAGAGGAAGAAAAGAGGAAGAGGAAGATTGTGGGGTCCTGGGTGCTTTCTGAGCTTGGTGGTTTTCCTGCAGACATTTCATGACCCAACTAGGGAACATCATCAGTGCTAGGAAGGAATGGAGATTGGGAGGAGGAGGAGTGGGAAGAGAAGGAGGAGGAGGAGGAGGAGTGGGAAGAGGAGATAGAGGAGGAGGAGGAGGAGGAGGAGGAGGAGGAGGACTACTTGTGGGGTCCTTGTGCTCTTTGACCTTGGTTGTTTTCTTGGAGACATTTTATGACAGCAACCAGGCAACATCATCAATGCCAAAAGGAAATGCAATTTGCACTAATTTTATATACAGGTGCTCCACAACTTATGACCACAATTGGGCTGAAAATTTCCTTTGCTAAGCTGGATTCCACATGACTAACCTAACAATTGCAGTGCTTGAGCAGGGGGTTGGACTAGAAGACCTCAAAGTCTTTTCCAACTTGGTTATTCCATTTTGCTTAACAGTCCGGTTCAACTGTCATAACAGCTACCAAGGTCCGATAGGTAAACTCTGGCTTTAATTCTGGAGTCAAAAGTCTAGCAGCAACTTATAAAGAATTGTTAGCTTCAATGCTAACAGTTCATTTAGTGACCGTTTGGAGTTATAGTGGCACTGAAAAAGGTGACATGACCATTTTTCACACTTATGACTGTTGAAGCATCCCCATGGTCACTTGATCAAAATTTGGACGCTTGGCAACTGGTTCATATTTATGATGGTTGCAATGTCCCAAGTTCAAGTGATCACCATTGCAGCAAAGCCAGATTCACTTAACAACCAAGTTACTAACTTAACAACTGCAGTTATTCGCTTAATAACTATGGCAAGGAAGGTCATAAAATGGGGCAAACTCATTTAACATGTCTCACTCAACTTAACAAGAGAAATTTTGGGCTCAGCTATGGTCTCCTCATAGTATTTTCCTTACTGATTTTGAGATCTGAGAGGATTTTACTGATTTGTGGCAAGTTCCAGCACATACCTGGGGATGATCCATTGAAGGTCATACTGCTGGTCAGTTTCTGGATGTTTTCTAAACATGCTTCTTGTTCCTTCTTGATGAAACAATCAGAATGCATGGATGCAGCCTGCGGGAAAGCAGAAAACAGGCCCACAGTGAGAACCCCTGACTGCAGGCCATAGAGGAAAAATGGAGGGTCAGTGGCTGATTAGCTACCTACATACCTGTCTATTATTATCTCTTTCTGTTTATCTATCTACCATCTTTTTCTCTCTCTGTCTTATCAATTCTATCTATCTATCTATCTATCTATCTATCTATCTATCTATCTATCTATCTATCTATCTATCT
>BLBF01000048.1:12890456-12901486 GCA_015471245.1 Laticauda colubrina | reverse complement strand
GGGGGGGAGGGAAGGAGAGAGAGGGAGGGAGAAAGGGAGGAGGGAGAGGGACAGAGAGGGAGGGAGAGAATGGAAAGAGGGAGGGAGAAAGGGTGGGTGAGAGAGGGAGGGGGAGACAGAGGGAGGGAAAGAGAGGGAAGGAAGAAGGGAGGGGGGAGAGGGACAGAGAGGGAGGAAGAAAAGGAGGGGGAGAGAGGGAGAGGCACAGAGAGGAAGGAGGGAGAGCGGGAGGGAGGATGGGAGAGAGGGAGATGGAGCAGGAAGGCAGAGAGAAAGAGGGAGGGAGAGAGACGGGGAGGGAGGGACAGAGGAGGGGAGAGGGAGGGAGGAAGGAGAGAAAGGGGGAGAGGAAAGGATGGAAGAGAAAGAGGGAGGAAGAAAAGGAGGTGGAGACAGGAAGAGGCAGAGAGAGAGGAAGGAGGGGGAAAGAGAGGGAGGGAGGGAGAAGCATAGAGAGAGAGAGGATGGATAGGAGAGGGAGAGAGTTGGGGAGGGAGGGGGAGAGAGGGAAGGACAGAGGGAGGAAGTGAGCGAGGGGGGAAAGGGAGAGACAGAGGGAGGGAGGGAGAGAGGGAGGAGGAGAGAGGGAGGGAGGGACAGAGGAGGGGAGAGAGGGAAGGAGAGGGGGAGGGTAAAGGAGGGAAGAGATAGAGAGAGACAGAGCAGGAGGGATGGGGAGAAAGAGGGAAGGAGGGAGAGAGGCAGGAACTGATTCACTTCTATGACGGTCGCAGTATCCCCCTTCTGCGACCTTCTGACAAGCAAAGTCAAGGGGGGAAGCCAGATTCGCTTAACAACCGTGTGACTAACTCAACAACTGCAGCAATTCACTTAATAACCATGGCCAAGAAAGGTCATAAAATGGCACAAAGCTCCTTTAACAAATGTCTCACTTAGCAATAGAGATTTTAGGCTCACTGATGGTCTTAAATCAAGGACTATCTGGATTAGAGAGCCAGTCCACTGTGTGTGCCTGTCGTTTATTATGGGAAATTATGGTGCCATTGTAAGAGTTACATTTGCAGGTAAAAAATGTCTTTTATTTCCAATTAGGCATAGAGGACAGTGTTCTTTTTGGGTTAGTTCTGTTCTGTTCCCTGAAAATAGGCAGACGCAAATACTAAAATTTTTACCAAGTTCTGAAATGCCACAGCTTGTCAGATTAAAAATAAGGGAGAGAATCAACCTTGTTATAATGCTGTGGTAATTTGACAGCTTCCTGCCTTTTCCTTTATAATTTATGGCTTCAGGTTTCTATCAGAAAAGAGAGCGAGTATTTTTCTCTGCCTGGGAAAGGGGACAGCATAATTAGTATTTATTTTGTAGATATCCCACCTTTATTATTGTTATTTTTATCAATAACCCAAGGCGGTGAACATCTCTAATACTCCTTCCTCCTCCTATTTCTCCCATAACAACCACCCTGTGAGGTGGGCTGGCTGAGAGAGAAGGGCTGGCTCAAAGTCACCCAGCCACTTTTCATGCCTAAGGCTGGACTAGAACTCACCGTCTCCTGGTGAATTGGCCAAAAGTCATCCAGGCACCTTTCACACCAAAGACATGGAACTAGAATTCACCATCTCCTGCTGAATTGGTCCAAAATCACTCACCTGGGTCTCCTTCCTAAAGTTGGACTAGAACTTACCGTCTCCAGCTTTTGTGGTTAATTTCTTCCTAGTTTCCATCTGAAAATGGAGGAACTGATTAAGATAACTTACTTAAGATGAGGAAGTTGGCAGTTTGAAAACCTTGGTTTGAAGGCCTTGGTTCCAATCTGTTTAACTCATTCAACATGTGTAATTGAGTAACATATATAATAAGATAGGTCTCCTCCTGCCTTGGGCAGGGGGTTGGACTAGAAGATCTCCAAGCTCCCTTCCATCTGTGTGATATCTCAGGAGAAGGAAATTAAAACCATTTTTTCTTATTTTTAACAAGAAAAACGGTTGGGTGTTCGCACACAGCTTGCCAGGACTCAAGCTGGAAGAGGCAGCACAGCAATCCAGGGCTGGCAGGGACCTCAGAGGTCATCTAGTCCAATTCCCTGCTTCAAGAGTATTATTAAAGTGAGTTTCTCTCTTTTGATCCACTCAGTTTCCTACTCAAGGCAGGAGACCATCCCAGTCAAATGGATATCTAGTCTGTTTTTGAAAATCTCCAGGGTTACAGCATTTACAGCTTCTGGTGGCAAGTTGTTTCACTGATTAATTGTTCTCACTGTCAGGAAATTCCTCCTTAAATTCCAGGTTGCTTCTCTCGTTGATTAATTTCCATCTGTTGCTTCTTGTCCTGCACTCAAGTGCTCTGGAGAATAGCTTGACTCCCTCTTCTTTGGGGCAGCCCCTCAGATATTGGAAGACTGCTATTGAGTCACCCTAGTCCTCCATTTCTTCAAGCTAAACATACCCAATTCCTGCAATTATTCTTGTTATATTTAGCCTCCAGCTCCCAAATCCTCTTTGTTGCTCTTCTCTGCACTCTTTCCAGAATCTCAACCTTTTTTATATCACAATGACCAAAACTGAATACAAATAAGTGCATAAGCGCACCATCATCCCTGTCCTATTATCCCCATTTATTTGTACCTATTTCCTGTATTCTTACTCATGTTTATACTTATACCTATTATTTTGTAAGCGATTGATAAATCAAATCAAATCAAAAAATTTTTTAAAAAAAAAAAATATTCCAAGTGTGGTCTTACTTTTAGCATTTTTTTTTTAATCTCTGAAGGCATCCAGATTTTGGGAGGAGATTTGAGATAACAGACAGCATCCTTCCCAGGCCATCTTGATGCTCGTCACGTCTCTTCCTCTCATTTCCTGCCTCTTGTCGATCCCAGAACTGTGATGCAAAAAAGAAAAAAGAAGTGAGTATCAAGATGTCATCCTCACAAATCAGATGTTTGATTTGTATGGTACCTCTTTCTGCTTCTGCTTGGTTTCAAAGGGGAACTCACTGTTAGATCGCAGGGAAAAAAGAGACTGGAGACCAGCATGACTTTCAGCTCTTTATTTGGTTCCTGCAATCAGTCTAACTGCGGAGCTGCAGCAGCCTTTTTTATAGCGGCTGCTTGCGGCTCGCGGCCAATGACGGTTCCTTGAATTCCCCGCCGTTCAGGCGGACCAATCACAGGGCAGCAATTGTTGACCAATCACCATCGCTTGAAGACCCAATCATATTGCTGTATTTGTGGACCAATCAGAAAAAGGTATTTCAAGTATGCTAATATAGAACACCCCTCCCGACTTGGTTTAGTCCAACCTATGTTATGTAGTCATGTAAGTAGGCGGGACTTTTATGGTGTCTACTTGACCTGCGCAGCTCAGTTGTGTTGTGTTGTTGTCTTCGGCTGTCCTTCTCCATGGAACCTCCTGGAAGGTAGAGTCGGCCATGCCACTCCCGCCCAGTCTATTTGGGCTGGTAGAGCCGGCTCGGCCGCTCCCTTCCAGAGTGACTTCCTGTTGTTTTTCCGCTGCTTGTTCCTCTCTACCGAAGTCATCTCCAGGTAAGTAATTGTGGTTTCTTTCTAGGGTTACTGATGAAGTTGATTGGCGGATTGTTGTTAGTGTTTGTTGCAGTGTTTCTTGTGCCATGACACTTACCTCTAACCAATTTGAGTAAACATCTACTATTATTAGAAATGTGTGTCCTTTTGTCGGCCCTGCGAAATCTATGTGTATTCTCGACCAGGGTCCCCTCAGTGTTTCCCAGTTCGAGTACAGGTGCGGCAGGGGGTGTAGGTCTGGATTTTTGGCATTGCATGCACGTTTCCACCCATCTCCCAATATCCTTATCCATCCCTGGCCACCATACATAACTCCTGGCCAGGGATTTCATTCGTACGATACCCGGGTGTCCTTCATGCAAGATATCCAGTACTTGTTCTTGGAGTAGTTCTGGTATGACTACCTGATCCCCCCATAGTATACAACCTTTTAACATTGAGAGTTCCGTCTGTCTGTTCCGGAATGGTTTAAAAGTGTGGTCAGTCTCGTTTTCTGGCCAACCTTTTCTTACCCAGTTTAAAATCCATGCCATCTTTTTGCCTCTTGCAGTTTCTTTCGCAATGTCTACTGCGGTTATGGGTAGGTTTGGTAATGTTTCAATTTGTAGCGTGGATATCGTTGGTGCCGGGTCGCTTCCCAGTTAGGGCAGGGGAGAACTGCTCAGGGTGTCAGCGTGTGATATGTCCTTCCCTGGCCAGTGGATTAATTTGTAATTGTATGCAGCAAGGAACTCGGACCACCTCGTCATTCGTGGAGACAGTATGTTTGTGGTGGCCTTGTTTCCTGCGAGTATTCCCAAGAGTGGCTTGTGGTCTGTAATTAGTGAAAAAGTCCTGCCATAGAGGTATTCATGGAATTGCTTGACTCCAGTTATCGCTGCTAGCGCCTCTCTGTCCAATTGGCTGTAGTTTCTTTCTGCTTTGGACAGCGTTTTGGAATAGAACACAATTGGCGCTTCTCTTCCATCTGGTAGCATGTGGCTGAGTATGGCTCCAACGCCAAACAGTGATGCATCGCAGGTGACTGTCAGTGGCAGAGTTTCGCTGTATTGAATTAACACAGATTAGGATGTCAGCAAGTCTTTTATTTTCTGGAATGCGGCCTCTTCTTGTCGTCCCCGGGTCCAGGTAGCTATCTTATCCAGTAATCTGTGTAGTGGTTCCGCCGTCGTTGCCTTCTGTGGCAGAAAGACATTACAGAAATTAATGAGTCCCAAAAATGCTTGTAAGTCTGTTTTATTTTGGGGCCTGGGAGCTTCTTTTATTGCTTTGATTTTCTGGTCCGTGGGGTGGATGCCATCTTTATCTATTAGGTACCCCAGGAATTCAACTTTAGAGTTGGCTAGTTGGCATTTTTCTTTTTTAACTTGAGTCCCGCCCCTTGGAATCTTTGTAAGACTTCTCTGAGGCGGCTTTCCAGTTGGTTCTTGTCACTAGCTGATACCAGCATGTCATCGAAGTATGGGACCACCCCTTTTATTCCTTGTAACAGGCGCTCCATCAAGCTTTGGAACACCCCTGGGGCCATGCTGACTCCAAATTGCAGTCTTTTGCATCTGAATGCCCCCCTGTGAGTCACAATTGTTTGTGCCTCCACTGTTTTGGGGTCGACTGGCAATTGCTGGTACACTTGTGCAAGGTCGAGCTTTGCGAAGACCTTGCCTCCCCCCAACGAATGTAACAGATGTTGCACCACCGGAACGGAGTATGCGCTTTGTTGTAGTGCGTGGTTGAGGGTGGCCTTATAGTCTCTGCAGATTCTCACAGACCCATCTGGCTTAATCAGGGTCACAATTGGGGTGTCCCACCTTGCGTGGTCTATTGGTTCCAATACCCCCTGTGCGATGAGTTTATTCAATTGTTCATCGATTTTTGGTTTTAATGCAAAAGGGAATCACCTTACCTTTAACCTGATTGGGGCTATGTTTGGATTAAAATTAAATGAGATAGGGGACCCTCGGTACTTGCCTAGTTTTCCATCGAACACGTCCTGGAAATCTCTGATCAGGCTCTCCTCCCAGTCTGTTTCTGTGATGCTGTTGATTCCAGTCACTCTGATTCCCAGGGGCTCGAACCATTCGAGTCCCAGTAGGCTTGGGAGATCCCAGTCTACGATGGTTAGTGGAAGAATTTCCATGTGCTTCTTGAATTTAATTTGGAAGTGTCCAAGTCCGACTATGGAGATCCTGTTCCTTTGGTAGTCTTTGAAGGTCAGTTTTTGGCTCTCCAGTTCCGTTCTTCGGTATCAGACTCTTAAGTGTGTTCCATGATACCATAGACAGGTGTGAACCAGAGTCCACTTCCATCTCGCATTGTTGGCCTTCGATGTAGACTTTCACATGTACCTTCTGGGCATCGCTTGTGCTCAAGTGCCCGATGGTTATAGTTTAGTGTGTCTCTTCCTTTCTGTAAGTTTCGTTGAGCCATTTGCTTCTGTTTTCTCGGCTCCAACAGCCCCCAGCCTGTCTTTCTTTCGTTCTGGAGGGGGTGCTGTCTCTTCGTCTGGGGCTGTAGCTCTATCAGTTCCGGCAGACCCTTGCTATGTGTCCCCATCTCTCACAGTGCCGGAAAACCGTGTCTAGGAAATGGCACTCAGAATGGGGGTGGCCTCCTCTGCACCCAGTGCACTGGAATTCTGACTTACGTTCTCTCCTCTCACATCTGTTTCGTTCCAATTGGAGTCTGTGTATTTCCTCTTCCTTGTCGTTGGTTTCGGACACAGACTCGATGTCCTCGTGGTGCGTGGTGGTACAATTGCCCTCTGGTTTTTTCTCCCAGGGTTGGCTTGTCTCTGCCGGTGATTTCTGGTTTTCCATATTTAATTGCCACATCGTGTCTGCTGACTTTTTAGTGGCTTCGGCTGCCGTGGCCTCAGCAATGGTCTCAGTGACTGTGATGTTTGGTCGGGTTAGCAGCCGGCTCTGTAAGGTGAGGTCTCTCAGATCTAGGACCACGTGGTCCCTCATGGCTTCATCCATGTTGAGGAATTCGCATGCCCCACCAATGTCCCTTAGAGCCACTACGAAATCTCCGATACTCTCAACTTCTCTCTGGTCCGTTTGTAAAATTCATGTCTCCGAATAAGGCTGGAGACGGTCGGTGCATAATGGGCCTTCAGTATTTTTTCCAAATCTGGCCAGGCCATCTGCTTTACATCCTCAGGTTTGGACAATGCTTTGGCCATCTCGAACACTGCGGGCCCACAGTGTGTCAGGAACACGGCTCTCTTTCTGTTGTCGGAGATCCTCTGTAGGTCATTGCTCTAGAGGAACATGAGGAAATTGTCGATGTACGATTCCCAGTCCTCCGTCACTGGGTTGAACGGTGCGGGTGGCGAGTTGGTGCCGGCCATTTTGTCTTGCTCGGTTCTCGTTGCCATGTGCTCAACTGGTCTCCTTGTCTCAGTATCCCATCCTCGTCGCCAGTGTTAGATCGCAGGGAAAAAAGAGACTGGAGACCAGTGTAACTTTCAGCTCTTTATTCAGTTCCTGGAATCAGTCTAACTGCGGAGCCGCGGCAGCCTTTTTTATCGCGGCTGCTTGCGGCTCGCGGCCAATGACGGTTCCTTGAATTCCCCGCCGTTCAGGCAGACCAATCACAGGGCAGCAATTGTTGACCAATCACCGTCGCTTGAAGACCCAATCATATTGCTGTATTTGTGGACCAGTCAGAAAAAGATATTTCAAGTATGCTAATATAGAACACTCGCTCTTTCCCTTCCCCTTTTAATTAAAACCATTTTCAAAGAGAACCTTCCTTATTTATCACCCAAAAGAGGATTTTGAGACTTTTGAATTGATTTTCTTTGGGAAAATAGTCTCACAAGGCCGCAATTAAAAAGAGATTTCTCCTTCTGTACGGTTTCCCCCCCCCCCCTTCCTTCTGTCTTCCTTTTTCTTGCCTTTGAACTAATCTCCAGAGAGGAGAATCTGCCACAGATAGCCCTCAACTTACAAAAGTTCACTTAGAGATGATTCAAAGTTACAATGGCATTGAAGAAAGTGACTTCATAAAGTGTTTTTCACACTTGCAACCTCTCAGCCTCCCCATGGTCAGGACGAGAGCAAAATTTGGATGCTTGGCGTCCAACTCATATTTGTGACGGTTGTAGCATCCTGGGGATCACATAATCCACTCTTGCGACCTTCTGACAAGCACTTAAAATGTCCATAAATGCTTGGCCAGTTGCCAAGTGCCCAAAATGTGATCAAATGACCGGGGGGAGGGGGGGGAGGGAGCGCAAGGCATTGGAATGTTGAAAAAGTCTCTTTTGAGAGTTCAATCCTAACTTCAAGTAGTTGCCAAGCAACCGGTCATAAATAGAGGACTACCTGTATAAAACTGTCATATGGCCTGATTCTGCAAGGAGCCATTTTTTGTGTGGGGGGGAGAAAAACTATAATTCTGCTACCAGTAGCAACAAGAATTTAATTAGACCAATTCTGGAATTTTCATCCAGAGTAATTTATGATGGTAAGTTAACTTGCCACAATTTCTGGTGGGGACTCTTGTTTTTTAGCTTGGAGGACTCTCTCTGGAGGGGCTGTATGAGGTGGTCTTTAAACGAAGCGTGGTGTTTGAGGTGCTCAAACTGGCGTATGAGATGATGTTTCCGCTTGGAAGATTTACTGTTTCAGGAGCTTACACACCAGCCGCGCTGAGCTGCTGCCAGGAAATATATTCTTGGTGGGAGCTTCCTGGAATGAGCCTGGCAATTCATCTTGACATTAATTGGGCAGTAGTTATAAAAGAAGAAGAAAAGAGAGGAGATAAAGGAGATGGGGATGGGGAAAGGAGAGGGAAGGGAAGGGAGGGAGAAGGGAAGGGAAGGGAAAAGAGAAGAGAAGGGAAGGGAAGGAAGGGAGAAGGGAAGGGAAGGGAAGGAAAGAAAAGGAAGGAAGGAAAGGAAAGGAAAGGAAAGGAAAGGAAAGGAAAGGAAAGGAAAGGAAAGGAAAGGAAAGGAAAGGAAAGGAAAGGAAAGGAAAGGAAAGGAAAGGAAAGGAAAGGAAAGGAAAGGAAAGGAAAGGGAGGGAAGGAAAGGAAAGAAGGGGAAGGAGAAGGAAAGGGAAGGGAAGGGAGGAAGAAAGGAAGGAAGGGAGAAGAGAAGGAAAGGAAAGGGAGGGAAGGAAAGGAAAGGAAAGAAGGGGAAGGAGAAGGAAAGGGAAGGGAAGGGAGGAAGAAGGGAAGGAAGGGAGAAGAGAAGGGGAGGAAAGGAAAGGAAAGGAAAGGGAGGGAGAAGGAAGGGGGCAAGGGAGAAGAGGGAGAGAAAAAAGAAAGGAAAGGAAAGGGAAAAAGGAAAGGAAGAATGGAAAGGAGAAAGGGAAGAAGCAGGAGGGAGGGAGGAGAAAGAAGGGAAAGAGAGGGAGAAAGAAGGGAGGGAGGAAGGGTGAAGAGAAAAGAGGAGAGAAGAGAAGAAAAGTTCTGCGTATCCCTTTCAAAGCCAGGACTCTCTATCTATCGGAAACTTTCTGTCTACTCCCTCAAAGAATCTCTTAACAAGCTCCAACTTCCCCGTCGCATTTCTCCAGGTGGTGTGTGTCCTTCAGGAAGATCATGAGCCAAGCAAGTCTCCTACAAGATCTCCAGAGATAAATATTAATACATGGTGAGAAGCAGGTGGCAACACCAGATAACACCCAGTCCTTCTCCAGCCCTGGAACTGGGGAGGAAAACGAGGGAGGTCACCAGCGATGCTCACAACAAAACCGGACACGTCCACCCGTCGTCCGTGTTCAGGCCCAGCACCTGTTCTGTCCCAGCAAAACGCCTCCAAATCCTTCTAGGTGGGCTGTAGAAAGAGCTGGGGACACACACGCCCCCCCCAGTTCTCTAGATCCTGCTGGGAGGGGAGGGGACTGAGTTTCCTGGTTCTAGCAGAAGCTGCAATAGCACAGCATCACCGTGACAACCGCATCAAGGACGATGATCTGCCGATATCATGCAGGGAGATTGTAAAAGTCACCGGAGGAAGTGATTGAAGAGGAGAGGAGGTGAATGTGCTTCAGTCCTCCTCCTGCTCTTCCACCTCCTCCTCCTCTCCTCAGACCCAAGTCCCTTCTAGCACTGATGTTGTTACCTTGTTGGGCCATGAAACGCCTGCAATAAAACCAACAAGCTCAAAGAAAACCAAAGGCACCCACAGTCTTCCTCATCTCTTCCACCTCGAAAGGGTGGGACTCTGAAGCAAATGGCACTGAAGGATCCTTTTTGGCTCCATGGGGGTCTTGGGGAAAAAGGCCACCTTTAAAACCAACAGAATATTGGCAGGTCAGGATTGAGCTGTGGCTACTCTCTGAGCTTGGTTGTTTTCTTGAGGACATTTCACGATCCAGCTAGGTAACAGCATCAGTGCTGGAAAGAATGGGGTTTTGCAGAGAGGGGGAGGAGGAGGAGGAAGATGAGGAGGAGGACTGTGGGGTCCTCTCTGAACATTGTTTTAGTGCAGACATTTCACGACCCAATTAGATCGTGTCATCAGTGCTATAATAGAGTGGAATTTGGTCCCTATAAAAGTGGCTTGTCCTGCCAATGTTAGTGATAATGTTCTTGATGGTTCCTTGACTGTTAACACTGACAGGGCAACCCATTCATTATATAAACAGATATCAAACTCTACTCCCTTGTAACATCAGTAATGCTACCTGATTAGGTAATGAAACATCTGCAGGGAAAGAACAAAGCTCAAAGAGCTCTTCCTCCTCCTCCTCCTCCTCCTCCTCCTCCTCCTCCTCCTCCTCCTCCTCCTCCTCCTCCTCCTCCTCTTCTCCTCCTCCTCCTCCTCTTCTCCTCCTCCTCCTCCTCCTTCTTCCTCCTCCTCCTTCCTCCTCCTCCTTCCTCCTCCTCCCTCCTCCTCCTCTTCTCCTCCTCCCTCTTCCTCCTCTTCCTTTTCCTCCTCCTCTTCCTCCTCTGATTCTTCTTCCTCTTCCTCCTCTTCCTGCTCCTCCTTCCTCTTCCTCCTCCTTCTCCTCCTCTTCCTTTTCTTCCTCTTCCTCTTCTTCTTCTTCCTCCTCTTCTCTTCTTCCTCTTTCTCCTCCTCCTCTGCTTCTTCTTCCTCTTCTTCCTCTTCCTCTTTCTCTTCCTCCTCCTCCTTCCTCCTCCTCTTCTTCCACTTCCTCCTCCTCCTCCTCTTCTTCTTCTTCTTCCTCCTTTTCCTCCTCTTCTTCCTCTTCCTCCTCCTCTTCCTCCTCCTCTTCTTCTTCCTCCTCTTCTTCCTCTTTTTCTTCCTCCTCCTCTTCTTCCTCTTTTTCTTCCTCCTCCTCTTCTTCCACTTCCTCCTCCTCCTCCTCTTCTTCTTCTCCTTCCTCCTTTTCCTCCTCTTCTTCCTCTTCCTCCACCTCTTCTTCTTCCTCCTCCTCTTCTTCCTCTTTCTCTTCCTCCTCCTCTTTTCTTCTTCCTCTTCTTCCTCTTTCTCTTCCTCCTCCTCCTCCTCTTCTCCTTCCTCCTCCTCCTCTTCTTCCTCTTCCTCCTCTTCTTCCTCTTCCTCTTCTTCCTCTTTATCTTCCTCCTCCTCCTCCTCCTGTTC
>BLBF01000048.1:12870952-12890446 GCA_015471245.1 Laticauda colubrina | reverse complement strand
TCCTCCTCTTCTTCCTCTTTTTCTTCCTCCTCCTCTTCTTCCTCTTTCTCTTCCTCCTCCTCCTCTTCTCCTTCCTCCTCCTCCTTCTCTTCTTCCTCTTCCTCCTCCCGTATCTTGGATACCCAGAAAAATAAAACCCTGTCAAGATACTGAACTAGGGGAGTATAGTACTCATCAATGGCCACTGAGGGTCAGAATAACAGCATAACAACAGAGTTGGAAGGGACCTGAAAGGTCTTCTAGCTTAACCCAATGCTCAAGCGGGAAGCCCTATATCAGACAAATGGCTGCCCAACCTCTTCTTGAAGACCTCCAGTAATGGAGCACCCACCACTTCCAGAGGCAGGTTGTTCCACTGCTTAATTGTTCTCCCTGTCAGGAAAAGTCTCCCGAGTTGTTGGTTGCTTCTCTCCCTGATTAGTTTCGATCCGTTGCTTCTTGTCCCGGCAGGCGCCGGTGCTCTGGAGAATAGCTTGACCCCCTCCTCCTCTCTGTGGCAGCCGCTGAGATACTCGAAGACTGCGGTCGTGTCAGTCCTGGTCTTTCTTTTCATTAAACCAGGCATCCTCAATTCCTGCAAACTTTCCTTGTGTGTTCTGTCCTCCAGTCCCCTAATCAACTTGTTGTTCTTCTCTGCACACAGTGTTGTCCACCATGATATCCAGATCTTACACCTTATCTCACGTCACTTAACTTTGTCCCTTGGTGTTTCTTTTTCCTCCAGCCACATACCATCCATTTAGCTTGCAAGATGTGCCTCTGTGTGTTGTGTTTCACACGTGCGTTCCAAGACTGGGGTCTACAGCCAAGTGTCCACAGAGGAAAAAAAAAAAAAATACACCTCGTCATTGGACACAACTAGGGGTCCTGTCATTTTCCAAGCAATTTTTGCCATAAAAACAAACTGGCTGCGAGCAGCTTATTTCCAAGGCATTTAAATGCAATTCAGCTAAATGTGTTTTTAAAAGCAAAACCTCACCACGAAAGTCTGGGTTAAGAAGAGCGAGGCATAAATAAAACCAGCGAGAGTCTAACAGGTTGGAATTGGTGAAAAGAAAGTTGTTTTGAATTTGAATACCTTTGCAAAATCACACCAGGCTTCAGGGATTAAATTTAGCAGCTAAATTACAGGGGATAACCGCTGGCAAAAGCAAATCATTTTGAGAGATTTGGCTTGATGCGGTATCTGATGAATTTTCATGGGTTGGCTGGGGAGACAATGTGCATTGTTAGTCCTCGATTGTTTAGTGCAGGGGTCTCCAACCTTAGCAACTCTAAGACTTGTGGACTTCAGCTCCCAGAATTCCTCAGCCGTTGCAGCATCCTGTAAATTGCGTGATTAAAATTCAGATGCTTGGCAACTGACTCATATTTGTGACGGTTGCAGAGTCTCGGAAAGTGGGGGGAGAGAGACCATGTGATGCCCCTGTTGTGATCTTCTCACAAGAAAAGTCAATGGAGAAGCCAGATTCACTTAATGACTGTGTTACTTACTTCACGGATGCCACCTTTTCTGTGGCAGAAAAGGTCCTAAAACTCACAAATGTCTCATTTAACAACAGAAGTGTCAGGCTCAGTTGTGGTCGTAAGTTAAGGACTACATGTATTTTCCCTAAAATTGAAGCACATGTGGTCCTTGGATACACAAAACGGTTGCTAAGTGAGTTTTGCCCCATTTTATGACCTTTCTCACTATGGTTGTTAAATGAATCACTGCAGTTGTTAAATTAGTAACATGGTTGTTAAGTGAATTTTACTTTCCCATTGATTTTGCTTGTCTGAATTTTGGTTAGAAGACCATGGAGATGCTACAATAGTAGTTACGTGAGAAAAATCGTTTTTTAAGTGCCATGGTAACTTCGAACAATCACTAAATGAATGGTTGTAAATTGAGGGTTATTTGTAATCAGGATTTTTAATTCTTGCTCTATATTTTAGGTGGATATCATGAGCTCTTGAGATTTAATTTTTATTGCTTTAGACTGCCTTTTAAGCCCCTGTCACACTGCACCAACAGATGGAAAGAGGATGTAAAACGGAGAAAAACACATGCCATCCATTGGTTAATGCGATACTTCCGTTCTGTACTCACTGCCTCCGTTTTGCTTCCTCTCTATCCATCCAGCATCCGTCAACTGACATTTCATCCGCTCAAAAAGTTTTGAGCTGCTCAAAACTTTCTGAGTGGAAAATGTATCCAACGCGTCCGTTCTGCATCCGCTAGGCATACCGGGGACATCCGTTCTGCATCCGTCGGCATACGTTACGCATCCGCTACATCCGCTAGGCATCTGCTGCACATCCGCACAACTCAAGTCCGCTCCAGCAGAAAGCGGACACAGGGAGGAAGCGGAACGGACACGGAACGGACGCGCAGCGTTAGTAGCACGGACGGAGAAAGGATGAAAGCAGCTCGCATAGAAAGCAGCTTCGCATATAAAATTTAAAACGGAAAAAACGTTCGCAGAGGGGACCTATCTCGGATATTAAGGATGTCTAGAGGATGCCTAGAGGATGCAAAAGGACACCTAGTGGAAAACCTATATTGCCTATAAAAAGGGGGAGGAACTCACCTGGATCTCACTTTCAGTCCAGCAGCCCTGCTGTGCAGACCTCTGCAGCCTTCATCTGGCTCTTGCTCTTCCACAGCATCCATTGATGTCCACCATGGATCGTAACACAGTCCTTTTGGTAGCCACCATCGTTCTGCAACAGTGCAAAGCCATCTACAGGCTCTTTCAACTGTTTTACGGGAAGAAAAGGAGGTGGCCAAGAAGTGTCTGGGTCCGAAGATGGATTGGGAGAAGAGCAGAGTACGGACTGTACAACAAGCTGATGGTGGAGCTGAGGAACGAAGACCCTCGTGCATTCCAGAACTTCATGAGGATGCCTCCAGCCATGTTGTGGAGCGGCTGACACCCAGGTTGACCAAGAAAAGCAACAACTTCCGCCCCAGCCTGGACCCTGGGCTCAAGGTGGCACTGACTCTGCGCCACCTGGCCTCAGGGACCACCTACAGGAGCATGCAGTACAGCTGGAGGGTGCCACACAATACCATCAGCATTGTGGTCAGAGAAGTGGTGCAGGCCATCATCAAAGAATACCTGGAGGAGCTCCTCCAATGCGCCTCCACTGAAGAAGGATGGAAGAAAGTTGCAGAGCAGTGGTATCAGAAGTGGAACTTCCCCCACACCGTTGGAGCCATAGATGGGAAGCACGTAGCCTGCAAAGCGCCAGCCAAGTCGGGGTCCACTTATTTCAACTATAAGGGCTTCTTCAGCATCATCCTCTTCGCCATGGTCAATGCTGACTACAAGTTCATGTACATCGATGCTTCAGGCAATGGCTCATCTTCAGATGCCCAGGTATACAACGCCAGTCACCTCAAGGAGGAGCTGGAACGCAACCTCATTGTGGGCTTCCCAGATCCAGACCCCCTGCCCAACGACACGCAAGAGGTGCCCTACTTCATCGTGGGGGATGACGCGTTCTCCCTCACAACCTACCTCATGAAGCCCGACACTTCCAGATGCCTCACCCGTGAAGAGAGGATCTTCAACTACAGGCTGTCCAGGGCAAGGCGGGTGGTGGAGAACGCCTTTGGCATCCTGGCCAACAGGTTCCAGGTACTTCTCACCACCATGCAGCATCACCCAGAGACCATGAGGAGGATCGTGGGAGCTTGCTGCATCCTGCACAATCTCATGCACACCCGCTACCCAGTCTTGCAGAACAAGCTCGTGGACCTCCAGCAAGGCAATGGGGACACGGAGCCTGGTGAATGGAGGCAAGGGCAAAACCTGATAGATACTGTGGATGTGCAAGGCCCCAACAGAGCTTCATGTGGAGGGAAGAAGCAGTTCAACCTCCTGAAACACTGGTGCAACTCCCCAGCTGGAGCGGTGGAGTGGCAAGATAGGATGGTAGATGCTTAATGGATGCTTCCTTCAGCCTGTCTCATCACACGGATGAGATTGGGCCATGTATGTTGGGTGGGCCTACAATGAACAGGGCATTTAATAAAGAGTTGTGTTTATGTTGACATGTTTGGATCAATGATTACATTAGTATTGATAATGAAGGGCCATAGGTGTGGCACCTGGGAAGGTGGACCATAGAGTCCCACTATGCTTGCACTGGAGGTTTATCTATCCCACAGCTATCTTAACCCACCCCAAAGGTATCCCTGCCCATCCCACAGCTATCTTAACCCATCCCAAAGGTATCCATGCCCATTCCACAGCTATCTTAACCCATCCCAAAGGTATCCCTGCCCATCCCACAGCTATCTTAACCCATCCCACAGGTATCCCTGCCCATCCCACAGCTATCTTAACCCATCCCACAGGTATCCCTGCCCATCCCACAGCTATTACCCATCCCAAAGGTATCCCTGCCCATCCCACTGCTATCTTAACCCATCCCACAGGTATCCCTGCCCATCCCACAGCTATCTTAACCCATCCCACAGGTATCCCTGCCCATCCCACAGCTATTACCCATCCAAAAGGTATCCCTGCCCATCCCACTGCTATCCTTACCCATCCCACAAGCATGCAAAGGCTTAAACCATTTCTAAAAGTTTCCACCAAGACTTTATTGAAAAAAATAAATGAAGCAAGTGTTTGAAAAAAAGATAATCTTTATTAATAAGAAGCTGTAAAAGAAAACTGACCCAAGTCAAGTATCCAAATAAAGTCTACAGGTAGCCACCCAGTCTCTGGCACTCTTCTCTGTCACTGGGAGGTGTGCCCAGTCTCAGGGGTGAAGGGTCCAGGTGCTGTGGAGGTGGCTGGTGCTGGAGTGCTGGTCTGAAGCAGCATTGGGGTGCCTGGCCCCGAGAGGACAACAGGTGACGGTGTGTTGAGGAAGCTCTCAGACAGCTGGCTCAGCCCCATGATGTTGAGAGCTCCTTCCTCCATGCCATGAGGTGTCAGTCCCAATACCAACGACAGATGTACTGAGGCCGGGCTTGGCTGTGGGGTGGAGGAAGGAGCAGTGTAGTGGGGCTGTCTGGTCTGCAGCTGGGTGAGGACTGGCGTGGGTGGCAACGATGACGTGGGTGGCATCGGTGGCATCGGTGGCATCAATGGCATGGGTGGCATTGGTAGCATCAGTGGAACCGGTGGCAACGGTGTCGCCCGATGACTCTGTGCCTGGACTGGGAAGGGCTGCTGCCTGTGCTGCTGGACCTCCTGGTAGCCGTAGCCCTGGTAGGTGAGGGCCTGTGGAAAGCCTCGGAATGGGAGGGACATCACCTGGGTTGGAGGAGCAGACCTGGACTGGGTGGGAGCAGGTTCCTCTGGATCTGGAGGGTTGTGAAGCAGCTCGATGATCCGGTCCTTCACCACCTGGTACTGGGGTTCCTCCATGTCCGTGAGGGTCTGGTTGACATAGGTGAGGAAGGGTTTGCGGTTGGAGGATGAGGAGTCGGTGTGGACCAGCTGAGAGAGGAGATCTATGCTGCTCCGGATGGTGTCCCTGATCTCCAGCAGGACAGTGTGGCTCTGCCCCTCCTGTCTGGCTCTCTGCCTTTCTGTGGAGGTGGAGCTGGGGGTGGATGTGGGTAGGACTGTGGTGGAAGTGCCGTCTCCTTTCTCCCACTGTGCCAGGGATTCCTCCACGCGCTCCGCTGGTTAAAACAGCTGTCCGTGGGTTCTCCGCCATGGGACGCTCCACAGAAACCTGCCTGGAGACAGGAGCTGACTCTCGGCTGGAAGAGGACTGGCTCTCAGCAGGCTGCCGGAGAGAGAGGGTTGTGAGAGGGGCTGCTCCTCAGTGGCGGATCTCACCCTCCAGGAAGCTGCACCTGGCCATGACGTAGGTCTCTCTGTCTGTCAGCTTTCTTGAGGTGCAGCTTTCCGTACCAGGTGTGCATGTTTCCACCAGCCGAGGAGCACCTCTGATGTGTAGCACAAACTCTCCACCTTCTCTCTCCAAGCAGCCTGCTTCCTTTTGGTGTCCCTGTAGAGCCTGTGTCCCTTCCGCCATAGATATTCATTCTCTCTTAGCCACTCCAGCACCTCATCCTCGTGTTCCTCCTCAATGGAGCATTGCCTCCTCTCCCGTTCTCGCATATGCCTCTTCCTCCCTTTGGCAGGACCAGATGGGCCCTCATCAAAGGAGCTTCCAGGTTGTAGGGGTTGCTCTTCCACACCACCACCAGCAGCAGCACCAGCAGGATCATCATCATCATCATCATAATCAGCAGCAGCAGCAGCAGGACCAGGATCAGCAGAAGCAGCAGCGCCAGCAGCACCAGCAGCACCAGGATCAGCAGCAGCAGCAGCAGCAGGACCAGGATCAGCAGCAGCAGAGTAAGCACCAGCAGCGCCAGCAGCGCCAGCAGCACCAGCAGCGCCAGCAGGACCAGCAGGACCAGGAGCATGAGCAGGACCAGGAGCACGAGCAGGACCAGCAGGACGAGCAAGACCAGGAGCACGAGCAAGACCAGGAGCACGAGCAGGACCAGGAGCACAAACAGGACCAGCAGGACGAGGAGCAGCTTCAGCAGAGTAAGCACCAGCAGAAGCACCACTGCCAGAAGCAGCATCAGCAGAGTAAGCACGAGCAGAAACACCACCGCCATAAGCAGCATCAGCAGCTCCTCCAGAAGCAGAAGCAGCAGAAGCCCCAGCCCCAGAAGAGCGAGCCCATGCTGCAGAAGCCCCAGCAGAAGCAGAGTCAGGGCCAGGGGGTGGGAGGGTGGCCCTGTCCCTCTTGCCAGGGCTGGCAGCAGATGGCTGAGGCTTTCCCCTTCTTCCCCATGGTTGTGAGGTTGCTGGCTGGCAGCAAGGCTGGCAGGCTGGCAGCAAGGCTTGCAGGAAGGCAGGCAGCAAGGCTGGCAGGCAGGCTGGTAGCAAGGCTGGCAGGCAGCAAGGCTGGCAGGCAGGCTGGCAGGCAGGCAGCAAGGTTGGCAGGCAGGCTGGCAGGGAGGCTAGCAGGCTGGCAGGCTGGCAAGGCACTTGATGTGTCTGGAAGCAGGTCTTTCCTCTGAATGGTGACCTGCTTGGGAGCTGCTTCCCTTTATATCCGCGGGACTGATGCAATGCATCCTCCCTGCATGCGCAGTGAACGCTAGGCATCCGCTGTACATCCACTCGGCATCCGTTCTGCATCCGCTCTTTCCGTTCTGCGTCCGCTTTGCTGCGCTCCCCCGGAAGCCTAGCGGATGTGCCATCCGCTTCCATCCGCTCCCATCCGCTAGGCTTCCGTGGAGCATCCGTTTTCCATCCGCCCTGCATCCTCCCCCCGTCTGTTCCTTTCCATGTTGTCCGCTCTGGTTATGCAAATTTTTGCCCCTTTTGAGAGCAGATAACAACGGATGGAACATTTTTCTCGTCCGCTGTGTCCTTTTTACTAACATTTTGCATCTGTCGGCCAGTGTGACAGGGCCTTTAAAGACAAAATTTTGGTTGAAATTTTGCTATGTGACTGGTGAGATTCTCATTGTTGGATTAACTCTACTACTATTATTTACATTTGATTTTTTTTGTCTTCCTTCCTTCTTTCCTTCCTTCTGTCCTCCCTCCCTCATTTTCTTTTCTTTCTACCTTTCTTTCTTTCTTTCCTTCCTTCCTTTCTTTCTCCCTCCCTCCCTACTTCCTTCCTTCTTTCTTTCTTTCTTTCTTTCTCTCCCCCTCCCTCTTTCTTTCTTACCCTCCCTCCCTCCTTCCTTCCTTCTTTCTTTCTTCCTCTCTCTCCCTCTCCCTCTGGGCTCTCTCGCTCCCTTCCCTTTTCTCTTTCTCCCTCCCTCTCCCTATCCTCTCTCCTTCTCCCTCCCCTCCCTTTCCCTCCCTCCCTCATTGGGCCAGTCTCCCTCCACCTCCCACTCTCCTCTCTCCTCTCTCCCTCAATCTCCTCTGCCCCTCTCTCTGGGTCAGTCTCTCCCTCCCTCTTCCTCTCTCCTCCCTCTCTCACCTTCCTTCTCCCTCCCTCCCCCTCCCCTCTCTCTCTTTGGGCCAGTCTCTTTCTCCATCTCTCCTTCCCTCTCTCTCTTGGTCTCCTTTTCTCTCCCCCTTCGTCCTTATCTCTTTGGGCCAGTCTCTCACTCCCTCTCCCTCTCTCCTTCTCCCTCTCTCTCCCTCCCTCTCTCCTCCCTCCCTCCCTCATTGGGCCAGTCTCTCTCTCTCTGTGTCCCTCCTTCCCACTCCCTTCTTCTCCCCCTCCCCTTCTCTCTTTCCCTCTTTCCCTCTCCTCTTTGGGGGGAAGGCAGATGCAACTGAAACCTAGAAGAGAGCCAAACCCTTGAAGAATATTCCCTGATTCTCTCCTCCCTTCAAGTCTCTTGGAAAGACCACCAACCAAGACTGCCAGCACTGCTGCTCCTCCCCTCCAAAGCCCTTTGATCCCTTGAGATGCTCTCGATCTGGAGAAACCTTCAGCAGCCTCCAGGGTCTTCAACAAACATGCTGATGATCCCGTTCTAAATTTGCAAGCATTTCACGTTGGCGTTCATCGTTTCTGTTTCTGGAAAGCACCATCTGGACTCGTGTGCGAGGACAAGATGTGTGCGACTGAGAAGAAGGCTGCAGAGAAACACACCAGGGTGTGCACGTTCAGGGCTGGGCTTCAAAAAATTTAGCAATGGGTTGCCTGCCTGGTTGCCTGGGTGGGTGTGGCCATGGTGGGCATGGCCTAGTTGGCCTCCTGCACCACGGTGGGGGGAGGAGGTTTGCCCTCCCCAGGCTCTGGAGGCTCACTGGAAGCTGGAAACGGGCCCATTTCTGTGATGGCCCAGCGCGTGACACAAAAATAACAAAGTCACCAAAGTAGAATAAATTCCCTTTAATGCCTCCAACTTGGGCCCCAATGTCTAATTATCCTCGGCTGGATATCAAACTCTTCCAGAAACAGTCTACGAAGAGAGTGAATGCAGTCTGAACCCAAAGTAATGATAATCAAAAATAAAAAAACAAACACAAACCACACTGAAGTAATTAACATGGCAGGCCAGGTTGATAAATTGCAGACTTTCAAAGGATAACACAGCACCCACAGTTGGGAGGACACCAAATAAGCCTCGACCAAGATAATGCACGCTTTGCTTCCAGCAAGGAGCTGTGTGAAATGCCCCACTTATATCCTGCTCTCCCAGCTGCAACTAATGAAAGGGATCAGGGCCCTTTTCTTTCCCATAAACCAGGTTGCTCCCTTCTCCGTTCCTCCCTGCGTGCCCTAGGAGGAAGAAGGGGTGGGCCTGGGTCTTCCTCTGAATGCCCAGCCAGACTGTGCCCTTCCCAGGTTTCTTCCACAGCCACCGGAGCCACACTCCCACTCCCTGTTAGCTGTTCTATCTCCCCCTCAGAATTTGACTCCAACAAGGGCATGACAATTTCTGGCCTTCCTGAAGGCCCATTTTTCACCCTCCTTGAGCCTCTGCACACACCCTGCACTTACTTACCTGCATCCAAAACAGGCTGCGTGCGGACTCCGGGGAGGGGAGGGGCAGGGGGCCAGGGCCAGCCAGGAGTGGGATTTGGGGGTTCTCCAAACTGCACAGAATCTTAGCTAGGGGCCCTCCTGAACCCCTGAAAACTCCCAACAACCCAGCCCTGTAAATACATTCACACACAGAGGGGATAGGGCCTTTGCACTGATGGACAAAATGAAAGGGAGAACGGTGTGGCTTTTCACCATCCATTACAAACGCGTGCAAGAGAACTAACCATAGACCACTTTTGAGATGGGTGTAAATCAAAGGATGGTCACACACCCTTAAAGGGGCACGGACTGGCTACAGCTGTGCCCCCCCAAAATACAAAAGCAAACTTACAGATTGTCGAGGAATGAAGAAATGATTCCTGCCACCTTAAAAAGAAAAATTCTAATTATTTACCTTTTTAAGGCTAAAAATTTTAACATTAACATTTTCATTTTTAATATATGATCTTATGCAACAAATTCAGACACTTGGCAAAATATGTTGTACAGGTAGTCCTCGGCTTCCAACCATAACAATCCCCAAATATCTGTTGTTAAGTGAGACATTTGTTAAGGGAGTTTTGCCTCATATTATGACCTTTCTTGCCATAGTTGTTAAGGGTATCAATACAGTTGATGAGTTAGTAAACTAGTTGTTAAGTGAATCTGGTTTCCCCCATTGACTTTGCTTGCTAGAAGGTCGCAAAAGAGGATTGCATGACCTTGGAGCACTGCAACCATCACAAGTACATGCCAGTTCCCAAGCATCTGAATTTTGATCACATGATAATGGGGGTGCTGCAAGACCATAATTGTCAAAAATGATTATAAGTCACTTTTTAGGGTGTCATCCTAACTTTGAACAGTCACTAAATGAACTGTTGTAAGGGACTACCTGTATTATATTTTATTATATTATATTTATGTAGTAGGCACACACGTACATGCTGCCAATATTTTTGTCTGCAAGTTGTTTGGAAAGTGCCTTAACCTTTTACTTCTTTAAAAATAAAGATGAAGAATAAAACTCAGGAGTTCATGATTATACAATGTCCTCCTTCACAACAGTTCATTTACTGACCGTTACAAAGGCAGCTTTTCCACACAGCGTCCCCACAGGTCATGTGATCAAAATTCAGGTGCTAGGCAACTGACTCATAATTATGATGGCTGCATTCAATGTCTGGGGGAAGCCAGATTCACTTAACAACCTTGTGAGTTAATGTAATATCATAGAATAACAGAGTTGGAAGGGGCCTTGGAGGTCATCTAGTCCAACCCCTCCCCTCACTCAAGCAGGAGAGACTGTTCCAAATATTAGCCTCTGCCTTAAGCCCATGTCACACTGAACCAACAGATGCAAAGAGGATATAAAACGGACAAAAAAGCTTGCCATCCGTTGGTTAACGCGATGTATCCGTTCTGTACTCACTGCCTCCGTTTGGCTTCCTCTCTATCCGTCCAGCATCCGTTTATGGACGTTTCATCCGCTCCAAAAGTTTTGGGCTGCCTAAAACTTTTGAGCGGAAAATGTATCCAGTTCATCCGTTCTGCATCCGCTACGCATCCGTTACGCATCCACTATATCCGCTAGGCATCCGTTCCGCGCAACGCGCATCCGCCCGGACGCAGGGAGGAAGCGGAACGAATACAGAACAGATGCAGAACGGATGCCTAGAGGATGCAGCACGGAAAGAAAGCGTTTAATACAGAAAAAACATTCGCAGAGGGGACCTATCTCGGATATTAAGGATGTCTAGAGGATGCCTAGAGGATGCCTAGAGGATGCCTAGAGGATGCCTAAAGGATGCCTAGCGGAAAACCTATACTGCCTATAAAAAGGGGGAGCAACTCGTCTGCATCTCACTTTCAGAACAGCAGCCCAGTGGTGCAGACCTCTGCAGCCTTCATCTGACTCTTCCTCTTCCACAGCATCCAGTCATGTCCACCGTGGATTGTGACAAAGTCCTTTCAGCAGCCACCATCATTCTGCAACAGTGCGAAGCCATCTGCAGGCTCTGTGAACACTACTGCGAGAAGAAAAGGAGCCACCCAAAAAGAGTCTGGGTCCGAAGATGGTTCGCCAGAAGAGCAGAGGACGGACTGTACAACAAGCTGATGGTGGAGCTCAGGAGCGAAGACACTCGGGCGTTCCAGAACTTCATGAGGATGCCTCCAGCCATGTTTGACGAAGTTGTGCAGTGCCTGACACCCAGGTTGACCAAGGCAAACACCAACTTCCAGCCCAGCCTGGAACCTGGGCTCAAGGTGGCACTCACTCTGCGCCACCTGGCCTCAGGGACCTCCTACAGGAGCATGCAGAACAGCTGGAGGGTGCCATCCAACACCATCAGCATTGTGGTCAGAGAAGTGGTGCAGGCCATCATCGAAGAATACATGGAGGAGCTCCCCCAGTACCCCTCCACTGAAGAAGGATGGAAGAAAGTTGCAGAGCAGTGGAATCAGAAGTGGAACTTCCCCCACACCGTTGGAGCCATAGATGGCAAGCACGTGGCCTGCAAAGCTCCAGTCAAGTCGGGGTCCACTTATTTCAACTACAAGGGCTTCTTCAGCCTCATCCTCTTCGCCATGGTCGATGCTGACTACAAGTTCATGTACATCGATGCTTCAGGCTATGGCTCATCTTCTGATGCCCAGGTATACAACGCCAGTCACCTCAAGGAGGGGCTGGAACGCAACCTCGTCATGGGCTTCTCAGATCCAGAACCCCTGCCCAACGACACGCAAGATGTGCCCTACTTCATCGTGGGGGATGATGCCTCCTCCCTCAGAACCTACCTCATGAAGCCCTACACCTCCAGACTCCTCACCCGTGAAGAGAGGATCTTCAACTACAGGCTGTCCAGGGCAAGGCGGGTGGTGGAGAACGCCTTTGGCATCCTGGCCAACAGGTTCCAGGTACTTCTCACCACCATGCAGCATCGCCCAGAGACCGTGAGGAGGATCATGGAAGCTTGCTGCATCCTGCACAATCTCATGCGCACCCGCTACCCAGTCTTGCAGAACAGGCTCGTGGACCTCCACTAAGCCAATGGGGTCATGGAACCTGGGGAATGGAGGCAAGGGCGAAACCTGATCGACACTGAGGATGTGCAAGGCCCCAACAGAGCCTCAAATGAAGCGAAGAAGCAGCGCAACCTCCTGAGACACTGGTGCAACTCGCCAGCTGGAGCGGTGGAGTGGCAAGACAGGATGGTAGATGCTTAATGGATGCTTCCTTCAGCCTGTCTCATCACACGGATGAGATTGGGCCATGTATGTTTGGTTGGCCTACAATGAACAGGGCGTTTAATAAAGAGTTGTGTTTATGTTGACATGTGTGGATAATTATTACATTATTATTGATAATAAAGGGCAGTCCCACTATGCTTGCACTGGAGGTTTATCTATCCCACAGCTATCCTAACCCATCCCACAGCTATTACCCATCCCACAGGTATCCCTACCCATCCCACAAGCATGCAAAGGCTTAAACCATTTCTAACAGTTTCCAGCAAGACTTTATAAAAAAAAGAAGTAAATAACATGTAATTAACAAGTAATTAACATGGCAGGCCAGGTTGATAAATTGCAGACTTTCAAAGGATAACACAGCACCCACAGTTGGGAGGACACCAAATAAGCCTCGACCAAGATAATGCACGCTTTGCTTCCAGCAAGGAGCTGTGTGAAATGCCCCACTTATATCCTGCTCTCCCAGCTGCAACTAATGAAAGGGATCAGGGCCCTTTTCTTTCCCATAAGCCAGGTTGCTCCCTTCTCCGTTCCTCCCTGCGTGCCCTAGGAGGAAGAAGGGGTGGGCCTGGGTCTTCCTCTGAATGCCCAGCCAGACTGTGCCCTTCCCAGGTTTCTTCCACAGCCACCAGAGCCACACTCCCACTCCCTGTTAGCTGCTCTATCTCCCCCTCAGAATTTGACTCCAACAAGGGCATGACAATTTCTGGCCTTCCTGAAGGCCCATTTTTCACCCTCCTTGAGCCTCTGCACACACCCTGCACTTACTTACCTGCATCCAAAACAGGCTGCATGCGGACTCCGGGGAGGGGAAGGGCAGGGGGCCAGGGCAAGACTTTATAAAAAAAAGAAATGAAGCAAGTGTGTGAATCATAAATAGACTTTATTAACAACAAGCTATAAGACAAAAATGAGTCTCTGGCACTCCTCTTGGTCGCTCAGTCCCAGGGGTGAAGGGTGCAGGTGCTGTGGAGGTGGCTGGTGCTGGAGTGCTTGTCATCAGTTCCTCCAAAAGCAGAAGCAGCAGAAGCCCCAGCCCCAGAAGAGCGAGCCCGTGCTGCAGAAGCCCCAGCAGAACCAGAGTGAGGGCCAGGGGGCGGGATGGTAGCCCTGCCCCTCTTGCCAGGGCTGGCAGCAGATGGCTGAGGCTTGCTGTGCTTCCGCATGGTTGTGAGGTTGCTGGCTGGCAGGGAGGCTGGCAGGGAGGCTGGCAGGCACCAAGGCTGGCAGGAAGGCTGGCAGGAAGGCTGGCAGGCAGGCAGGAACCAAGGCTGGCAGGCAGACATGGACCAAGGCTGGCAGCAAGGCTGGCAGGCAGACATGAACCAAGGCTGGCAGGAAGGCTGGCAGAAAGGCTGGCAGGCAGGCTGGCAGGCAGGCACGCACCAAGGCTGGCAGGCAGACATGGACCAAGGCTGGCAGCAAGGCTGGCAGGCAGACATGAACCAAGGCTGGCAGGAAGGCAGGCAGCAAGGCTGGCAGGCAGACTGGCTGGCAGCAAGACTGGCAGGGAGGCTGGCAGCAAGGCTGGTAGCAAGGCTGGCAGCAAGTCTGGCAGGCAGACATGCAGGCAGGGCAGGCAAGGCAGTCGATGTGTCCAGCAGCAGGTCTTTCCTCTGAATGGCGTCCTGCTTCCGAGCTGCTTCCGTTATATCCGCGGGGCTGACGCAATGCATCCTCTCCGCATATGCAGTGAATGCCAGACATCCGTTAGGCTTCCGCTGTGCATCCGCTTCATCCGTTCGGCGTCTGCTCTGCTTCCGCTCTTTCTGTTCTGCGTCCGCTTCGCTGAGACCCCCGGAAGCCCTGCGGATGTGCCACCCACTCCCATCCGCTTCCATCCGCTGGGCTTCCGTTCCGCATCCGCTTTGCATCCGCCCTGCGTCCTCCCCGCGTCCGTGTTATCCGCTCTGGTTATGCAAATTTTCGCCCCTTTTGAGAGCGGATAACAACGGATGGAACATTTTGCTCGTCCGCTGTGTCCTTTTTGCATCCCTTGGCCAGTGTGACATGGGCTTAAGGTGGAACTCGCAGCCTCCTGCAAGAGCGCCACCTCTAGGCCACTGGAGCTGCAGTGACTCACTTAACAGCTGGGGCAAGAAAGGTCATAAAAACAGGGCAAAACTCACTTTACAAATGTCTCACTTAAGAACCAAAATGTTGGGCCCAGTTGCGGTCATAAGTAGAGGACTCCCTATATCCCAGGCAGAACAAAATCAGGCTGGAATCAAAATAGGGGATGAGAAACCTTGCTGTATAATAAGACAATGCTTCCTTCTTTTTTGATGCTTTGTGCACCAAAATAACAGAGTTGTGTGAGCCCGTATGTGTGTGTGAGTGTGTCTCTATGTGTGTCTGTGTGTCTGTGTGTCTGTGCGTATTTTGTGATCTCCGGGGGACTATAAAGCACTGAGGGAGATTAATTGCTTTATGGACACTGTCCATTAGTAGGCTGTGCAGATAACAATTTTATTCCTTTTCAGCTCTTCTTTGTCATACAATCTCTGAAGCCCAAATAATTGCAGCCTAGAGATTGTCAAATGTAAAGTTATATTCCTCTAAATTAGGACCCAGAGTTATAATTTTCCATGTTTTCATGCAAAGCGTCAAACTTGCTAAAGAGCAGCCAAATTAAAAACACAGGTAGTCCTTGACTTATGACCGCAATGGAGGCCAAAATTTTCAGTGGCTAAATGAAACATTTCTTAAGTGAATTTTGCCCCATTTTATGACCTTCCTTGACACCATTGTTAAGCGAATCCCTGCCATTGTTAAGTCAGGAACAAGGTTGTTAACTGAATCTGGGGCCCCCATTAACTCTGCTGGTCAGAGGGTCACAAAAGGGGATCATGTGACCTTGGGACACTGCAACCATCATAAGTTTCTAGGTATCTGAATTTTGATCACGTGATCAGTGGGGAAGCTGCAATGACTGTAAAGTATGAAAGATGGTCACTTTTTTCAGGACTCTTGTAACTTTGAATGGTCACTAAACAAACTGTTGTAAGTCAAGGATTATGCATGTATATATGTATGTAGAATGGAATGGAATGGAATGGGACAGGATGGGATGGCGTGGGGTGGGGTGGGGCGGATTGGAAGGGAAGGGAAGGGAAGGGAAGAGAAGAGAAGAGAAGAGAAGAGAAGAGAAGAGAAGAGAAGATAAGAGAAGAGAAGAGAAGAGAAGAGAAGAGAAGAAAAAATTAGAATAGAATAGAATTTTTTATTGGCCAAGTGTGATTGGATACACAAGGAATTTGTCTTTGATTCAAATGCTCTCAGTGTGCATAAAGAAAAAATAAAATACATTCATCAAGAATTATAAGATAAAACACTTAGTGATAGTCATAAGTTACTAATAACAATCAATATGTAATATGTGTGTAATATGTACACATATACGTAACATATATGTCACATTACATATTTGTGTAACATGTAATAACATGTGTATTGTATGTGTGTGTGTGTGTGTATGCATGTATATATATGTGTGTATACATATACATACACACAAATATATATCTATATACACATATACACATACACACAAATACATTGTATATAGTTTTCATTGATTCAGTGCAGAGTTGATCTGATCAATAAGAGAACATGTGTAAAGCAAGATGAAATTATGGGTTATATTTGATGTGGCTGATGCAAAGAAACAACTTTCTCTCCACAAAACAACACAGAACAGAAGCAGGAAAATGTGTTCGATCCCAGCAGGATTTTCTGCCTTGAGTTCCATATAAAGCAACAAAGCCAGGATGAAAATCTAATCAATACAGGAAATCCTCGGTTTACAACAGTTCATTTAGTGAATGTTTGATTTAGTTACAAGGGCATAGAAAAAAACAACCAACCAACCACTGATCATGTGACCATGGAGATGCTGCAATGGTCGTAAGTGTGAGACATGATTCTAAGTCACTTCGAACAGTCACTAAACAAATTGTAAGTCAAGGACTACCATACTAATGAGATTGGTGGCATAGGAATTTAGTAAGTAAACAATTTAAAAAAAAACACCAAGAGCTGTTTGGAACAGAAGGGGCTGTCCAATTTAGGTTTTACAAAATCTTCTCATGACACTTCAGGAGTAAAGTGGTTTGCTACCTTGATTTTTGTGACTTCTAATTCTTCCCCAAACTGCAAAACACAATTTCCTTCTCAAGAATCAATTATCGGTGACATGGAATAAAATCACATCTCAGATGTTACCATAGCAATCAAAAGTTCAGGATGCCAAAAAAGAAGGAGTAATAACAACAATAAAAATAACCCAGGAGGAGGAGAAAAAAAATTAAAACAAGATGTGGCTTTTGGGGGGGGGGGGGGGAGGGAGAAGGCCAGTTGCCATGACAATGGAGGAAAAAAAGGCTTAACTTCCAAGCATCCCATCTCTTCCATTAAAAAAAAAGATCAAATATAATCATCGCTAATAGGGAATTGGGTCCTCATCTTAACTAAGTTTTGAATGGTTGTATTAATTTTGAGTCGGCTTCATCACCGATGGAGCTGAAGATATTGTGAAATATGAGACAACGAAGAGTCACAGTTCATGGAAGACTCCAGAGAATAATGATGAAGAAGGAGAAAAGGACTTGGAAACTATGTCCTACCAAGAATGGTCAAAGGAACTGGGTACGTTTCGCCCAAAGAAGAAAATCTGGAGATTTAATGTGGACTTCCAATCCTTGAAGGACTCATATAAGGTAGAAGCTGTGGATTTGTTCTCCAGAACACTTCAAGGTAGGATAAGAATCAAGAAATGGACATCCCAAACTATAAATAAGGAGGAATTTTCAAACTGTGAGAACTCTGAAGCAATGGAAGTTATGGTGAACTCCATTTCTGGAGGCTTTCAAAGGTTAGATAATCAATTAATTAGATAATCAATTAGATAATCAGGTTATTCTCAGATAACTTGAGTATTAAGTAGGATGAGAAGACCTTCACTGTCTATTAGGATTCAATGGTTTTATTATTCTGAAACTTGATTTGCTGGGTTTTTCAGCAGAAGTAGCTACATCACAAGACAAGGCATTAGTTGACCATGTTGATGGATCTGGGAAAGATGTGAGTTCTTACAAAGTTTGGAATAGCTGCACTTCTTTTGTGGTTGCATCATCACTAGGGTAGCTGAAGACATCTCTATGTCAAAATATCGAAAAATGAGGAGCTAACTGGAGAAGGTCCGAAGAATAAGACAGAGAAGGACTTGGAAGCTACAGCCTACAAAGAATGGTCAAGGGAACTGAGTACATTTATCCTAAGGAAGAGAAGATGGAGACTTGGAGCAGTTTTCCAATCCTTGAAGGATTAGCCCAAAGTAGAGACTGAAGATTTGTTCTCCCATATACTTCAAGGTAGGACAAGAACCAAGACATGGACATCCAAACTTTAAATAAGGAGGCATTTCCCAACTGTGAGATCTTTGAAGCAGCAGAAGTCATGGTGGACTTTATCTCTGGAGGCTTTCAAAGGTTGGATATCCATTTGTCTAGGATGGCCAGAACATTTCTGTTCTGGAGAGGAGGTAAGATGAGAAAACCATAAACATTCTTTTGGATTCAATAATTTTATGATTCTGAATCTCTCTCTGTTGGGTTCTTCATCAGAAGAAGTTACATCTTGAGAGCAGACATTATTCGACCAGGCTGATAGACCTGAAACATTCAGTCATGAAAGATCTTTTCAATGGCTGCACTAATTTGTGATTGCTTCATCATTGGTGTAGCTGAAGAGATCTCTGCACCCTTGCAAAATATGAGACAATGAAGGGTCTCAACTAAATGCAAAATGCCTGGGAGTCCACATCTTACCAAGAATGGTCAAAGGAATGGGATACATTTAGCCCAAAGAAGAGACAGTGGAGACAATGTGGCCTTCCAATCCTTGAAGGGCTAATAGAAAGTCGAGGCAGTGGATTTGTTCTCCAGAGAACCTTAAGGTTGGACAAGAACCAAGAGATGGACATCCAAACTCCAGATCAGGAGGCATTTCCCAACTGTGAGAGTTTTGAGGCAGTAGAAATCATGGTAGGCTCTATCACCAGATGTTTTCAAAGGCTGGAAGCCTTCAATATCTTTTAAGATCCCTCCCTCCACCCTCCCTCCTTCTCTCCTCCCCCTCCCCCTCCCTTCCTCTTTCTCCCCTCTCTTCTTTCTTCCCTCCCTTCTCTCTCCCTTCCTTCCTTCTGCCCTCCCTTCCCTTCCTCCCTCCCTCCCTCCTTCTTTCTTCCCGCCCTCCCTCTCTCCTCCTCCCCCCTTCCTCTTCCTCCTTCCCTCCTCCCCTCCCTCCCTCCCTCCCTCCCTCCCTCCCTTCTTTTGCTTTATATCCTGACTTTATGTGTTCCTCCAGATGACAAGCATACCAAACACTCCACCCTACGTATTTTCCCTACTACAGCAACCTTGTCAGGTGTCTTGAGCTAAGAGAGAGGGACTGGCCCAAATTCACCCAGCTGGTTTTCATGCCTAAGGCAGAACTAGAACTCACCATCTCCTGGTGTTTAGCTCAAAGTCATCCAGCTGGCTTTCGTGCCTAGCGAGGGATTAGAACTCACTATTGCTGGTGATTGGCGCCAAGTCACCCTGAAAGCTTCTATGCCTAAAGTGAGATTGCGACTTCCCCCTCCTGATTTCTATTTATTTATTTATATTTAGTTAATTACTTTGTCAAGCATGTATGAGAAAACAAGTATATGTATGAACATAACATATAAACATATAAGTATAAACAGGTATAAGTATATACATAGTAAATGAGTAGGAATAAATGGGAACAATGGGACAAGGACGGCAGGCACAG
>BLBF01000048.1:12841649-12860952 GCA_015471245.1 Laticauda colubrina | reverse complement strand
TTCTATTCTATTCTATTCTATTCTATTCTATTCTATTCTATTCTATTCTATTTATGTACACTGAGAGCATTTACACCAAGGCAAATTTCTTGTGTGTCCAATCACACTTGGCCAATGAAGAATTGTAATTCTAATGAGAGCAAAACTGATCTTAATCCAACAAAGCCTCTTTTTTCATGCTTTTCAGATAACATTAATGCCAAAAGTCTTTATCAAATGCCCATCAGCCAAATCAAAATGGACAGGATAGGATTAAATTGAGTATGGTGGGTAGACGCCAACAAAGTAATGAAAATAGCTCTTTCAAAACAGAGAATAGGACAGAAGAAGGGTTTTTCCCCCCTCCTTCTTTCAGTGAATATATTCGATTAATAAATAATTTGATAAATTTAACATTTATGCAGCTCTTCATTCTGCTTATAAACACACAGGACAATAGATAAAATGTGCAATTTAAAGACAATTATAAGCCAGGCAGTTCACGGTATCCGAGAAGGAAAGAAAGACAACCTACATCGTGCAATACAAGTAGTCTTTCAGTTACAACTAAACTTGAGTCCAACTTTTCTGTTGGTGAGCAAGACAGCTGCTAAATAAGTTTTCATGGTCTTTCGTGCCACAGTTGTTAAGTGAATGACCTCAGTCATTAAGTGAGTCAAATTGTTGTAATGTGAATTTGGCTTCCCCATGAAAATTGCTTGTCAGAAGATTGCAAAAGGGGATCGTGATCCTGGGACACTGCAACCATCATAAATATGAGTCAGTTGCCAAACGGCTGAATTTGGATCGCGTGACCAAGGGGAGGCTGTAATGGTCGTAAGTGTGAAAAATGGTCATAATAAAATGGTCATAATAATGGTCATTTTTTCCATGCCATTGTAACTTCAAATGGCCATTAAATGAACTGTTGTAAGATGAGGTCTACCTGTAGTTTTCCAGGAAAATTACAGGATCATCCAGAAATGGTCATGTAATTGTCCAAGAGTCAAGATAAACCTTGTTTTACGACCAAAATTTTGAGTCCAAAATGTCCATTGCCAAGGGAGACAATTGTTCAGTTAGCTCCATTTTACAACCTTTCTTGCTAGTTGTTAACTGAATCATGTCAGTGGTTAAATTAGGAGGTAAATCAGACTAGGAAACCAAAGACCTTCCTTCCTTCCTTCCCTCCCTCCCTCCCTCTCTCCCTCACTTCCCCATTCATTTTGCTCATCAGAAGGTTGCAAAGGGGGATCGTGTGACTCCGGGACCCTGCCACTATCATAAATAATAGGATTGTCCCAGGGGTGAGCTTCAAAAAAATCTAACAACCAGTTCTCTACCCAGCAACTGGCAGATGAGGGGATGATGTTTTTGCTTTCCCCGGGCTCCAGAGGCTTTCCTCAAATCTCTGGGTGAGCAAAAACAGCCTCCCTGGGCTCCAGAGGCTCTCTGGAAGCCAGAAACAAGCCATTTTCCAACCTCCTGGAACTTCCAGGAGGCCCATTTTTCTCCCTCCCTAGGACCCAGAGGCTTTCCTTGACCCTCTGGGAGAGCCAAAACAGCCTCCCTGAGCTCCAGAGGAACAGGCCCATTTACGGCCTTCTGGAGCCTTCAGGAGGACCTTTTTTTTGCCCTCCCTGAGCCTCTGCATGGTTTGGTGAACCAGATGTAAAATTAACATCTGGTTCATGTGAACCGGTGCAAACTGGTAGCAGCCCCCCCCCTCCCCGCTACGATTGTCTTTTTCTATGTTGTGAATCCCACTCAGGAAGGAGCAAATTAGTTTTGTTGGACCTTCTAATCTTGGCACAGATTGGAAATAAAATCTTGACGGCTGTTCTGTCCGGAAAAACGCGAGGTAGACCGGGTTCCAACAACAAGTCTTTATTTCAAGTACAGTTGCAAAACGGAACATTGGCTCAAGCCGCGACAGCCCTTTTATATGTTTCTGTCTGCCGGCTTGTAGCCAATGACAAACATTTGGTTTTGCCGCCCTGGGGCGGCTTCGTGGATTGGTTCCTATTGAACCAATCCCCTTTTAGGTTTTGTTAACCAATCGGAATGAAGTATTTGGAGTCTACTATTATTTATACAGAACACCCCTCCCCTCTTAGTTGAGTCCTACATAGTGACGTAGTCGCGCAGGTAGGTGGGGCTTCTTTTGACTCGACTGGACTTGCGCAGTTCATTATCATTGGAGACTTCGACCGGTTCGGATGGGGTTGCTGTTTCTCCAGTCTTTCTCCATGGAACCGTCTGGAAGGGTGAGTCAGCCATTTTACTGCCGCCTGAGTTTCTTAGGCCGGCAGTTTTGCCGCTCCCTCCCGTTTCCTCCAGGCAGGTCGAGCTGGCCTGGCTGGCCCCTTTGGATGGACTCTTCTCGCAACTTTCTTCAAACAGTGAGTCTTTTATTTGCTCTTTTTGATTGTTATTGTTTTCAGAATTTAATTTAAACGGTTCTTTATTGATTTCTCGCATTTCCCCCCCCCTCTTTGGTTTGAATTTCATCGTGTTTTTCTATGTGTGGTTGTGTGTTTGCATTTCGTTCTATGTTTCGGGAGCGAAGCTGGTCTATGTGCCGCTTCCATTCCCTGCCGTCGTCTACCGTTAGTCGGTAGGATTTGGGGCCTGTTATTTGTGTAATTTGTCTGGGTAGCCATAATGGGTCCCCGGAATTTTTTTTAGCATAAACTAAGTCACCTATTGCAAAGGTTCTGCATCGAGTGGAGGAGTTGGGGGGGTTTTCTGGTGTGAAATTTGGGTGCAATCTGTCTAGATGCGACCTTAGTTTCCTTCCCATTAGTAATTCTGCTGGAGTTTTGTTGGTTGTAGTACTGGGTGTGATATGTTGGAGGGTGAGTAATCGATTTATTTTATTTTGGACATCCCCAGTGTCCATTTTTTCTAAACCCTTCTTGGTAAACCTGACCATTCTCTCTCCCCTACCGTTTGCAGCTGGGTGAGCCGGCGCGGTTAGGGCATGTCTTATACCTAGGGAGGCTAGGTATTGCTCGAATTGGAAACTGGTTAATTGTGGCCCGTTGTCGGACACTAGGACGTCCGGTAGGCCATGGGTTGCAAAGAGTTTGTCAAGTTGTTTTATAACGGTTTCTGTTGTCATTGATTGCATAATTTTTACCTCCAGCCAATTAGAATATGCATCCACGACAATCAGAAACGTATGCCCCTTGGTAGGACCCGCAAAATCAATGTCGATTCGTGACCAGGGGCCTCTTGGGGTTTCCCAGTCTCTTATGGGAGCTTTTGGCGGGGACGGCCTGATTCTTTGGCATTTATTGCACAAGTTTACCCAGTATTCGATGTCCCTATCTATACCCGGCCACCAAACATAGCTTCTAGCAAGGCTTTTCATTTTAACTATTCCCGGGTGGCCTTTGTGAAGCATACCAAGTACCTTGGTTTGTAATTTGTTAGGAATAATTACCCGATCACCCCACAATAAACAACCTTTTTGGATTGAGAGTTCAGTTTGTCTGGTCCCGTAAGGTTCAAAGTTCTCAGTTTTTTGGTTTTCCGGCCAGCCTTTACCTACCCAGTTAAGTACACGGGCAATCAATGGGTCTTTTGTGGTGGCTCTGGCGACATCATTTGCAGATATGGGTAGATCGGGGCAAGTCTCTATCTGTAATGCTGTCATCATTGGTGCCGGGTCTTCCTCTGTGGATGGCAATGGTGCTCTGCTCAAAGCGTCTGCATGGGAAATTTGTTTCCCTGGGCGATGTGTCAGAGTATAGGAATAGGCTGCCAGGAACTCTGACCAGCTAGTCATTCATGGGGACAGAATATTCATTGTAGGTTTGTTTCCCGCCAAAATTCCTAGTAGCAGTTTGTGATCTGTTACGATTTGAAAAGTTCTTCCATATAGGTATTCATGGAAGCGTCTCACTCCGGCGACAATTGCTAGAGCTTCTCTGTCCAACTGGCTGTAATTACGCTCGGCTTTGGACAGGGTCTTAGAATAATATGCGACGGGTGTCTCTCTCCCATCAGGCAGTTGGTGGCTCAGGATGGCACCGACTCCGAATGGCGAGGCGTCGCAGGTCACCGTCAATGGCAGTGTGTTGCTAAACTGGATCACAATGGTGTTTGATGTTAATAAGTCTTTTATTCCTTGGAAAGCTTTTTTTTTCTCTAAACCCCCATGTCCAAATTGTTTTCTTGTCCAGTTATCGATGCAATGGTTCCGCTATTGTGGCTTTTTGGGGTAGAAACACATTATAAAAGTTTATCAGTCCCAAAAATGCCTGCAGGTCAGTTTTATTCTTTGGTTCTGGTGCGTCTTTTATAGCTCTTACTTTTTTTTCGGTGGGGTGTATGCCCTCTCCATCAATTAAATATCCTAAAAACTCGACGTGATCAGTCATTAGGCAGCACTTTTCTTTCTTTACTTTAAGGCCAGATTCTCTGAATTTATTTAGGACTTCTTTGAGTCTTTTCTTTAGTTGTGCTGCAACTTTGGCTGAAATTAGGACGTCGTCAAAGTATGGCATGACCCCTCTTATGCCATTTAGCAGGCGTCCCATGAGGCTCTGGAAAACGCCTGAGGCTACGCTTACTCCAAATTGGAGTCTGTTACATTTGAATGCCCCTTTGTGAGTCACTATTGTTTGTGATTCCACTGTTAAGGGGTCTACTGGGAGCTGTTGGTACGCCTGTGCCAGGTCTAGTTTGGCGAAAACCTTTCCTCCCCCAAGAGAGTGCAGTAGGTGTTGCACAACTGGCACCAGGTACGCGCTCTGTTGCAACACGTGGTTCAGTGTAGCCTTGTAGTCGCCACAGATTCGAACCGACCCGTCTGGCTTAATTGGTGTCACAATTGGTGTTTCCCATTTAGCGTGGTCGACCGGTTCTAAAACCCCTTGATCTATTAATTTATTTAGTTGTTCCTCTATTTTTGCTTTTAAGGCAAAAGGAACCCATCTGGCCTTTAGTCTTTTAGGGGTTATCTGTGGGTCTAGACTAAATGAAATGAGGGTTCCCCGATACCTGCCTAGGGAGCCATCGAAGACGTCCTGGAATTCTCAGATCAGATCTTCTTCCCAGTCAGTTGCGGCCACCCGGTCTACTCCGGTCATCCCAATGCCCAATGGTGCGAGCCATTCGATACCCAGGAGGCTTGGTTGATCTCAGTCGACTATCGTTAATGGTCGTACTGCGACATGTTGCCTGTAAGCGATTCGAAAATGTCCCAGGCCGATTACAGGAATTCGGTTCCGTGATAATCTTTGAGGGTTAGTTTTTGTCTCCGGAGTTCCTTAATTTTGATGTCAGGAATTAGTTTTTTGAGGGTGTCCCACGACACTATGGATAGGAACGATCCAGAATCAACTTCAATCTCCCAGGGGCTGTCTTCGATTTTTACAACTATTTTTACTTTCTTCCCGCTTTCCGTCTGAGCGCTTCCGATAGTGAAAGTTTGGTATGCTTTCTCCCGGTTAGTGGCTTGCCTGTTTCGCTGCCACTTTCTCTCAGAGAGTTTTGGCTCAGGTTTTGCTGGGGAGTCGTTTCGTCTCTTTGGGCTGTAATTCTTTTTGTTTCTGCAGACTTTCTCGATATGCCCCCTTTTCTTGCATGCTCTGCAAATGGCATTGAGGAATCTGCAATCAGCTCGGGGATGGTTTCCCCCGCAGCCAGCACATTCCCGCCAATTTCTATTTTCACGCCCTTTCTTGTTAGCGTATAGGCGGTGGATTTCGTTGTCTTCCTCCCTGGATTCTGACGTCTCTTCGAGATCTTCATAATGAGTGGTTGTGGGAGGTTGTTTTTTTCCTCTGGCCGGGCTTTTTTCATCGTTACTTGCATTCATTTGTTTCATCTTATCTGCCGATTTTTTGGCGGCTTCAGCAGCCGAGGCTTCTGCAATAGCTTCGGCTACTGATATGTTGGGTTTGTTCAGTAGCTTGCTCTGTATGGTTGAGTCTTTTAACCCCAATATCACTCGATCCCGCATCGCTTCATCTAAGTTAAGAAATTCACACGCTCCCCCATTTGGTGTAGTGCGGCTACAAAATCAGCGATGGTTTCACCTTCTTTCTGGTCTCTCCGATAAAACTCGTGCCACTTTATCAAGTTTGACACCACTGGTGCATAGTGGGCCTTTAATGTTCTTTGGAGCTCGGTCCACGTCAGTTGTTTGACATTTCGGGGCTTTGCCAAAGCCTTGGCCATTTTAAAAATCGCGGGCCCACAGTGTGTCAAGAAGACAGCTCTTTTTCGTTGGTCTAAGATTTCTTCCATCTCATTGCTCTCTAGGTACATCTGGAAACAGTCTACGTAAGATTCCCAATCTTCTTCAATCGGGTTGAAGGGTGCGGGCGGCGCATTGTTTCCGACCATTTCTCTTTGTCTGGCTTGTCTGTCACCGCATGCTCCGTCTCACGTTTAGGACGATCCCACCTTCGTCGCCAGTGTTCCATCCGGAAAAACGCAAGGTAGACCGGGTTCCAACAACAAGTCTTTATTTCAAGTATAGTTGCAAAACGGAACATTGGCTCATGCCGCGACAGCCCTTTTATACTTTTCTGTCTGCCGGCTTGTAGCCAATGACAAGCATTTGGTTTTGCTGCCTTTGTGCGGCTTCGGGGATTGGTTCCTATTGAACCAATCCCCTTTTAGGTTTTGTTAACCAATCGGAATGAAGTATTTGGAGTCTACTATTATTTATACAGAACAAAGGCGACATGACATTTCCTGCTAGCAATATCCAGAAGCCATGAGAAATGTGGGGGGTCCTTCAACATTTCCCTCAAGTAGTAGGGTGTCTCAAAAACTATCACCAGAAATGTCATCTCCTCTGCATCCATTTTCCAAACTGATGCGGCCTTCTCTTGGTGGAGAGGCCTGGAAAAACCTGGTTGGAGCAAGCCTGAAAACGAAGCCTGGTTCAATAAGAGCTTCTCCTGGGGTTTCCTAGGAGACTGTCTCAAAAGAACTTTGCTGTTAATTGGCTTGGCTGCAAATATTTACAGCCATGAAAGAAAAGATGTTTGTGGACTCTACAGGGGTCGTCATGGATATCCGGCCTACCGCCAGGTCTCAACTCTGTGGAGAAACCATAACAAGTTGTTGACCAGCTGGGACACTTAGAATAGAGAATTACAGAGTTGGAAAAGAACTTCAAGATCTCCTAGTCCTAGCAGGAGATGGCTGTCCAATCTCTTCTTGAAGACCTCCAATGTTGGAGCTTCCACAACTTCTGGAGAAAACTTGTTCCACTGATTAATTATCCTCACTGTTAGAAAATTTCTCCTTAGTTGCTTTCTCTCTTCAGTGAGGAGAGTTTCCTCCCATTGTTTCTTGTCCTGCTTTCGGGTGCTTTGGACAACAGCACGACCCCCTCTTCTCTGGGGCACCCCTCAAATATTAGATGTTATCATGTTGCCTTCTCTTCACCAGACTAGACATACCAAATTCCTGCAACCATTTATTGTATAACCTTTTCATTTTTTAAAAAAAATTCTTGTTGAAGGCCATTGTAACTCCGAGCAAATGAATGGTTGTAAGTGGAGGAGATATACATCACATATTCATTCCTATCAGTCTCTGATTTCAGATCTATTAGGAATGAAATGTAAATCAAGATGAGAAGGGGCATTAAAAAAAACATAGATCCCCAGGTAGTAAGCCTCAGTTAGATCTTCCGAGGAGTTTTAGATCAATCTGCCGTGGGAGATGTCTTGTCTGAAATCTGGGTCAACATATTGCAGGCATATGTTCCTTCATTCTGTTCCCACATATAACTTCTGTTCTACTTCTTCATACAAAATAATTTTCAGAATAGGCTAAATATCATCTTACCAGGAAACAATATTGGACTACATCAGCTTTCCTGGTGATAAGTGGCACATACAGGTAGTTGTTGACTTACAATCAAAGATTTACAAGCACAATTGAGATCAGGATTTCTGCCGCTAAGCAGGGAGGTTGTCCAATGTCACATCTGATTTTAGAGTTTTTTTCCTGCCATGAGTGTTAACCAAACCACTGCAGTTGTTAAATGAATCACTGAGTCATTAAATGAATCCAGCTTCCCCTTTTGATTTTGTCACAAATGATATATGACCCACCAGGATGCTGCAACTGTTGTAAATACTTTCTGGTTAACCAAGCTCCCGAATTTTGATCCTGTAACCATGGGCATGCTGCAGAGGTCGTAACTGCGAGGACTGGTTGCAAGTCACCTTTTTCGTCACTTTGAACAGTCACTACACAAATGGTAATAAGTTGAGGACTTTGAGGAAAAATGGGAAAAATTAAGGATCTTTTTTGCCTGTCATTTTTATCTACTCAAAGGTTTCCAGATACTGCTCCTGAAACCCAAGTTAGATGAGAGAAGAAAACCATGATGCCAGACGGTAAGGAACTTACAGTCTTGGCCTGATAGTTCACTTACCTCATCTTGGATAGGTCATCTGCAATTAATTAAATCCATTAAAAGAGCATGCTGCCCCCCCAGATCTTTTGCCATCAATTTCCAATGATCTATTGCAAACGAGATAACCTTTTGTGCTAAAGTTACCTAGATGATGACTTTCCTTGTCTTAAAATTCAGACTGGTTGAATGAACAGCTATTATGGGAAAAGGCCAAGGACGGGTCAATGGTCATGATGGCCCTTGTCCACCATCTGTCTGGTGTCTTCACTGTCTAGTGAAGAGAAGGACTAGGGGAGACATGAGAGCATCTTCCAATATTTGAGGGGCTGCCACAGAGAGGAGGAGGGGGTCAAGCTATTGTCCAAAGCCCCTGAAGGCCAGACAAGAAATAATGGGTGGAAAGTGGTCAAGAAGAGATTCAACCTAGAAATAAGGAGAAACTTTCTGACAGTGAGAACAGTCAACCCATGGAACAGAAGTTGCCCTTGGAAATTGTGGGAGCTTAATCCCTGGAGGCTTTCAAGAAGAGATTGGACTCCCATCTGTCAAAATGGTGTAGGGTCTGACTTGGGTGGGTGAGGTTGGCCTAGATGATTTACAAAGTCCCTTCCAACTCTGTTAATCTAATCTAATCTCAAGAAGAATCTCTAGATTCGAAAGGAAATTGAATGAAACAAAAAAAAAAAACCTAATTCTATCTGCCAAAGGTTGGAGCAATAAAGAAATATATGAAGAACAATAGAAGTTAGGAAAAGTTGCCATACATGTAATCCTTGATTTACAATAGTTCAGCTGATGTCTGTATCCTTCCTTGGATACCCGACTCCTGTCTTAGAAAGATGCATTAAGATACCAAACTCAGAGGCAGCAGCTAATAAGCAAATATGTTGCATTAACCGAGAGATAGAATCAAGATCATGTGAAGTGTTAGTACCACTTTATAATGCCTTGGTAAGGCCACACTTGGAATCCTGCCTCCCATTTTGGTCGCCATGATGTTAAAAAGAGGTTGAGACTCTGGAAAGAGTGCGGAGAAGAGCAACAAAGGGGATTAAAGGCCTGCAGACTAAAACATATGAAGAATCCTTGCAGGAACTGGGTAGGTCTAGTCCAATGAAGAGAAGGACTAGGGGTGGTATGATAGCAGTGTTTGGATATATTGAGGGACTGCCCCAAAGAAGAGGGAGTCAAGCTATTCTCCAAAGCACCTGAGGAGGGGACAAGAAGCAACAGATGGAAATTAACCAAAGAGAGAAGCAACCTGGAAGTAAGGAGAAATTTCCTGACAGGGAGAACAATTAACAACTTGATGTTGCGGCAGGGAAAACCCTGGATTGTGGTATATCAGAAGTTGTAAAACATTCATGGTTGGTATTCTACTGGTTCAGACCAGTTCGATAGAACCGGTTGTTATGAATCTGTGCAGTTTGGAGAACCGGCAAATCGTGCCGTTGGCTGGCCCTGCCCCTCTCTGCCCTCCCTCCCTTCCCCGCTCAGTCAGTCCTTATTGTGAATGCCCGACATCGCTGACTGCATTCTCCCCAGCTCAGTTACTCTGTAAAGTATTTCTCCCCTCCCGACGATCAGCTGTTCCTATGATCAGCTGTGCCAGGATCCCCCTCTCTGTCTTACTGCTTTGCTCAGGAGGCTTCCCTGAGGCCCAGGAGGCAAAAAAACAAACAAAAAGCCCCAGGGTGTATGTGTGTGCTGCAAAAGAAGAAGCCACGGCCCCCCGGTCACATGGTCATGCCCCCCTAGCCATGGCTACTTAGCCATTCAAAAACATTTGAATCCCACCCCTGAAAACATTTCTTGAAAACCGCTGCCTACTAATATACTTGTTAAAGTTGTCTTGTTAGCGGAAATCTAAGAAGTCTCTTGTGTCTCTACAACATTTTTGACTTCTACTGATTTCCCTCTTAAGGCTTGTGAATTAAATATGCGTGCTCTGTTTTAAAATGGCACAGATCAACAAATCCCCTATGATTCTAAGATCAGAGAACCAATGTCTTTCCTAACACATATCCAGGGTGGGCAAGTATATTCTTGGTTTCCCAAATGTCTAGGCCCAGACCCTGTGAAAATGTCTACGATGTTTTTTGCAATTGTTATCATTAAATTAACCAGACATTTTGCCTTTCCTGGATTCCCAGGACCATCCATGATCTTTAAAAGCAAGTACATATTTTTTTAAAAAAGAGATTCAAAGGCTTGAATTTCCTACATCCCCTTTTTTTGATGGCATAATAATGTTGCTAAATGAACAGTTGTAAATCAAGGACTACCTGTGCACACTTTGTAAAAGGAGATTCAAAAAGGCCTTAGAAGAGTCCTAGAAATAATGAATGTTTTCTCATCCCAAAGTTGGTTTTTCTTCTTCCAGATTTCAGTAAGGAGGGGATTTTAAAAGGATGAGAAAGGGGAAGAGATGAGATATAATTGTAATAAATAAGATTATAAGTAGTCCCGAAGAGGCAACTGGATTTTATGGATTTTCATTGAAGACATTTCGCTTCTCCTCCAAGAAGCTTCTTCAGTTCTCTAGTCTGCTCTCTGGGATTGCTGAGGAAGCTTCTTGGAGGAGAAGCAAAATGTCTTCAAAGAAAAAACGTAAAGTCCAATTGCCTCTTGAAAAAAAAGCACCTTTGGGACAACAATGACCTGAATGAATCTCCATAGACAATAAGATTATAAGTAGTCCTTGACTTATGACCAGAAGTGAGCCCCAAATTTCCATGGCTAAGTAAGGCAGTTAGGTGAGTTTTACCTCATTTTACCTCATTTTTACCACAGTTGTTCAGCGAATCACTGCAGTTGTTAAACAGATCACATGGTCATTAAGGGAGCCCCATTGATTTTGTGTGTCAGAAACTTGCTGGGAAGGTCACAAATGGAAGGTCACACAATCCACAACCCTCTTGTATATATGCTGGCTGCCAAGCGCCAAAATTTTGTTCACATATAACAGATAATCAGAGTTGGAAGGGACCTTGTAGGTCATCTAGTCCACTCCCCTCTGCCCAAGTGGGAGACCCTACACCATTTCTGACAAATGGCAGTCCAGCCTCTTTTTGAAAGCCTCCAGTGATGATTCTCCCACAATTTTGTGACTACAAAGGATGCTGCAATAGTCATAAGTTTGAAAACCGGCCTTAAGTCACTTTTTTCAGTCCTGTTGTAACTTTGGTCACTAAACGAATGGACATAAGTTGAAGGACTATTTGTACCAGCTAAAACCAAGCTTGCAAGGAACATCTGGTTTATTTTTCACCTGCAAGCAAGAAACAAGATCTGTTTTCATAGGTCCCAACGCAACATGTCCCAACCTATATGACTGAGGGACTTTGCACCCCAATATCAGGGAAGAACTGGCTACACAATCGATCCCCAAATTTGTTGTTACTAAGTGAGACAGTTGTGAAGTGAACTTTTCCCAATTTTTTTTACTTTTCTTGCTATGGTTGTTAAATGAATCACTGCAGTTTAGTCACACAGTTGTTAAGTGAATCTGGCTTCCCCCATTGACTTTGCTCATCAGAAGGTCGCAAAAGGGGATCACACAAGACCCCCCATCCCCCCAGGACGCTACAATGGTCATAAATATGAGTCAGTTTTCCAAGTGTCTGAATTTTGACCACATGACCACGAGGACTCTGTAAGTGTGAAAAACGATCATAAATCACCCTTTTCCAGTGTGGGGGTAACTTTGAACGGTCACTAAATGGGCTGTTATAAGTTGAAAAGGACCTCTAAAGCAACAGCCGAAAGGAGGAATAGAATCAAGCTTCTCTTAAGTGAGAAAAGTGGCCGTAAGTCGCCTTTTTCAATGTGACTTTGCTCGCTAAATGAACTGCTGGACTATCTGTGTTTCATCTTGATTTTTTTCTAAGGAGGTTTTTATCTTCACAGATACACACACACACGCACACACACACACTCCCCCAATCTTACAATCTGGTCCAAGGTAATAAATTTGCAAGAAAGCAGCACCGGAGTCTGAATTAGAGAAGGCTCAATATTTCCCTGACAAATGGGTGAAGGTCAACGGACCAGAGATGAGAAGAAGATGCTGGATGAAGAGGCAATTTGGCCGAGAGCCGCCACTGCCGGACCTTCTCATTTTCCCCTTCAATAGTCACACAGACTTTTCATCTCAGCACTTAAGAAAGATGAAGTGTTTACGATGTGACGAGCTCTTAGGAACAAATGGGAGAAAATGAAAAATGGTCTGGTTATAAAGTCATTTGCCAAGCAGAGGGGCTTCAATAAAAGAAGTGGCATGTGTGTGTGTGTGTGTGTGTGTGTGTGTATGTATGTATGTATGTATCCAACTTCTCAAGAGATGGATGACCTCTTAAAGTCCCTAAGTGGGCTGCGGATTTGGGATCGAACAAAGAAATATGAGTTGTGGGTGCTCCAATAAGTTATGGGTGCTTGAGGTTTTCAAGAAGAGGTTGGAGAACTGTTTCTCACTTATTAATAGGTAATCCCTTCAGCATCTGGACTCCAGAAGTTGTGGATGTTCCAACACTCAAGGGTTTCAAGAAGACAATGTAGAGCCGTATGGCCGTATGGAATGAGAATGGAGTGTCATGCCCCTGTCGGAATCTGATTAGGAGGGGGAGGATGACAGGGAGTGGGACTCCGTTGGCTGTGGAAGAAACTGGGGAAGGGCAAAGTCTGGTTGGGCAGAGCAAGAAAGAGGTAGAACAAGGGAGAGGGAGTTCAGAGGAAGACCCAGGCCCATCCCCCTCTTCATCCTAGAGCACACAGGGAGGAACGGAGAAGGAGCAACGTGAGTTGCATGGCTTACGGGGGAGGAAAGGGCCCTGATTCCCTTCATTAGCTGCAGCTGGGAACACAGTGTTTAAAAAGGGAAGCTGCACACAGCAAAGTTGTTGGAAGCAAATCGTGAGTTATCTGTTATTGTCGAGGCTTATTTGGGTTCCTGGCATCTTCCCAACTGTGTGTTTCCTGGGCTTTCAAGTCTGCAATTCCTTATCCTGCCCTGTCAAGTTAATTGCTATAGCATGGTTTGTTTGGATTTTTATTTACAGTTTGTATGTGCTTTGTTTTCGGACTGAATTTCCTCCACTTAAGGCCTGTTCCTGGGAGAGTTTTTCTCCAGCCAAAGGTAACCTGGACATTGGGGACAAAGTTGGAGGTATTAAAGGGACTCTTCTTGCTTATTTGACTGCGTTGCCTTTGTTCTATGCCCTGGGTCAACACAGGATAGAATTGTACTAGAAGATCTTTGAGGTCCCTCTGCAATTCTGTTGTTTTGTTATTTATTGATCTGTATCCGGACTTGATTATTTTAACAAGTAATTCAAGATGGGGAACGTATCCAACACATCCTCATCCTTCTGTTTTCCTCACAACAACAACCTTGTGAGGTGGGCTGGTCTTGAGAATAGGATTGACACAAGGTTGCCTAACCAGCTTTCATGCCTAAGGTAGGACTGGAACTCATGGTCTGTTGGTGATTGGCTCAAAATTACTAGTTGGCTTTCATGCCTAAGATGGCACTAGAACTCTTCTAGTGATTGATCCAAAGTGATCTAGCTGGATAATTCACCAGGAAACAGTGAATTCTAGTCTCATCTTAGACAAAAAAAGAGTCAGCTATGTGACTTTGGGCCATCCACCAGCAAATGGTGAATTCCCGTCCTGCCTTAGACATGACAGTACAGAAATAATAGAGTTGGGAGGGACCTTGCAGGTCATCTAGTCCAACCTCCTACTTAAGCAGGGGATCCTATTCCATTCCTGACAATACAGCTGTCCATTTGTCTTCTTGAAACCCTCCAGTGATGGAGCACCCACAATTTCTAGAGTCAAGTCATTCCATGGATTAATTGTTCTCACTATCAGGGAGTTTCTCCTTAGTTCCAAGTTGCTTCTCTCCTTGATTGGTTTTCACCCGTTGCTTCTTGTCCTTTCAGGTGTTTGGAGAATAGCTTGACTCCCTCTTCTTTGGGGCAGCTCCTCAGATATTGGAACCCTGCTATCAAGTCAACCCTATTCCTTAGACTAATTCCTCCAACCATATTCATATGTTTCAGCCTCCTGCCCCCTAATAATCTTTGTTGCTCTTCTCTGCACTCTTTCTAGAGCAGGGCTGTCAAACTTAATTTCATCGAGGGCTGCATCAGGGCTGTGGTTGGCCTTGGAGGGGAGAAACTGGGGGGGGGGGCCTTGGCCAACTGGGTGGCTGTTGACAGCTTGATGCCACTTCCCAAATTGCTGGCATGTTTCCTCTTTGCATTGAGTAGACTGGGCTGAAGCAATGCAACAGAGTTGGGATTCTACCGGTTTGAACCGGTTTCTCTGAACCGGATGTTAAATTTGCATCTGGTTCACTGAACTGGTATTTCAACTGACTGGCTGGCTCCACCCACTATGCCCTGCCCCTCCCCTCCCAGGAGTCTCCATGCAGCCCATTTTTGATGGAGGTAACTGAAGGGTCTGCGTGGAGGGTCTGAGAGGGGGCAAAATGGGCCTTCCGGAAGTCCGGAAACAGGCCTGTTCCCGGCTTCAGGTGGGCCTCCAGAGCCTGGAGGATGCTGTTTTCGCCCTCCCAGAGGCCCGAGGGAAGCCTCCAGACCCCGGGGAAGGTGAAAAATGGCCATCCCGGAAGTTCCAGTAGCCCACATTCACTTTGGCCAAGCCCACCCAGCAACTGGGCAGCAAAGTGGTTGCTGGGACTTTTGAATCTCACCCTGCAATGCAGGTAGACTGGGCCTAAGCAAAGCAGGCTGGATCCTTAATAGAGGAGGATTTTCCAGGATGGCCCTATGAGCCGAATCCAACCATGTCAAGGACCTTGAGTTTGAAACCCCTGTTCTAGAATCTCAATATCTTTTTTTAAAAAAGAATATGGTGACTCTCTTTGTTTTGATAATCAAAGCTAAAGAGCCTGCTGCCAGCCAGAGCATTCATACTGCTTTTTGGAATGGAATGGACCAATTGATTCAAACCGAGCACCAGCTTATATTAGATTTCCAGCTTATATCACTGCCAGAATATCAAGAGAAAGAATAAAGTTAAAAGCCTAAGTACATTCTAAAAGTATACTTAAAAAGACTACCAGAGAATTATATGAAATAAAGCAAGAAAATCACCTTTGGGTAGATGAAATGTTATTTAACGAGCATCCTGGTTATGTAAAGCTAAAAATTCAGTCTTATTCTCAGGCAAAGGAGATCTAGAAGCAGCTGAATAGAAAAAATATTCATGATGTCCATAAATATACATGATCATCAGTACCAAGGACTGTGGATCTTAATGACTGCTAATCAGTTTAATTACCATGAGATTCTAATCCTGCTTTATGCATTTAGGTGACTTTGGGCCAATCACAAGCAGACAGTCTTACTTTAGATATTAAACAGTTTGTGATTTTGAGTCTCTACGTCCCTCTCTTTTCCTCCCTTCCTCCCTCCCTCTCTCTCTCCCTCCTTCCCTTCAACCATTTCTCTCCTTCCCTCTTTTTCCTCCCTCCCTCCCACCCATCCTGCCTTCCCCTTTCTCTCCCTCCCTCCTTCCCACCCTCCCTCCCTCTTTCTCTGTCTCTCCCTTTGTCTTTCCCACCCTGCATTCCCCTCTTTCTGCCTCCCTCCCTTTCTCTCCCTCCCTCCCTCCTTCCTTCCTTCCATCCCCCCTCTCTCTGACAAATAAGTAGAAAGTATTATGCATGTTCACCTTCTTCAGTTTTATTACTTTATAAAGTAATAAAGGTAAATTTTTAAAAAATATAACAAATAACTGAACGAACTCAGTGCAAGCCGAAACTCTTATGGATCCTTAAAATTCTAAGTGGGAAGAAAGGAACAGGAAACAGAACAAAATGTTATAATCTCATACAGAAGCGAGAAAACCAACTAGTAGTTGTCACAAAGGAGGCAGGGTGCCCAGCATAAATTGGAAAAATTTAAGCAGCATGAAAGAAAAAAATATAATGCAAAGTCCTAGAGCTATGGTAAATTCACCAGGAGTAGGGTCACCTGAAAGCTGAATAAGTCATTGCTTTAAAAAAAAAAAAAAAGGGGGGGGGGAGCAGAGTTAAAGCAAGCAAACAAAGACAGCCAACTGCACCCAAAGTGGATTATGAAGGAGTTTTCTATGGCTCTGAAATGGTTGTGAGAATGGCCTTGGGGAGACCGAAGGAGGAACTGAAGAACCGCTATGGAAAAGGTCTCTCAGAAGGAAAAGGGTGTGGGAAGCATTTCAGGTGGGACCCAGAGAGTAAAAGGAGAGAGGGGAGAGAGAATTATTCTCCAACTGATTCTCCAAAGCCCTAAAAGGCAGAACAAGAAGAAACGGATGATGACTAATCAAAGAGGGAAGCAACCTGGAACTAAGGAGAAATTTTCTGACACTGAGAACAATAAATCAGTGGAACAGCTTGTCAGTATATAAGTAATTATGAGCTGGAATAGACATTGGTAGTAGCCAATGAGGACTGTGCTGTCCAGCCAGTTTTAGTTAATGGGAATTGGTATAGTTAGTTAGTAATTGGGAGCTGTCCCCTTAAGGGAATCCATCATGGTAAATGTAGTTAAGGTGTCCTGGGAAATGTAGTTCATGTCATGTGGCCACATCTGCAATCCTGATTGGTCATTGAATTGACCCTTGGTGGGTTGGGGGAGTTTCTTCACTCTTGCTCAAACCCTAGCCTCATGCTAGCATCTCTCCTTTGGTTCTACTACTATGGGATGAAATAGGGGAAAGATTACTATCATTTTATACTATGATTTCTACTATGCAAAGAATTGGATATGAGATGCATCTCGACATAACTGTGAATTACCTTGAGGACACCTAATATAATACAATAAAAGAAACTTTGTATGGAAGAATTTGTGGAGTTATCTGTCTTTATATTCAACAATTGAATCAAAGGACAGAATAAGGACTGTTTGGAAACTGAAAGAGAGTATTTGATGTATGGGCCATAAATGACAGTTTGGAGCCTGGGCATGGCTTAGAATCGCTGGATTGTATTAAGAACGATAGTCACCTAATAGTTGGGTTGGCAATATATAAACCAAGATAGTCATTTAATACTGTTGTATCTTTAAGAGAATGTTGTAACTGTGATTGGCTGAGGTTCCTCCAACAGCCATAAGATGGAGCCAGAAACCTGGTTTGTTCTTTTTTTGTATTTCCTTTGCTTTCCTTTTGTCTTTTGCCTGATCATCATTCTGCTTGAATTGCTCTGAGTCTTGCAAACATTCTCCGTTTATTGAACTTTGTTTATGATACTGGTAAAGAAAATGACTTTGGATTATCCCTGGACTGATTATTTTGAATACTAACTGCTTTAACCGGGTATTATTTGGATTATTTGTTGGACTTTGTTTACCCGTTTACAGGAAGTAAAACTTACATGTTACTATTCAGTGTATCTGTGTGCTGGTTGTGTGTTATTCATCACCACTCTCAGTATGTTTCCCTGAGTCCACTCATTCTCTTAATGGAGAATACCTCAACAGACTGTATATAAGAGTTAGTTTCTCCTTGGATCTATGTGCCTCCTCTGAAATGACTCCTATGTAATGACTCTCCTCTGTAATGACTTGCTTCTGAGAATATTGTTTCTGAAAATATTGCATCTGAGAAAACTGCTTCTGTGTTCCTGATTCTGAATGCTGGCTTCTATAGTATTGTACATAAAGAAGTTTCTTATGAAAATGAATCTTGCAGAATCAATTTACTTGCATGCTGGTCGGATGTGCTGGAAAAGCCCAGACATAGCGCCTCTAAAAATTGTAAGTGGTTCATCACTGGAAGTTTTCAAGAAGAGATTAGACAGCCACTTGTCTGAAATGGTATAGGATCTCCTGCCTGAGCAGAAGGGGGGGGGGTTTGAATTAATGATCTTCAAGGTCCCTTCCAACTCTATTATTTTGTTATTCTGTTGTGGGTCATTGGAGGTTTTTAAGAAGAGATTGGACAGCCATTTTTATCCAGAATGGTAGACTATCCTGCTTGAGCGCAGGTTAGACTAGAAAGCATCCAATGCCCCTTCTGACTCTGTTCTTCTATTACAGGTAGTCCTCAAAATCCAATAATTCATTTAGTGACCATTCAAAGTTAAATGACACTGAAAAAAGTCATACAAGAGCATTTTTCTCTCTTATGACCATGGTAGCCATCCCCATGGTCATGTGATCAAAATGAAGCCACATGGCCACTGGCTTCTATTTATGACGGTTGCAGTGTCCGGGGATAATCTCCTTTAATGACCTTCTGGCAAGCAAAGTCAATGGGGAAACCAGATTCACTTAACAACTGAATTACTAACTCAAGAACTGCAGTGGTTCACTTCACGACGGTGGCAAGAAAGGTTGTAAAAAAAAGCAAAATACACCTAATTACTTTCTCACTTAGCAACAGAAATTTTGGGCTATATTGTGTTTTGTAACTCAAGGAACAACCTATAAGAAGTGCCAATACTAGAAAGTGCACTCCTATTATTAAATAGTGTTTTCCTTTTTTTTTTTTTTTGAATAATACTTAGAAATGCCAGAGTGCTGAGGGCAAACGCTGAGAATTTTACACAGAGGTTGTTTTCCTTCAAAGTTGTTTCCCTTCAAAGTGTTTCTTTAAGCCCATGTCACACAGCACCAATGGATGGAAAGAGAAGGTAAAACGGAGAGAAATACTTGCCATCCATTGGTTAACGCGATGCATCCGTTCTGTACTCACTGCCTCCGTGGATCGTCGCACACTCCTTTTGGTAGCCGCCATCATTCTACAGCAGTGCGAAGCCCTCTACAGGCTCTTTCACCTGTTCTACGGGAAGAAAAGGAGGCATCCAAGAAGTGTCTGGGTCCAAAGATGGATCGGGAGAAGAGCCGAGTACGGACTGTATAACAAGCTAATGGTGGAGCTGAGGAACGAAGACCCTCGTGCATTCCA
>BLBF01000048.1:12803760-12820832 GCA_015471245.1 Laticauda colubrina | reverse complement strand
TCTCTCTCTCTCTCTCTCTCTCTCCCCCTCCCTCCCTCCCTCCCTCCCTCCCTCCCTCCCTTGGTACCTCCCTCCCTCTCTCTCTGTGAATGTGTGTCTATTTTTAGGGACAGACTCACAATTTCTAATGAGTAGAACTTTCTATAACTACAAAATGTTGTCTTTCTTTTAGGATTGTGCAAAGATTCAATTTGGCAATGCGATTCTCGAAGTCCCTGTCATGGAAGGACTCTCCAAACTAAATCAGAAGGTGAGTTTCAATTGCAAATCAATTTTGAGCGCCCCCTCCAAAATCAACTGGACATCTGTGTTGCATGCTTGGAAATGACATTTTGAAAGTCAGGTTAGAAATTTCAAACTGTTTGTCCAATGAAGTCCAGCATCCCCGCTGAATGGTTTTAAATTTCCAAATTGATCTTAATTACTGGACAGGGGAAAAAAAAAATCTTTCCTTACTTGAGTTATTATGATTTTTCCTGATTTGAACAAATGGGATTTCTTTCCCTCTTCATGTCCTTCCTCAATAGTCCTTGACTTACACTCATTTGTTTGGTGACCATTTAAAGTTACAAAGCACTATAAAAAAGTGACATGGTCGGTTTTCACACTCATGACCATGGCAGCATCCTCGTGATCAGGTGCTCAAAATTGGAGGGCTTGGCAATGGACACCTATTTATGACTGTTTGCAATGTCCAGTGGCCATTGGATCCACTTTTGCAAACTTCCCAGCCAGCTTTCAACAAACAAAGTCAAAGGGGAAAAGCCCAGATTTCACTTAACAACTGCAGGATACGCTTAACAATGGTGGCAAAAACATTACAAGGTTATAAAGATCATCGCTTAGCCATTGCCTTGTTTGACAACAGACATTGTGGAGCCCAGTTGCGGTCATAAGCTGAGGACTACCACAATCAGGTCCCTCTGTGAAGTTATTCAGGTGCCCTTATGAGGAAAAGGTGAGGAAAAAGCAGAAGATAACCTGGTGTGTGTTTTTTGTTCTTTAGAATTAGAATAACAGAGTTGGAAGGGGCCTACTCCAACTCCATGCTCAGACAGAAAACTATGGATGTCCAATCCCTTCCGAAAAACCTCCCATAATGGAATTTCTGGAGGAAGCCATTCCTCTGATTAGTTGTTCTAACTGTCGTGAAATTTCTCCTAGGTTGCTTCTCTCGTTGATTAATTTCCATCTGTTGCTTCTTGTCCTGCCTTCAGGTGCTCTGGAGAACAGCTTGACTCCCTCTTCTTTGGGACAGCCCCTCAGATACTGGAAGACTGCTATCATTTCTCCCCTGGTCCTTCTTTTCACTTTCTTTGCAAGTTCATTGCCTTTCGAGCAATTGCCAATCACCCAGCTAGAGTTTTTCACAGAAACCCTGGCTATTATTCCCTGATTCCTTTGAAAAGGCAGAATGTCAACAGCTGTCTAGGAAACTGGAGTGCCATGGAGATGTATTCATTCCCAGCACACCAACAAGCCCTGCAGGAGACAATTTCCTAGCAAAAGTCATTTTGGCCCAGCCTGGCTGCAGGAGCTTGAATTGGTACAAGAGAAAGGGAAAATAAGCAGCCCCTGTTAATGTATTTAGCCTTACACAGAAGGACCAGGGGTGGGGAGGAACAACAACAACAACAACAACAAAAACAGTTTATTGAAAAGAAAGCAAGGCAAAGCAGTTCCACTTGCAACCAGTAGGCGGAGTAAGGTGACACAGACCTCAGGCTCAACTTTTTATAGGGTTTTAAACATGTTTTTATATTGTCCAGTGATATGGAGAAATTAAGGCTGGAGAATTCTGGAAGTCCACAAGTCTTAAAGTTATCAAGTTTGGAGACCTCCGAGTTAAGGCATCTGGCGAGAAAGCAGGAGACCGTGAGTTCTAGTTTTGTCTTAGGCATGAAAGCCAGCTGGGTGACTTTGGGCCAATCACCAGGAGACGGGGAGTTCTTGCCCTGCCTTAGGCATGAAAGTTGGCTAGAGGATTTGGGGGTCAATCATTTTTCTACTCTTATTCCACGCATTTCTGCTAGTCCCTGACTTCTGACAACGATCGAGCCTAAAGTTTCTGTTCCTAATCGAGGAGGTTGTTGTGAGTTTTGCCCCAATTTTATAACCCCCCCCTTTTTTTTTTGCAACAGTTGTTAAGTGAATCACTTATTAGCTGATAAGTGAATCATATGGTCATTAAGCAAATCTGGCTTCTCTCAATGACTTTGGTGGTCAGAAGCTGGCTGGGATGGTTAGAGATGACCACCACATGCCCATCCCTCCAGGGCAATACAACCATCATAAATATGAACCAGTTGCCAAGCGTCTGAATTCTGACCACGGTGACTTAAGCCCATGTCACACTGGCCAACAGATGCAAAAAGGACACAGCGGACGAGCAAAATGTTCCTTCCGTTGTTATCCGCTCTCAAAAGGGGCAAAAATTTGCATAACCGGAGCGGATAACACGGACGCAGGGAGGACGCAGGGCGGATGCAAAGCGGATGTGGAACGGAAGCCCAGCGGATGGAAGCAGATGGGAGTGGATGGCGCAACTGCAGGGCTTCTGGGGGGCCTCAGCAAAGCAGACGCGGAACGGATACAACGGATGCAGAGCGGACGCCGAACGGATGAAGCGGATGCACAGCGAAAGCCTAGTGGATAAAGTGGATGCACAGCGGAAGCCGAATGGATGCACAGTGGAAGCGGAACGGATGCCGAGCGTTAATTGCACATGCGGGGGGGAAGCATTATGTAAACCCCCCGGATATAAAGGGAAGCAGCTCGCACGTGGCCAGCATTCCGAGGAAAGACCTGTTGCTGGACACTTCGAGTTCCTTGCCTGCCCTGCCAGCCTGCCTTCCAGCCGGCCTTGGTGCCTGCCTACCTGCCTGCCTTCCTGCCAGGCTTTCTGCCAGGCTTCCTGCCAGCCTTCCTGCCAGCCTTCGTGCCTGGCTTCCTGCCAGCCTTCCTGCCAGCCTTGGTGCCTGCCAGTCTCCCTGCCAGCCAGCAACCCCACAACCATGGGGAGGAAGCAAAAGCCTCAGCAACCTGCCGCCATCCCTGGCAAGAGGGACAGGGCCAACCTCCCGCCCCCTGCCCCTGACTCTGCTTCTGCTGGGGCTTCTGCTGAAGCTGCTCCTGGCGGTGGTGCTTCTGCTGGTGCTGGGGCTTCTGCTGGTGCTTACTCTGTTGAAGCTGCTCCTGGTCCTGCTCGACCTGCTCGTGCTCCGGGACTTGCTCGTCCTGCTCGTGCTCCTGGTCTTGCTCGTCCTGCTTGTGCTCCTGGTCCTGCTCGTGCTCCTGGACTTGCTGGCTCTGCTGGTGCTTACTCTACTGCTGCTGATCCTGGTCCTGCTGTTCCTGCTGCTGCTGCTGCTGCTGCTGCTGATGATGATGATGATGATGATGATTATTATTATGATCCTGTTGGTGAGGATGATGATGCTGATTATGATCCTGCTGGTGAGGATGATGATGATGATGATGATGATGATGATGATGATGATGATGATGATTCTGCTGCTGCTGCTGGTGTGGAGGAGCAGCCCCTACTACCTGGGAGCCCCTCTGATGAGGGCCCATCTGGTCCAGTCAAAGGGAGGAAGAGGAGTATGCGACAATGGGAGAGGAGGCAATACTCCATTGAGGAGGCGCATCAGGATGAGGTGCTGGAGTGGCTGAGAGAGAATGACTATCTGTGGCGGAAGGGACACCGGCTGTACAGGGACACCAAGCGGAAGCAGGCAGCTTGGAGAGAGAGGGCGGAGAGTATGGGTTACACTTCAGAGGTGCTCCTTGGCTGGTGGAAGCACATGCACACCTGGTACGGGAAGCTGCACCTGAAGAAATTTGGCCAGGCCATTGTGAAGCTGACAGACAGAGAGACCTACGTCATGGCCAGGTGCAGCTTCCTGGAGGGTGAGGTCCACCACCGAGGAGCACCAGCAGCCCCTCTCACGACCCTCTCTCTCCGGCAGCCTGCTGCCACCCAGTCCTCTTCCGGCCGAGAGTCAGTCCCTGTCTCCAGGCAGGTTTCTGTGGAGCGTGCCATGGCGGAGAACCCGTGGACAGGTGTGGTAAGCGTGGTGGAGTGCGTAGAGGACTCCCTGGTGCGGTGGGAGAAAGGAGACATCGAGTCCACCACACTCCTTGCCGCATCCACACACCCTAGCTCTGCCTCCGCAGAAAGGCAGAGAGCCGGACAGCTGGAGGGGCAGAGCCACAATGTCCTGCTGGAGATCAGGGACACCATCTGCACCAGCATAGATCTCCTCTCTCAGCTGGTCCACACCGACTCCTCATTCTCCAACCGCAAGCCCTTCCTCACCTATGTCAACCAGACCCTCAAGGAAATGGTGGATCCACAATACCAGCAGGTGAAGGACCGGATCACCAAGCTGCTTCACAACCCTCCAGACCCAGAGGAACCTGCTCCCACCCAGTCCAGGCCTGCCCCTCCACCCTAGGTGATGTCCCTCCCATTCCACGGCTTCCCACAGGCCCTCACCTACCAGGGCTATGCCTACCAGGAGGTTCAGCAGCACAGGCAGCAGCCCTTCCCAGTCCAGGCACAGAGTCATCGGGCGACACCATTGCCACCTGTTTCACTGATGCCACCCATGCCACCCATGCCAATGATGCCACCGATGACAGCGATACCACCCACGCCAATGATGCCACCGACGACAGCAATGCCACCCACGCCAGTCCTCACCCAGATGCAGAGCAGACAGCCCCACTACACTACTCCTTCCTCCACCCCACAGCTAAGCCCGGCCTCAGTACAGCTGTCATCAGTACTGGGGCTGACACCCCATGGCATGGAGGAAGGACCTCTCAGCATCACAGGGCTGAGCCAGCTGTCCAAGAGCTTTCTCAACACACCGTCCCCTGTTGTCCTCTTGAGGCCAGGCACTCCAGCACCACCCACCACCACAGCACCTGGACCCATCACCCCTGAGCCTGGGCACACCTCCGAGTGACCAAGAAGAGTGCCAGAGACCGGGTAGCTGGCTACCTGTGGACTTTATTTGGACACTTGACTTGGGTAATTTTTTTTTTTACAGCTTGTTGTTCAATAAAGTTTATCTTTGATTCACACACTTGCTTCATTTGTTTTTTTTTTAAAAAGTCTTGGTGGAAACTTTTAGAATTGGCTTAAGCCTTTGCATGCTTGTGGGATGGGTTAAGATAGCAGTGGGGTGGGCAGGGATACCTGTGGAATGAGCAGGGATACCTTTGTGATGGGTAATAGCTGTGGGATAGATAAACCTCCAGTGCAAGCATAGTGGGACTGTATGGTCTACCCTCCCGGGTGCCACACCTACGGCCCTTTATTATCAATAATAATGTAATAATTATCCACACATGTCAACATAAACACAACTCTTTATTAAACGCCCTGTTTATTGTAGGCCCACCCAACATACATGGCCCAATCTCATCCGTGTGATGAGACAGGCTGAAGCATCCATTAAGCATCCACCATCCTGTCTTGCCACTCCACCGTTCCAGCTGGGGAATTGCATCAGTGTTTCAGGAGGTTGCGCTGCTTCTTCCCTTCATGTGAGGCTCTGTTGTGGCCTTGCACATCCTGAGTGTCGATCAAGTTTCGCCCTTGCATCCATTCCCCAGACTCCATGTCCCCATTGCCTTGTTGACGGTCCACGAGCCTGTTCTGCAACACTGGGTAGCGGGTGCGCATGAGATTGTGCAGGATGCAGCAAGCTTCCACGATCCTCCTCACGGTCTCTGGGCGATGCTGCATGGTGGTGAGAAGTCCCTGGAACCTGTTGGCCAGAATGCCAAAGGCGTTCTCCACCACCCGCCTTGCCCTGGACAGCCTGTAGTTGAAGATCCTCTCTTCACGGGTGAGGAGTCTGGAGGTGTAGGGCTTCATGAGGTAGGTTGTGAGGGAAAAGGCGTCATCCCCCACGATGAAGTAGGGCACATCTTGTGTGTCGTTGGGCAGGGGGTCTGGATCTGGGAAGCCCACGATGAGGTTGCGTTCCAGCCCCTCCTTGAGGTGACTGGCGTTGTATACCTGGGCATCTGAAGATGAGCCATAGCCTGAAGCATCGATGTACATGAACTTGGAGTCAGCATCGACCATCGCGAAGAGGACGATGCTGAAGAAGCCCTTGTAGTTGAAATAAGTGGACCCCGACTTGGCTGGAGCTTTGCAGGCCACGTGCTTCCCATCGATGACTCCAACAGTGTGGGGGAAGTTCCACTTCTGATACCATTGCTCTGCAACTTTCTTCCATCCTTCTTCAGTGGAGGGGCACTGGAGGAGCTCCTCCAGGTATTCTTTGATGATGACCTGCACCACTTCTCTGACCACAATGCTGATGGTGTTGTGTGGCACCCTCCAGCTGTACTGCATGCTCCTGTAGGTGGTCCCTGAGGCCAGGTGGCACAGAGTGAGTGCCACCTTGAGCCCAGATTCCAGGCTGGTCCGGAAGTTGGTGTTTGCCTTGGTCAACCTGGGTGTCAGGCGCTGCAGAACTTCGTCAAACATGGCTGGAGGCATCCTCATGAAGTTCTGGAACGCCTGAGTGTCTTCGCTCCTGAGCTCCACCATCAGCTTGTTGTACAGTCCGTACTCTGCTCTTCTCCTGATCCATTTTCGGACCCAGACGCTTCTTGGCCGCCTCTTTTTCTTCCCGTAATAGAGTTCACAGAGCCTGTAGATGGCTTCGTACTGTTGCAGAAGGATGGTGGCTGCCAAAAGGACTGTGGTACGATCCACGGTGGACATGACTGGATGCTGTGGAAGAGGAAGAGTCAGATGAAGACTGCAGAGGTCTGCACAGGTGGGCTGCTGGTCTGAAAGTGAGATGCAGACGAGTTGCTCCCGCTTTTTATAGGCAGTATAGGTGTCCCTTTGCATCCTCTAGGCATCCTCTAGGCATCCTCTAGACATCCTTAATATCCGAGATAGGTCCCCTCTGCGAACGTTTTTTCCGCTTTAAATGCTTTGTTGCCGTGCTGCATCTGTTCTGCATCCGTTCTGCATCTGTTCTGCGTCCATTCCGCTTCCTCCCTGTGTCCAGGCGGATGCGAGTTGCGCGAATGCGCAGCGGATGCCTAGCAGATATAGCGGATGTGTAACAGATGCGTAACAGATCCGTAGCGGATGCGTAGCGTATACAGAATGGACGCATTGGATACATTTTCCGCGCAAAAGTTTTAGGCAGCCCAAAACTTTTGGAGCGGATGAAACGTCCATAAACGGATGCTGGACGGATAGAGAGGAAGCCAAACGGAGGCAGTGAGTACATCGCGTTTTCGAACGGATGGCAAGCTTTTTTGTCCGTTTTACATCCTCTTTGCATCCGTTGGTTCAGTGTGACATGGGCTTTACAGGGAGGCTGCCACAATTGTAAGTGCAAAGCACAATCCCAAGTCATTTTTTTTCAGTGCTGTGGCAACTTCAAATGGTCACTAAATAAATGGTTGTAAGTCAAGAATTGCCTGTATAAGGTGGATTGTGCTGTTGAGGTGCTTAAGTTTTCCATCCAAGGCCAAATGATCGTCTACAGACAGTCCCCGACTTACGACCACAATGGAGCTCAAAATCTCTGTCCTTAAGCAAGACAATTGTGAAGTCCCTTTTACGACCTTTCTTGCCACCATTGTTAAGTGAATCACTGCAGTGGCTAATGGTTGTTAAGTGAATCTGGATTCCCCATTGAGTTTGCTTGTCAGAAGATCACAAAAGTGGATCACGTGACCCCGGGACAATGCAGCCATCGTAAATACGAGTCATCTGAATTTTGATCATGTAATCATGGGGATGATGCAATAGAGGGAATGATGATTGTAAGTCTCTTTTTTTGAGTGTGGTAATTTCAGTCACTAAACAAATTGTTGTAAGTCAAGGACTACCTGAATAGGGAATATCTAGTGGAATCTTAGTGGTCCAATTCCCGCCATGACTTCTCCAAATTTTGTTTTTTTCAGGAGTCTTTGCATAAAAATTTCTCACTGGGCAATTTCTGTTTGTTCTTTGCATGAGCAGAATTGTGTTTCTGTTATTAATAGAAAGCCCAAAGGATCACATTTATCATAAGCCCAATAATACATTAAATACTTATTTGGAAATCACCCACTCCGACCCTGCTGTTATTCAAATTACTTGATTCATAAATCAGCCCTGGCTGTTTGAAAGAGGGAAAATGCCAGCATGAGTTATATTCCTTTTGATATCTCAATGTAGAATGAGGAATTTGCATAGGTGGAATAGGTGGAAAAAAAACCCCTTCTTTGTGGCAGACCCTCAAATTAAGGTAGTCTTTGACTTACAAGAGTTCATTTTGTGACCGTTCAAAGTTGCAACGGCACTGAAAAGATTCACTTAACAACAGTGGTAAGAAAGGTCATAAAACGGGGCAAAACTCAATGTCTCACTGAACAACAAGAATTTGAGCCTCCATTGTGGACGTTAAGTCGTGGACCACCTGTATAAAATACAAGATGAAAAGATGTTCAGGTTAAACAGATCTTGCCCAGAAAATAGCAACGTGAATTGCATTCTGTCATCCTGGAAGTCTTCAAATGCACACCAATCAGTGTGGGATGGGATACGTAGGTGTTGTTGTCGGTGTGTGTCACTACAATCATAAAGAGCAGAACCCACCAGCTATCCCCACTTCTTCAGATCATCTCTGGATTGTTGTACCCAACAATACAGGATGTAATAGTGTGCAGTCTATTCAACAATTTCCATATTTCCCAGTTTTTGCCAGACCCAAGTTGCCGGCTCCTCTGATGGTCCCATGAAGTGGTGGGATCCATTTTTTTTTACTACTGGTTCTGTGGGTATGGCTTGGTGGTTGTGGCATGGCTTAGTGGCAGTGGCAGGGGAAGGTTACTGCAAAATCTCCCTTCCCTCCCCACCCCACTAACCTGCTTTCCAGCTCCGTTCTCCTGTGCAGGGCAACCAAAGAAGACTCAGCCAATTAGCTGGGACTCAATAAGAGGTGGAGAAGAGATGGGGTTGGTGGGACCAATCAGAGGTGGGATTGGCCGGTTCTCCAAACTACCCAAAATTTCTGCTTCTGGTTCTCCAGAACTGGTCAGAACCGGCTGAATACCCACCTCTGGTCTCATCCAGTGTTGATTCTTGGTAGCTTTCCAGAGGTCTTTTCTGCTTTCACAGTCTTCCTGTGAGGACAATACAGAAAGCACAAGAAGAGAGAAAACACTCAGGTTGTCAACTCAAGATTATTGACACAGGTGACACCCTCACACACAAGAGGTTATGGGATGAAGCATACCTCGTGATCCCTGTAACGGTGCTACCTGTACCAGAAAAAGGAGAATATTTGTACCTTAGGAATGAAATGAAGGGGTCCTTGGTGCTCTCTGAACCTGCTTCTTTTCTTGCAGTTTCATTAGCACAAGTGCTAGTTGTGAATGACTGTAAGAGTATGTCAGAATAATTCGGGGGTGGGTCCATAGCCATGCTAGGGAGATGACCTAATTTGGGTCATGAAATTTCTGCAAGCACACAGCCCAGCCGACAGAACACCAAGGACTCCAGAGAAAGAGGAGCCCAGATAAGCATGGATTAAACCCAAACAAACAAGCCAAAAAGGAGAAAATCACACTTCCAATAACATAGTCAGGACAACTACTCTATATATGCAAGAGTGCACCTCACTATCTCAGCACTGATGATGTTCCCTAGTCAGATCCATACCCTTCTAGCACTGATGATGTTACTTAGTTGGGTCATGAAATGCCTGCAGGCAAACAGCCAAGCTCAGAGAGTCCTTAGGACCTCCTCCTCCTCTCTACAAATCCCATCCCTTCTAGCACTAATGATGTTACCTGGTTGGGTCATGAAACGCCTGCAGGCAAATAGCCAAACTCAGGGAGCACCAAGAACTCCTCATTTCCACCCTGAGGTACACATATTCTCCTTTATTCATACGCAATGCCCATCGGAAGCCAGGGGTTGATTTTGAAGAGAAACTAAACAGCCCACCTTGATGTCAGCAGATGCCAGACCTCTGAGATGAGTTAGATAAGGCCGGCAGCTTTGCCGAAATATCTGGATTTATTTTTATATCATGCACCCATCAGGTTTCCTTATCATGCCCATCCCAACCCCAGACAGCTGCCTTATCATTTCTTTGCTTGTAAACTGCCCTCCAGCCTGCAGTCTTTCTCATAAATTAGGAAGCAGGCTAGGAAAATATGTCTCTGTTTTATTAAACACAGGCTGGCAAGAACATAACCAGCCTGAGCAAACAGCCTCTCCCAGATCAAATAATCTGGACTGAAATGGCTGCCATCTAGTGCAGTGGACAGTTGGATTTTTTGGGGGGCGGGGGGTGGTGGAACCAGGAACAAAGCTTGAAGGCAGAAGACTTGGAAGGGACTTTTGAGGTCTTCTAGTCCAACCCCCTGCTCAGGCAGGAAACCCTACAACCATTTAGACAAATGACTGTCCAGTCTCTTCTCCAAACCTCCAGTGTTGGAGCAGCCACAGCTTCTGGAGGAAACTTTCATTCCATGGATTAATTGTTGTGACTGTCAGGAAATTTTTTCCTTCGGCTGCTTCTCTCCTTGATTAGTTTCCATTTGTTGCTTCTTGTCCTGCCCTCAGGTGCTTTGGAGAATAGCTTGGCTCCCTCTTCTTTGGGAGAGCCCCTTAAACACTGGAATATTGCTATCATGTCATCCCTAATCTTTCTTTCAATTAGCCATAGCCATCATTCTTCATATGTTTTACTCTCCAGGCCCTTAATCATCTTAGCTGCTCTTCTCTGCACTCTTTCTAAAGTCTCAACATCTTTTTGGTATCATGAAAACCAAAACTGGATGCAGAATTCCAAGTATGGCCTTACCACAGTGGTACAAAGGAGTAGCATCCAGGATTAGGAATGTTTATTTCTTGAAAAATATAATAGATCTTTGGAAAAAGCCGCTTGGAAAAACCTGGGCTGCTGCCAGCAATTACTTTGTTTACATAATAGCATCACGGCTACCAGTCAGATTTTGCAAAAGACAGAATGAGGTGCAAAAGGGAAGGGAGAGGACAGATTGAGAATTAAATATGAGCCAACAGTATGCAGCAGCAGCCCCAAAAGCCAATGCAATCCTAAATTGCATTGACAGAGGGATACAATCGAGATCAAGGGAGGTGGTAATGCCACTCTATAAAGCCTTAGTAAGACCACACCTAGAGTACTGCATCCAGTTTTGGTCACTGCTCTTTAAAAAAGATGTTGAGACTCTAGAAAAAGTGCAGAGAAGAGCAACCAGGATGATTAAGGGACTGGAGACTAAAACATATGAAGAATGGTTGCAGAAACTGGGCTTGGCTAGTCTAGGGAAGAGAAGGACCAGGGGAGACATGATAATGGTCTTCCAATATTTGAGGGGCTGCCACAGGGAGAAGGTCAAGCTATTTTCTAAAACTCCTGTAGGCCAGACAAGGAATAATGGATAGAAACTGAACAAGGAGAGATTTAATCTGGAAACAAGGAGAAACTTTCCGACAGTGAGAACAATCAATCCAGAAGTTGCCTTCGGAAGTTGTGGAAGCGCCATCACTGGAAGCTTTGAAGAAGAGACTGGACTCCCTTCTGTCAGAAATGGTTTAGGGTCTCTTGCTTGGTTGGAGGGAATTGGACTAGATGACCTACAAGGTCCCTTTCAGGACTGTTATTCTGTATCTGTATCATGGCTTCAGCAGAGACAAAGCAATGGTTGGCTGCTGTGTTACGAGTCCTATTCAGTTTGCAGAAAAGCGAATTTGCAAACGCCCTTGACCATCACAAGGGAGAATTTACAAAGCCTAGACAGTCGCTGGAGACAAGCGGAGACTTCAAATGATGGGCATAGAATAACAGCAATAATAGTAGGGAACAGTGGTGGGATTCAAAATTTTTTACTACCGCTTTGATGGCTGTGGCTAAGGAGTGTGGCCAGGGGGCGTGGCCATGTGACTGGGTGGGCGTGGGTTTTTTGCGCTTTTTGCAGCAACCTCCCTCCTGTTTTGGGGGGCCTTCCTGGGCCTCAGGGAAGCCTCCTGGGTGAAGCAGTAAGACAGTGAGGGGGATCCAAGCACAGCTGATCATAGGAACAGCTGATCATCGGGAGGGTAAAAAATAAGAAATACCTTAAGGGGTGTGAGCAAGCATCAGGTGGGCGGGGCAAGCAAGTGAGAGGCAACTGGGCAACCGGGTTGGGGGCGTGGCCAGCCAGAAGTTACTACCGGTTCGGCGACCCACACCAAATCCTTGCTACCGGTTCACATGAACTGGTTCAAACTGGCTGAATATCACCACTGGTAGGGAAGGCTCCTGGTTTTATTTGCTTATAGGTGGGTCCTCGGCTTACATCCACAATTGACTCCAAAATCTCTGTTGTTAAGCAAGACATTTGTTATGTGAGTTTTATCCCATTTTACGATTCTTTTGGCCACAGTTTTTAAGCGAATCACTACAGTTGTCAAGTGAGTAACCTGGTTGTTAAGCAAATTGGGCTTCCCATTGCTAATCAAAAGGTTGCTAAAGGGACTCACATGACCCTGGGACAATCATAAATATGAATCAGTTGCCAAGGGTCCAAATTTTCATCATGTAACCACTGGGATGCTACAACGGTCATACGTGTGAGAAAAACTGGCTATAAATGATTTATTTTTCAGTGCTGTCATAATTTCTAATAGTCACTAAATTGTTGTAAGTCAAGGACTACCTGTACTTATGATTCAGCAAAAAATAATCTTTCATTGGAATTCTCCCTTATACGCTTGAGATCTACGGTTTCAAAGACCACGAAACCTATAATGCAATGCGTCTCAAACAGAAAACAAATGCAAAAAATAAAATCAGCCCCTTCGGTTAGAAAGGCAGAATGTGGAATGGAGCAAAGTGGCTGAAACTTAATATAATCACCAAACTTTTTGAAAGTTGTAAAACAGACTGAAAATTTAAATCCACTCTTTTGTGTATCCTGCTTCGGCAATGACCTGTTTAAATTCAACAATTTTTTTTTTTCTGTTAAGGCAGACACCCCATCAAATTTTTTAACACCTTAAGGCCCTGTCCCACTGCACTTACGGATGCAAAGAGGATGTAAAATGTTAAAAAACGTTGGAAAACGCTATGCATCCATTGTGTACTCACTACATACGTGTTTCATATGCTCTATCCCTCGAGCATCCGTCCACTGAGATTTCATCCGCGCAAGAAGTTTTGAGCTGCACAAAACTTTGTGAATGGATGAACTTTCCGCCGTGTACGATGTACATCCGCGACATACGAGCAACAAACGTTCTATGTCCGTTTATCATCCGTTCAACGTCCGCAGTATCCTCTCTGCATCCTCTGGGCATCCCCTCAACTCACATCCGCTGCAGCTGAAAACGGAAAGAAGGAGGAAAGAAAAGGTACACGGAACGTCTACACAGCGTTAGTAGCACGGAAATAGAAAGGATGCATTTGTATCCGATATACATCCGCGTGGCATCCCCTTTCTTTCCTTTAGGCATATGTGATGCATCCACTTCATCCGCTATGCGTCCGCTTCGAAATTCTCCCCCGGACCCCCTTCGGAGGTGTCATCCGCTTCCATCCGCTAGGCTTCCAATGAACATCGTTTAACATCCCCGCTACATGCTACCCACGTCCGTTCTTTTCCGTTCTGTTTATGCAAATTTTCACCACTTTTTGGAGTGGATGACAATGGATGGAGCCACCCCCAAAATTTTGCTCGTCCGCTGTGTCCTTTATGCCTACGTTTTGTGTCCGTCGGCCAGTGGGACCTAGCCTTACTCTGGGAAGAGCTTTAATTCATTTCCAAAATAGTTCTCTCCTTCTGTTCATCTAGAATTTTGTTCACGATGCATCAGCTCTTTACATGCACCGATTTGCTGCGAGGGTTTTTATGTTCCCTTTTTTATTGTTTTCCATCTCAGTGTATTAATGTAAGTGTTCTTTATAGGCAACCTAGTTAAGTAAACATCCCTGACAAATTTTCATTTTTACGTGGCATATGGGGGACAATTTTTACAAAGCACTATTTCCAATAAATGTGTTTGCCAAGCAAAAGGGACCCAGACTAGAGAGAATCAGATAATGAATTGTTAATGCCATTAAAATAATCAGGGTTGTTAGCATTTCCTAGGCTTGGAATACAATCCATTCAGGTATCAAAGGGCAACAGCAGTAGCCATTAGGGCTGCCTATTATGTGTGTGTAAAGAATGTCAAAATCATAGAAGAGAAAAATTGTAGCTGAAGGTTGAACTGTGGGGGTCTTGGTGCTCTCTGAGCTTGATGGTTTTCTTACACATATTTCATGACCCCACTAGGGAACATTATCAATGCTAAGGAAGAGGGGGGGGGTTGTGAAGAGGAGGGGGAGGAGGAGGAGAAAGAAAAAGAGAAAAGAGACATGGGGAGGAGGAGGAGGACTGTGGGGGTCTTGGGTGCTCTCTGAGCATGGTGATTTTCTGGCAGATGTTTCATAACCCAGCTAGGGAACATCATCAGGGCTAAAGGGAGGTTGGGGGATGAGGAGGGAGAGGGAGATGAGGAGGAAAACTGTGGGGTCCTTGATATTTTCTGAGCTTGGTGATTTTCTTGCAAATATTTCATGACCCAACTAGGGAACATCATCAGTGTTCGGAGGGAGTAGGGTTTGCGGAAAGGAAGAAGAGGAGGAGAAGGAGAACTGTGGGTCCCTGATGCTCTTTGAGCTTGGTGGTTTTCTTGCGAACATTTCATGACCTGACTAGAGAACATCATCAGGGCTATGAGGGAGGGGGGGAGGGAGGGTGGAGGAGGAGGAGGATTGTGGAGTCTTTGATGCTCTCTGAGCTTGGTTGTTTTCTTGCAGACGTTTCATATTACTGAATTAGCAATTATTATATGATTACTGGAAGGGAGAGCCCTAATTTATGGCCTTTCATGGCACAGTTGTTCATTAAACCCCTGGCACTTGTTTTACAGATAATCAGAGTTGAAAGGGACCTTGTAGGTCATCTAGTCCAACCCCCCGCCCAAGCGGGAGACCCTACACCATTTCTGACAAATGGCAGCCCAATTTCTTCTTGAAAGCTTCCAGTGATGAAGCTCCCACAACTTCCGAGGGCAAGCTGTTCCACTAACTATTCTCACTGTCAGGAAATTTTTCCATAGTTCTAGATTGGCTCCCTTCTTGATTAGTTTCAATCCATTGCTTCTTGTCCTACCTTCTGGAGTTTTCACTTCACACAACCTTGATGGTTCCCTCTATTAATGCAGCCTAGGATTGTGTTAGCTTTCTTGGCTGCTGCAGGACACAGCTGGTTCATATTTAAATGGTTGTCCACTAGGATTCCAAGAACCCTCTCACAATTACTACTCTTGAGCCAGGTATCACCTATACCTTTGCATTTGGTTTTTCTTGCCTAAATATAGAACTTTATTTTTCTCACCACTGAATTTCAGTTTTTTAGCTAGGGCCCAGTGTTCAGATCTGTCAAGATCCTTCTGTATTCTTGAGCCTATCTTCTGGAGCGTTGGAAAATCCTGCCAGGTTTGTGTCATCTATAAATTTGATGAGTTCCCCTTCTATCCCTTTTTTTCCCAGGCTGGGAAAAATTGTCATGGGCAAAAACAGAAAGAAAGATGAAACATTTTGCAGCACAGATGCTTCCTATTTGTTACAGCTGGTCCTGTATGCAACTCAGTGCAAATTCATTTTCCTTCTGAACTATTCAAATGCAAAGTTATTGTAGCTCTGCTCCTCCCTTTCCATCATTGAGTTGGTAAATAATCCCCAAACTTCTTTTATGCATAGATTTACAACCAGCAGAAGTAAGCAATGGAAAAAAAGAGAACACTAAAATATTTATCTTTTTAATGAGAACATCCGTTTATAGCTTCATTGGCTGCTAAAATTCCATGGCTGGGAATTAAACCGATGTGTCTATATTTTTTCTGGCAAACTGCTGAATTAAAGTGCCTCGTCCAGCATTTCTCAACCTTGGCAAGTTTCATATGTCTGGACTTCAACTGCCAGAATTCCCCCGGTAGCAATTCTGGCTGGGGAATTCTGGGAGTTGAAGTCCAGACATATGAAAGTTGCCATGGCTGAGATACATTGGCATGGACCGGAGTCCTGGAAACTTGGCAACCTTAGGATTTTTGGACTTCAATTCCTAGAATTCCTCAGCCAGCCACGTTTATGTTTTAAGATTGCCAAATAAACCCATAGATTAATTAAGAGTTTAGACTGATGAATGTCATTCTACTTATTTCTTGCTTATGATATAGATATAGCATAACAGAGCTAGAAGGTACCTTGGAGGTCATCTAGTCCAACCCTCTGCTCGAGCAGGAGAGTCTATTGATTCCAAATATTAGCCTCTACCTAGGATCAAACTCACAGCTGGGATTAATGAAACCTGGGGCATCCTTATGGTTAAGCTGATGTAAATTAATGAACTGTTTACCAAAATATTGTTTTATTTTATTTATTTATTTCATTGTTAGCTGTAAATTGGTAATATAAGGTTCTTTAGTTCAATGTGCCTTTGGTTAAATTAGGAGCCGATCCAAAAGATTGTCCATCTATTTGTCTATATTATCTGTCTGTCTGTCTGTCTGTCTCCTCATCCATATCTTTCTCCCTGTCTCTATTCATCTCCCAATCCATCTCTCTTCTCTCTCTCTCTGTTTCTCTCTCTCCATCAATTTCTCTCAATCTCTCCATCCATGTCTTTTTCTATCTATTTATCTCCCCAATCATATTTATTGGTCTCTCAATGTGGCTTCTCCCCATCTACATTTATCTGTCTGTCCATCCATCCATTCATCTCTCTGTCTCTCTTGCTCTGTGTCTTTCTATCTTCTAACTACCTACCATTATTCTCTCTCTCTCTCTCAATCCATCAATCCATCTTTCCATCTACCTACTTATCATTTCTATCTTCCAGCATTATCTTTTTTCAACACATCTCCCTCCCTCCCTCTGTCTCTCTCATTATTATTTATCTATCATCTATCATTATTATCTATTATCTATCCATCCATCCATCCATCCATCCATCCATCCATCCATCCATCCATC
>BLBF01000048.1:12771825-12789341 GCA_015471245.1 Laticauda colubrina | reverse complement strand
TATTGCACTTAAAACATCCCATAATTTGGAAATCAGAATGGTTATTGTAAGCCTGAAGGATGAAATATACTGTTGCTATTCCTTCTCTCTGAATTTCAACATTCCTTCTCTTTCTGTTTTCCATCTTTCTTCCCTTTTGCCACTGAGAAAAGCTGAATCAAGCAAAGCCAGATCAGAAGGATGTATTTGTTGACAGCCCCCACCTGCTCTTACACACTTTAAAGAAGGTTTTTCAAACTTGGAAAGTTTAAAAATAACTCCCAGAATGCCCCAGCTGGCACGTTTTAAGATGTTTGGACTTCAAATCCCACAATTCCTCAGCCAGCAGACTTTAAGACCTGTGGATTTCAGCTCCAAGATTACCTAGCCAACATTCTTGAAGAAGTGTGAGCTTCAACTCCCAGAATTCCTCAGCCTGCATTAGGATTCTGTATGATGTGTAGACTTCCAACTCTCAGAATTGAATTTGCTAAGTTTGAAAAAAAAAAATATGCAACATCACACTCTAGTTGCAGTCCTGAATGGAACCGCATCTACATGGAGGGAAGTATGCAATGGGGAACTCCAAGGCTTTGTCTTAGGCCCAGGACTCTTCAACACCTTCATCAATGATTTGGACAAGGGGATAGATGGGGAATTCATTAAATTAGCAGGTGACACCAACGTGGTAGAAGTATCTAACACCCAAGAAGGAAGGCTCAAGATCCATAGGGATCTTGTCAGATTTGAACTCCGGGCCCTATCTAACAAAATGAAATTCAATGTAGAGAAAAGTAAAGTCCTACACTTAGGCAAGAAAAGCCAAAAGGACACATATAGACTGGGTGAAACCAGGCTCCATAGCAGGAACTGTGAGAGGGATCTTGGAGTCCTAGTGGACAACCAGCTAAATAGGAGCCAACCGTGTGCAGCAGCAGCCAAATAAGCCAATGCAATCCTATGTTGCATTAACAGAGGGAGACAATCGAGATCAAGGGAAGTACAAATACCACTCTATAAAGCCTTAGTAAGGCCACATCTAGAGTACTGCATCCAGTTTTGGTCAGCACACTATAAAAAAGGATGTTGAGATTCAACAAAGAGTGCAGGGAAGAGCAATCAGGATGATGAGGGAACTGGAGGCCAAATAACATACGATGAACGGCTGCAGGAACTGGACCTGGCTAGTCTAGGGAAGAGAAGGACCAGGGGAGACAGGAGAGCATCTTCCAATATTTGAGGGGCTGCCATAGGGAGGAGGGGGTCAAGCTATTCTCCAAAGCACCCCAAGGCCAGACAAGGAATAATGGATGGAAACTAAACAAGGAGAGAAGCAACCTGGAAATAAGGAGAAACTTTCTGACAGTGAGAACAGTCAACCCATGGAACGGAAGTTGCCTTCAGAAGTTGTGGGAGCGTCATCACTGGAGGCTTTCAAGAAGAGATTGGACTGCCCTCTGTCAGAAATAGCGTAGGGTCTCCTGCTTCCAACTCTGTAAATCTGTTAATCTGACTTGAATACTCTATCCAACAAAATGAAATTCAGTGGTGAGACAAGTCAAGTTCTACATTTAGGCAACCCCTCCCCCAAATGCACAGGTATAGCACAGGTGGTACCTAGGTGAACAGTAGCAACTGCAAGAGGGACCCTGGGAGTCCGAGTAGATAATCCCTTGAATCGGAGCCAGCGTGTGCTGCAGCAGCCAAAAAAGCCAATGCAAATTTGTTAAAGTGAATTTTGCCCTGTTTTACAACCTTTCTTGCCACAGACGTTCAGCGAATCCCTGCCCTTGGTAACTTAGTTGTTGTTACACACAGTTGTTAAATGAATCTGGCTTCCTCCATCAACTTTGCTTGTCTGAAGATCACAAAAGGGGATCTTCTGACACCCCCCCGGGGCACACTGAGACAGTCATAAATAGGAGCCAGTTGTCAAGTGTCCGAATTTTGATCACATGACTGCAGGGATGTTGCAACGGCCATAAGTGTGAAAAGCAGTCATATAAGCCACTTTTTTTTCCAGTGGCATTGTATTTTGGATGGTCACTAAATGAACTGTCATAAGGTTTTTTTTGAGAAAGTTTTTTTTATTTTTTATAACAAAAATAAACAAATAAAATATCTTTCAGTTCTCCAGTGTGTTGGTTGGGTACATATATCTTGTGCACATCATAATATCATACTTTTCTGACTTGTTTATATTTATAACCATTCTAATCAATATTTTACATCACATTGGTCAATTGCTGTATTATCATTAACATAATTGTTATCTTTCAAAAATATATTCCATCCTTACCTAAGTTATATTTATTCTCTTATTCAATCCTAATCAATCAATTATAGTATGTTATTGCTATTATCACATGTTTCAGTTTCTTACTCTTCTGTCTAGCCGTTCATAGAATAAATTCCAAATCTTACGAAACTTTTTCTTCCTGTTCTCTAATTACCATTGTCAATCTACTCATTTTTTGCACATTCATAAGTTGAGGACTAACTGTAGATGACTTTTTGGTCCCCTGATGCCATAATTCAAGGATTTGACGCCAATAGGGGACTGGAATTACACCTGCCTGTAGAGTCCCCCATCCTTCAATAATTGAAAGAATGTCATTAACCCCCCTCCCCCCTGCCCACCCCATGTTTAATGACAGGGGAGAAAGAGCAATGGAAGAAAAAAGAAATACTCAGATATTATTCCTGCAGAGCCGCAATGAAAAAGCAATTTCTCCAAGAGGTCTTTAATAATAGAGATATCACTCCGTCAATCAAATCTTGATTGCGACCATAAACCAGCATGAAATGGAGATCCAGCAGGCTGTTGCAATGAAGCATAAACGGTTTATGAACAATAGCAGAAGAAACTATAGTTAACATGTTTTTGTTTATCTATTTTTTATGAAACACACAGGACAGGGTGCAAAAGTTTTAGAGGCAACTTCTATTCCCTTGGTTGATTGTTTTCAGTGTCAGAAAATTCATCCTTATTTCTAGGTTGAATCTCTCCTGGATGAGTTTCCATCCATTGTAGTCAGAAAGATGGATGGGGTCAAACATGGCCAGGGTTTGAAACAGATGTCAATAAATGTTATGGGGTCGATATAAGAAGTCCTCGACTTATGATCCCAATTGAGCCCAAAATGTATGTCGCTAAGCGAGACAGTTGTTAAGTGAATCCATTTTTCGAACCTTTCTGACCATAGCTCTTAAGTGAATCACTGCAGTTGTTAACTTGGTAACACAGTTGTTAAAACAATCTGGCCTCCCCCGTGGGCTTTGCTTATCAGAAGGTCGCAAAAAGGGATCATGTGACCTAGAGGGACACTGCAACTGTCACAAGTACTTGCCAGTTGCCAAGCTTCTGAATTTTGATCACATGACCAGGGGGAATTCTACGATGGTCATAAGTGTGACAAATGGTTAAAAGGCACTTTTTTCAGGGCCATTTCAACTTTGGTTGCCAAGTGAATGGTTGCAAGTCAAGGACTACAGAAGAACAGATAATAAGAGTTGGAAGGGACCTTAGGGGTCTTCTAGTCCAACCCCCTGCTCAGGCAGGAAACACTCTGGCTTTTCAGACAAATGGCTGTCCAGTCTCTTCTTAAAAGCCCCCAGTGATAGAAACCAATTTCTGGAGGCAACTTGTTCCACTGTTTAACTCCACTGTTTAATCTCCTTGATTAGTTTCCATAGTACTACCTGTATAATAAAGACAATATACCTTTGGTGGACGTACCCAAAAGCAAAAAAAAAAAAAAATGGACGAAAGCACGGGTGGGATTCTATCAGTTCGCACCTATTCACTAGAACTGGTTGTTAACTTTCTAAGCAGTTCTGAGAACCGGTTGTTAGAAGAAATTCCTGGCCTAATCCTGTAAGGAAGGCAGGAAGGAAACATTCTGGTGTTGCTTACAGAAACTTCCTCTCTGTTAATCCTTATTACATTCTTGGCAGGACTGGACTTCCTTTCTCTGGAATTTCTCTGAAGTTTTTTTTTTCCTCCTTTGCTGGTACTTTGCTTGTGTGGAGTGACCATTCAAAGTTACAATGGCACTGAAAAAAGTGACTTATGACCATTTTTCACACTTTTGACTGTTGCAGCATCCCCACAGTCATGAGAGGCCAGGCGAGGAGATGTGTGCCTCGATATGAGTGATATTGAATTGGCCACACCCAGCTAATAACATGCCCACTAAGCCATGCCCACCACCTAACTCATGGCCACAGAACTAATTGTTAAAAAATGTGAATTCCACTGCTAGATGAAAGTACATAGTTGGATAGAAAAAATGTTAAGACAGCATATAGGTTGTGTAAGTCAGAATTAATTTTGTTAGGTATAATACCAGAAAAGTATGATAAAGGGAATATATATTTAATATTGCATGTTTAACAGCAGCAAGAATTGTATTTGCACAACATTGGAAAAGCGAGAAAACACCTATGGAAGAAGATGTAATTTAAAAAAATATTGGACTGTGCAGAAATGAAGAGATTAGCACTGCAGATAAAAGAAAAAGAACACACTGAATATTTCTGAACTTGGAACTTGTTTTATCAATGGTTGGATAAAAAAGGTAGAAATTAGGTGTTCTGTATATAAAATAGTAGACTCCCTAATGCAAGGTTCTGATTGGTCAAATATTTTGAATGGGGATTGGTTTTAAAAGAACCAATCCACATAGCTGCTCAAAGGCGGCAAATATCAAATGTCTGTCATTGGTTACAAGCCAGCAGAGAAAATACTATAAAAGACTGCCACAGCTTGAGCCAATGTTCCGTTTTGCAACTATACTTGAAATAAAGACTTGTTGTTGGAACCCGGTCTACCTTGCGTTTTTCCGGATGGAACACTGGCGACGAGGATGGGATCATCCTAAACGCGAGACTGAGCACGCGGTGACAGACAAGCCAGACAAAGAGAAATGGCCGGAAACAATGCGCTGCCCGCACCCTTCAACACCAATGAAGAAGATTGGGAATTGTACGTAGACCGTTTCCAGATGTACCTAGAGAGCAATGAGATGGAGGAAATCTCAGATCAGCGAAAAAAAGCTGTTTTCTTGACACATTGTGGGCCCGCGATTTTTAAAATGGCCAAGGCTTTGGCAAAGCCCCGAGATGTCAAACAATTGACGTGGACCGAGCTCCAAAGAACATTAAAGGCCCATTATGCACCAGTGGTGTCAAATCTAATAAAGCGGCACGAGTTTTATTGGAGAGACCAGAAAGAAGGCGAAACCATCGCTGATTTTGTAGCCGCCCTACGCCAAATAGGGGGAGCGTGCGAGTTTCTCAACTTAGATGAAGCGATGCGGGATCGAGTGATAATGGGGTTAAGAGACTCAACTATACAGAGCAAGCTACTGAACAAACCCAACATATCAGTAGCCAAAGCTATTGCAGAAGCCTCGGCTGCTGAAGCCGCCAAAAAAAATCGGCAGATAAGATGAAACAAATGAATGCAAGTAACGATGAAATAAGCCCGGCCAGAGGAAAAAAACAATCTCCCACAACCACTCATTACGAAGAACTCGAGGAGACGTCAGAATCCGGGGAGGAAGACGACGAAATCCACCGCCTATATGCTAACAAGAAAGGGCGCGAAAATAGAAATTGGCGGGAATGTGCTGGTTGCGGGGGAAACCATCCCCGAGCCGATTGCAGATTCCTTGATGCCATTTGCAGAGCATGCAAGAAAAGGGGGCATATCAAGAAAGTCTGCAGAAACAAAAAGAATTACAGCCCAAAGAGACGAAACGACTCCCCAGCAAAACCTGAGCCAAGACTCTCTGAGAAAAAGTGGCAGCGAAACAGGCAAGCCACTAACCGGGAGAAAGCATACCAAACTTTCACTATCGGAAGCGCTCAGACGGAAAGCGGGAAGAAAGTAAAAATAGTTGTAAAAATCGAAGACAGCCCCTGTGAGATGGAAGTTGATTCTGGATCGTTCCTATCCATGGTGTCATGGGACACCCTCAAAAAACTAATTCCTGACATCAAAATTAAGGAACTCCAGAGACAAAAACTAACCCTCAAAGATTATCAGGGAAACCGAATTCCTGTAATCGGCCTGGGACATTTTCGAGTCACTTACAGGCAACATGTCGCAGTACTACCATTAACAGTAGTCGACCGAGATCGACCAAGCCTCCTGGGTATCGAATGGTTCGCACCATTGGGCATCGGGATGACCGGAGTAGCCGCAACTGACTGGGAAGAAGACCTGATCCAAGAATTCCAGGACATCTTCGACGGCTCCCTAGGCAGGTATCGGGGAATCCCCATTTCGTTTAGTCTAGACCCACAGATAACCCCTAAAAGACTAAAGGCCAGACGGGTTCCTTTTGCCTTAAAAGCAAAAATAGAGGAACAACTAAATAAATTAATAGATCAAGGGGTTTTAGAACCGGTCAACCACGCTAGATGGGAAACACCAATTGTGACACCAATTAAGCCAGACGGGTCGGTTCGAATCTGTGGCGACTACAAGGCTACCCTGAACCACGCGCTGCAACAGAGCGCTTACCCGGTGCCAGTTGTGCAACACCTACTGCACTCTCTTGGGGGAGGAAAAGTTTTCGCTAAACTAGACCTAGCACAAGCATAGCAACAGCTCCCAGTAGACCCCTTAACGGCGGAAGCACAAACAATAGTGACTCACAAAGGGGCATTCAAATGTAACAGACTCCAATTTGGAGTAAGCGTAGCCCCAGGCGTTTTCCAGAGCCTCATGAAACGCCTGTTAAATGGCATAAAAGGGGTCGTGCCATACTTTGATGACATCCTAATTTCAGCCAAAGATGCAACACAGCTTTAAAAAAGACTCAAAGAGGTCCTAAATAAATTCAGAGAATCTGGCCTTAAAGTAAAGAAAGAAAAGTGCTGCCTAATGACTGATCGCGTCAAGTTTTTAGGATATTTAATTGATGGAGAGGGCATACACCCCACCGAAAAAAAAGTAAGAGCTATAAAAGATGCACCAGAACCAAGGAATAAAACTGAGCTGCAGGCATTTTTGGGACTGATAAACTTTTATAATGTGTTCCTACCCCAAAAAGCCACAATGGCGGAACCATTGCATCGATTACTGGACAAGAAAACAATTTGGACATGGGGGCTTAGAGAAAAAAAAGCTTTCCAAGGAATAAAAGACTTATTAACATCAAACACCGTTCTTATCCAGTTTAGCAACACACTGTCATTGACAGTAACCTGCGACGCCTCACCATTCGGAGTCGGTGCCATCCTGAGCCACCAATTGCTAGACGGAAGAGAGGCACCCGTCGCATACTATTCAAAGACTTTATATAAAGCCAAGCGAAATTATAGTCAATTGGACAGGGAAGCCCTAGCAATCGTCGCCGGAGTAAAACGCTTCCATGAATACTTATATGGAAGAACATTTGTAATAATAACGGACCATAAACTATTACTTGGAATTTTGGCGGGAAACAAACCAACACCGAACATTTTATCCCCGCGAATGACAAGATGGTCAGAATTCCTAGCAGCCTACTTGTATACTCTCACACATCGCCCAGGGAAACAGATCTCACATGCTGACGCTTTGAGCAGAACTCCGTTACCAATTACAGAGGAAGACCCAGCACCAACGGTGACCACCTTGCAGATAGAGACATGCCCAAATCTGCCCATATTTGCAAATGATGTCGCTAGAGCCACCGCAAAGGACCCATTGACTGTCCGCGTACTAAACTGGGTAGGTAAAGGCTGGCCGGAAAACGAAAAAACTGAGAACTTTAAACCTTTCCGGTCCAGACAAACTGAACTCTCAACTCAGAAAGGTTGTTTGTTGTGGGGGGATCGGGTGGTCATTCCCTCCAAATTACAAATGAGGGTACTCAATATGCTTCATGAAGGCCACCCTGGAATTGTCAAAATGAAAAGCCTTGCTAGAAGCTATGTCTGGTGGCCGGGTATAGATAGGGATATCGAATACTGGGTAAATTCGTGTAACAAATGCCAGAAAAATAGGCCTTCCCCACCACAGGCATCCATAAGGGACTGGGAAACACCACGGGGCCCCTGTTCGTGAATCCACATCGATTTTGTGGGTCCAACTAAGGGACATACTTTTCTCATTGTTGTGGACGCATACTCGAATTGGCTAGAAGTTAAAATTATGCCATCTACAACAACAGAAACCCTTATCAAAAAATTAGACAAACTTTTTGCAACACATGGCCTGCCAGACATCTTAGTGTCTGACAACGGGCCACAGCTAACAAGCATTCAATTTGAGCAATACCTAGCCTCCCTAGGTATAAGACATGCCCTAACCGCGCCGGCTCACCCGGCTGCAAACGGTAGGGCAGAGAGAATGGTCAGGTTTACCAAGGAGGGTTTCGAAAAAATGGACACTGGGGATGTCCAAGAGAAAATAAATCGACTACTCACCCTCCAGCATATCACACCCAGTACCGTAACAAACAAAAGTCCGGCAGAACTACTAATGGGAAGGAAACTAAGGTCGCAACTAGACAGATTGCACCCAAACTACACACCAGAAAACCCCCCCAATTCCTCCACCCATGTTAGGACATTTGAAATAGGCGACCTAGTCTATGCAAAAAACTTTACCGGGGACCTCTTATGGTTACCGGGAACAATTCCTCAAATTACAGGCCCCCGGTCCTACTGACTGACCGTAGACGAAGGCAGGGAATGGAAGCGGCAGATAGACCAGCTCCGGTCCCATAACATTGAGAGAAACACAGACTCAAAACCACTAATATTAAAAAACAATGAAAATCAAACCAAAGAGGGGAGGGAAATACGAGAAAATAATAAAGAACCGTTTAAATTAAACACTGAATACAATAAATATCAAAAAGAGCAAACAAGAGACTTACAGTTAGAAGAAATGAGTGATAGGAGTCCAATCGAAGGGGCCAGCCAGGCCAGCTCAACCTGCCCGGAGAAACCAGGAGGGAGCGGCAAAACCGCCGGCCGAAGAAACTCAGGCGGCAGTAAAATGGCTGACTCACCCTTCCAGGCGGTTCCATGGAGAAAGACCAAAGAGACGACAACACCATCCGAATCGGTCGAAGTCTTCAACAGGAATGAACCGCGCAAGTCCAGTCGGGTCAAAAGAAGCCCCACCTACCTGCGCGACTATGTCACCACGTAGGACTAAACCAGGAGGGGAGGGGTGTTCTGTATATAAAATAGTAGACTCCCTAATGCAAGGTTCTGATTGGTCAAATATTTTAAATGGGGATTAGTTTAAAAAGAACCAATCCACATAGCTGCTCAAAGGCGGCAAATATCAAATGTCTGTCATTGGTTACAAGCCGGCAGAGAAATACTATAAAAGGCTGCCACAGCTTGAGCCAATATTCCGTTTTGCAACTGTACTTCAAATAAAGACTTTGTTGTTGGAACCCGGTCAACCTCACGTTTTTCCGGACGGAACATTAGGAACTTAATAAGTAATATATTTGTCTATATAAAAGCAAAAAAGCACTCATTCATCATCACAAAATCTCCAGAACCATAAAGACTTAGTACAGAACAGTTGAGCTAAGCCATGCCCATGCTCCTTGCTGTCTCCTCCCTGCTCTCAGCAAATACTGTTTCACTTTCCAAAGAGCCCTCAACTCTCTCACACGCTGATAGGATGCTAGCCAGATAAATACCAATGGATGCTTGTAGGCAGAGGCAGAATTTTGCCCCTTTATTTTCCTCCCCAAAAACAAAGCCCGACCACATAGTTTCATTGCAAAGCAAAGGTATAGAGCTAGTTTATATATCTAAAAAGACAATACACTCATAAGTTTGACCAAACTCCTCTCCTCGGTTTGTGTTTGCATTTGGAAGATATTTCTTTTTGAGTAGGGAGGGAGAGTAGAACACCTTAGCATCAGAGCATGTTAATAACAACAACAACAACAACAACAACAACAACAACAACAACAATAATAATACAGGAAATACTCTAAATGATCTGAGGACCATTTCAAAAAATCCTTTCTTAGTGAGCATCCAGAAGCGAAGAAAAACATACATGCCAAGTTTCAAATATGTAGGCTTTATGGTTTTGGAGATTTTGTGATGATGCATGAGTGCTTTTTCACTTTTATATATAGATAGATTAAAAAAAGATTTTTAATTTTGAAAAGTTATTGTTATGATATTGATGTAATTTCAAGACATCAAGTGGGTCTTATTCAGGGGTGGGATTCTACTGGTTCGCACCTATTCTCTTGAACCAGTTGTACAGAACATCCTAAGCAGTTCGGGGAACCGGTTGTTAGAAGAAATTGCTGGCCTAATCCTGTAAGGAAGGCAGGAAGGAAACATTCTGGGGTTGCTTACAGAAACTGCCTCTCCGTTAACCCTTATTACGTTCTTGGCAGGACTAGACTTCCTGTCTCTGGAACATCTCTGGGTTTTTTTTTTTCCCTCCTTTGCTTGTACTTTACTTATATGGAGTGACCAAAGTTACAATGGCACTGGAAAAATGTGACTTATGACCATTTTTCACACTTACGACTGTTACAGCATTTCCACAGTCATGAGAGGCCAGGTGAGGAGATGCATGCTTCGATGTGAGTGATGTTGAGTTGGCCATGCCCATCCAGTAACATGACCACCAAACCATACCCACCAACTAAGCCACACCCACAGAACCGGTTGTTAAAAAAATTGAATCCCACCCCTGGTCCTATTCTATCCAGAATCGCAGTGAACAATTCTCAATTGCTTGGCCACACAATTCCTAATTCCACTTTGTGGCTTTCCAGACCTGCACCAGCACAATTTCAGGACAAAATTGCAATTATTTTGTGGTAGTATTTCCTCCCCATTTTAAACCAAACATGCTTAGATCCACAATAATCATTAACAATACAGGAGGTCCTCGACTTACGACCTGTTTTGAAGTTACAATACCACAAAATAAATGACTTACAATCAACCCATTCTTAAAGTTATGTGAGGTGGAAGCAGATAAAAAACCACCAAAAGATTCGTTGATCCAAGGAAAACAAGGTTTTATTCACGTGTCTGCAGAGACGGGTCCCCTCAGGCATTGAAGGAACCCAGAGCAAAATTCAGGCAGCATTTTGATACCCTCTTACGAGGGCTGGGCTCACATTCTTTCGGTTTTCAAATTGACATTTATTTCGAAGGTTCATACTAGCTCCCTATCTAGCAAAAGTAGTTACATGGTTTCTGACATCGCAGCACTTTATTACAGTTCCCCATTGTTCTCGCCTTATCTTGTTTTTTTCTCTTGTGCACAAACTGGAACACTTTTTTATTTAGCAGAACGACTGAGTTTGAGACACACTTCCTTATTCAATTCAATGGGCCATCCAACATGGCTTCGGTTCTGCTCACAGTTATGACTGTCACACACTGCCCTTGTGGTCATTTGGGCCCTATTTATTATGGTTGTACTGGGTCTGACCAAAGCAAAGTCAAGGGAAGAAGCCAGACTCTCTTAACGACTGTATGATTCACTTAGTAACTGCGTGATTCAGTTCATGGTAAGAATGGCTACAAAATTAGGCCCAGTCACATGATGACTTGCTTTATGAGTGCATAGACTTAGGATGGAAATTCCTGTCCCAAACGTCCAAGTGTAAAAAATAGAAAAAGGCAGGATGAAAATTTAGAGACATTTTCGTCCCTTCTGATGAGGTTTTCATCTCTGGAGAACTTTAAGAAGAGACTGGACAACTGTTTGAAATTGTATAGGGTTTCCTGCTTGAGCTGGGGGTTGGACTAGATGATCTCCAAGGTCCATTCCCACTTTGTTATTCTGATGCCTTTGGAGATGTATTTCAAAATATTTCAAAAATAAAATGCATCCTCCAGCTGGAAAAAATAAGTTCTCTGTCCCCAGTTATCTTGTCTTTCACCACCACTCCTAATTTATCCATAACCTGGACTCATCCTCCCTGATTAATCCATGGAGGAAAAATGTACATTCACTCCCACCCAAATGTATAATTGTGACATGTTCATTATACCAAAATAGATGCATTTGATTTTTATGGCTTCTGGGAAAAGGCTGGGAAACAGTTCAAGAAATTAAATTGTGTGGGCTTTCCCCAATGTTTAGTTTGGTTGGTCTATCTATCTATCTATCTATCTATCTATCTATCTATCTATCTATCTATCTATCTATCTATCTATCTATCTATCTGTCTATTTCTCTATCTATCTTTCTATCTATCTTTCTATCTATCTCTATCTATTTATCTTTAAAAAAATTTTTTATTGATTTTTAAAACAAACATGAACAAACAAAACATTAAAAACTTCAAGCCATCTTCCATATATATACATACAGTGTGTCGGTTGGTTTACAAATTGTTTTGTGCTTCCATTTTGTAGTCTTCAATTACAATTACATTGTATATACTCTCGTATTTTCAATCAAATATTAAATACATTAATATCATTATTAATCAATCATTTGACTATACTTTTATTCATTCATGTTTTATGAAATAATCATATTTTACTTAATTTGTTTTATAACGATACCATATTATCATCCCAAATCTATCCTAAAATCATTTTGTAGATATAATAAAACAAGAATACATCTTTATATATTTATTATTTTCTAAGAATCTACATATTTCATTACTATGTTTTATTGTCGAACCATTGATAGAATAGATTCCAAATTTTATAAAATTGTTTATCATCTTGTTCTCCAATTTCAAATGTCATTCGACTCATTTCAGCACATTCCAATATTTTCTTAATGATTTCCTCCTGTGATGGTGTTTTTTCATTTTTCCAGTTTTTAGCAAATACAATCCTAGCTGCTGTTAATACATTTACAATCAAGTATTTCAAGTCTTTACTATATATTTCAGGTAAAATTCCCAATAAAAATATATCTGGTTTCAAATCTATATGCTTTTTTGTCATTTTTTCCAACCACGTGTGGATTTTAGTCCAATATTTTTTAGCATCCGCACATGTCCACCACATTTGGTAATATGAGCCAGGTGTCTGATGACATTTCCAACATTTTTCAGATTTATTCTTGAACATTCTTGCTATTCTTGTCAGGGGGAAATGCTACCTGTAAAACATCTTATACAAATTTTCTTTATATGCTGTTGACATTGTCATTTTATAATTTTGAGACCACAGTTTTTGCCATTTCTCTAGATCAATCCCATATCCAAAATTCTTCCCCCAAGCAATCATAGTTTCTTTAACATGTTCTTCTTCTAGTTTAATTTCTAATAAATAGACATAGAATTTTTTAATCACCTTTTTATCAGTACCTGTCAAAATCTTATCTAAGTCAGTCACTTTATCATAGAAACCTTCTGTTTTAGAATCTTTTATCATATCTTGAATGTATTTGTGCATATGAAAACCAATTCATCCTTATACCTTGTTCCTCTAATTTTTGCATAGATTTAAGTTCACCCTTTTCATTCAGTATTTCACCATATCTAATTATTTCTTTTTGTATATTATAGGATAAGAAAATGCTTCAATAGACAATAGCCAGACTGAAATTTTCAAATAACATTGTCTTTTAATCTTCTCCCAGTTTAACCACAGAGACACCCGTGTATAATGTCTTCGAAAGTACCCCTGTGTTTTCGTTCCTTTATACCATAAAAAAGCATGCCACCCCAACAACAGATCATGTCCTTCTAATGGCAACAATCTAGTCTTTCTTAATGTTATCCATTCCTTAACCCACATCAAATCTGTAGCTTGGTAATACAACTCTCAATTAGGCAAACCAAATCCTCCTCTTATTCTAGCATCTTGCAAAAGTTTTAACTTTATTCTCGCTTTCTTACCTTGCCATATCTATTTCAACACAATTTTATTTAAATCTTCAAAGTAATCTTTTCCTAGCATAATTGGAATTGTTTGAAATAAATATAAAATTCTGGGTAATATATTCATCTTGATTGTTGATATTCTCCCTATTAATGACAGTTGTAAATTTTCCCATTTCACCAGATCTAGTGCTATTTGCTGCTTAAGTTTGATGTCATTATTCTCTTTTAGTGTACTGCATCTTGCTGTCAAAGAGCTGGCGTTGGAGCTGGCGTCACGACGATACGGCATGCGATCTGGGAGGTCTGAGATCGCTGCCAATATTTTTGCTCCTGGACAGTCCAATTCGGATCTAAACCATCCTGAAGAGACGATGAAAGTGAAGAGCACATCCTGTCGATCCCAGGGATATCACAAAGTCCCTGATAGATCCAGGAGAAGCTCTTTTTGCCAGCGGCAAAGAGGCAGCCATTAAAGCTGCTAAAGTTGGGACAGCTCCGAAATGAAAGAGAACGGAAAGAGAGAGTGTGCCAGTTTGGTAAGAACTTTTTCTTTATTTTAAGATCTGAAAGGACACCCTTAAGGAAAAGAAAGAATCTGTAAAAGTTTTGACAGAAGTGATTAAGCGGTGATTTTAAACAAGAATGTCAAAGTAATATATATATTTTTCTCATTGCTGGATTTTTTACACACGATTTTATACTTTGAAACTGGACTGTTTTTTTCTCTTCTTTTATCTCTTCTTTTTCTCCTTTTTGATTTTATAATATTTTAGGCCAGAGACTCACTTTTAGTTATTTTTTAAAAAATATATATTTTCTTTTTTTAATTAATTCTTATTATATTTTGCTTGGAAAAGAAGGGGGAAAGTGAAAGCAAAAGAAACTTTGTAACACTGCCAACTAGAGGCTTGGAAATATTCTATTTTTCTTTTGACCAGACAAAGCTGAGAAAGAACTGAGACTTCTTTTCAAGGACGTTGCTATTTGATAAGGTAGAGGGAAGAGCATGGGAGAGTATGACTGCAGGTGCTCCTCTGGGTTTCTATCAACAGCTGGAGTCTGGTGTTGAAGCTTATGGGAAAAGAAAAGGTGATAAGTCTCTGGAGAAGAGAGTTATAACAAGAGCCTTGGATAATTAAACAAAGTGCAGTGTGCTCTTTTTATTTTTTCTAAGCTGCGCTACCTCTCCTCATCAGTTTAGTTTTTGCAATAGCTATTTGGATTTCTGGCCCTTTGGAACTTGTCTTTGTTGTTGTTTTTTTCCTTGTCTTTGGAAGTTAAATTTCTACACTTGCTCTTTATTTTAAAAGAAAAGCTTTAGTATTAATGATTTTCTTCCTTTTCTTTTTAAGGGAGTAGTTTTTGTTTTTCTTTTTTTCCCTCCCCCTCCCTGGATTTTTGTTTTTCCATCTACCTTCCATATTGGCTTTCTTTCTTTCTTCCTTCCTTTCTTTTTGTTTATTTTTCTGGCCTTGTTTTTTTCTCTTTTGCATCCTTTTATATATGAGACCTGTTAATTGGATTAAGGTATTGAAGAACCTGAAAAATTTTCCCTTCTCTTTTTTAGCTTTTTATTTTTCACTTTTCCACCTTTTTTAGGATTTTACAACTTTTTCTTTTTTGTGTGTTTTTATGGTCTTTTCCTTCATTTTTAAATTTTTACTATTATCTAACCAGTCAATTAGATTAAGATATACAAGAACCTGAAGATTTTTTTTCTTTTTTAATTATTATTACTATTTAGCTTCTTTTTTCCTACTATTTTTATTTGGAATTGCAATTGGTTATTTCGCAATTGGGTTAAGGTCTAGAAGAACCTGAAGATTTTGAATTGCTTGAAATGAGTAGGAAATTAACAGCCCCTGGTTCCTCAACTTCTACTTCTTCCTCTCCACCATCTGGAGGACAACACAAACAATGTTCAACACAGACAATGTTATGGCAAGAAAAAGAACAAGAAAAAGTGACCCTGCAGATGGTTATGCAAAGAATATTCAAAATATTCAAAATATTCAAGAGAATATTGAAAAGAGAACAGAGAATATCAAACAAAGAACAGGGAAAACCAATGAAAAGGTGGAGAACATCCAACAAATGATGATGAAGTACGATGAGAGATTCCAAAAAAATTGAAGAAGATAAACAAAGAGACAAGAAGATTGGAGATATTGATAACAGATTAACTGTGGTTGAACAAGATAAAAGTGGTATGCTGAGATGGGAGATGGACATTTCAGAATTTTATCTTAGATTCCAAAACATAGAGGAAGAAAGGGGACAAAACCTAGCTGAGATAATGATAGAATTATTGGCTGAAGCTTTGGAAATAACTGAAGAGAAGAGGATGGATGGAATAGATGAGGTCTATCGAGTCTTCACAAGATATGCAATGAGAAATAGCTTACCAAGAGAAGTTCACATCAGATTTACAAAGAAAGACATTAAAACGCAAATATTGCAAGTGGCAAGAGAGAAAACATTGAAATACAAAGATAAGGAGATTGTGGTCTTGAAACAAGTACCTAGAAGAGTGAGAGAGATGACAAGAGAATACCGATTCCTGACCAAAATGCTACTTAAAAAAGAGGTGAATTATAGATGGCTGATTCCAGAAGGTTTAATGTTCACATGGCAAGAACAGAGAAATAGAATTGACTCAATTGAGAAAGCTGAATCATTTTATACAGAATTTTTAGAGGGAAAGAGGAAGAGGCAGAAAAAGAAATTTCACTAATTGAATTCCAAGAGGACTGCCAAATGACGACTGAAAAGAAGATGCAGTAGGTGAAAAGGAGGAAGCCAGACAACGTGAACCAAGATCTACGAGAGCTGTTAAACCTAACTATACAGCATAGAAAGCAATAAAACAAAACAGAAAGACCCTCCCTAAATCTTTTTTTAAAATAGTAGATGAAATAAACTTAAAAGATACATGAAGAGAAAGCAGTGCTAAAACCAAACAATACACATTTGTCATGGTCCAGAATAGATATGATATGGATGTCAACAGAATTGTTAACTAATATTCAAGAAATAAATATTGAAACAAATACTTGAGCAGATCACAATCCAATGACAATTAAATGGAAAGGAAAAAAAAGAAGATCTAGATGGATGTTAAATAATATTATTTTAAAGGAAAAAGACTATATATGGTAGATGGAGAAAGAATTGGCTTTTTTCTTTTTTAAGAAAACAAAAAAGAAGATACATCAATCCAGAATGTATGGGATACAATGAAGACATATGCCAGAGGCTTGATAATAGATTACACAAGGAAGAGAAATACTATGAAAAGATTAGCCTCTAAGGCATTAGGGGATGAGTATAAAGGACTTGAAAAAGAGTTACAGAAAATGCCACAGAAAAAGGACATTAAGATAAAAATGGATATAATCAAACATAAAATGGGTCTAATAGACCCACTAGAAACAGCATCAAAATTGATAGAAAAGATAGAGATATGTGGAAAGGTGGCTGGCTTGAAAATAAATAAAGATAAGACAAAGATGTTGACAAAGAATATGTTATCAAAAGGAAGAACTGGCAGATCTATTGAAAATCCAGGTCACGAATAAGATCAAATACTTGGGTCTGTCTGTCTGTCTGTCTATCTATCTATCTATCTATCTATCTATCTATCTATCTATCTATCTATCTATCTATCTATCTGTCTTTCTGTCTGTCTGTCTGTCTGTCTGTCTGTCTGTCTGTCTGTCTGTCTGTCTGTCT
>BLBF01000048.1:12754564-12764716 GCA_015471245.1 Laticauda colubrina | reverse complement strand
CTATCTATCTATCTATCTATCTATCTATCTATCTATCTATCTATCTAATCTATATCTTTTTGTCTAGATATTGATTCATCTCTTATATTTTCCATCTATCTGTCCATCCATTGACACACCAATCCATCCATTCATCCATCTCACGCACTCCATCTACCTGTCTAGAGAGTTATTCACCCATCCATCCATCTATCCATTCTTCCATTTTGCGCACTGTCATTTTTTTCTCTCCTTCTCACTTTTTTTCCTCCCTCTCTCATCTGTCTGTCTAGAGCAAGGGTCTTCAAACTTGGCATGTTTAAGACTTGTGGACTTCAACTTCCAGAATTTCTGAACTAACATGACTGGAGGAGAAATTCTGGGAGTTGAAGTCCACAAGTCTTAAAGCTGTCAAGTTTGAAGACCCCTGGTCTAGAGAGCTATCCATATATTGTTCCATCTTATATTAATTATCTACTTATCCATTTGTCCATCCATTCATCCATCTTATGCCCTCTCCTCTCTTTTCTTTCTATCTATCTATCTATCTATCTATCTATCTATCTATCTATCATCTATCTATTCATACATCCATTCATCCATTCACCTTATATTTATCATCTATCCATCCGCCCATTAATTTAATCCATCCATCCATCCATCCATCCAATCATCCATCTTATATCTTCTGCTCTCCCTCCGTCCACATACCTGTCTGTCTAGAGAGCCACCCATCCATTCAACCACTCAGCCACCATGTATTTATCATCTGACTATCTATCTGTCTATCCATCCATCCACTCTCCCATCCATCTTTCTGTCACTCTTTCTATTCATATGTATGTACAGAATATCTGTACTGGTATTTCTCAACCTCCAGAAATTTGAAGATAGGTGGACTTCAACTCCCAGAATTCCCTAACCAGTGTGTCAAAGTTGAGAAGTACTGAACTTTCTCTCTTTGCCTTTGTCTCTCTCTCTGTGTCTCTCTTCCTATCTCTCTCTCTCTCTCTCCTCTTATCTGTCTCTCTTCCAATATCTATCCATCATTCTTTCCCTACCTTGCTACTTTCTCTATATCTGTGTCTTCTCTCTCCTGCTCTCTCTCTTTCTCTGTCTCCCTCTCTGGCTCTGGCTCTGTGTGTGTGTGTGTGTGTGTGTGTGTGTGTGTGTGTGTGTGTGTTTCCATTTTATTTTTCTTTATCATTCATCTCTCTCATGCATGCTGTGTTCTTTTTCAAGCTCTGTGTATCTATCTGCCTCCGGAGAGAAACAGAAAAGGGGGCAGCAATATCCCATTTGCAGACCCCAAATCCAGAGGGCAGGAAATAGATTCCAGAGGAAAACACCCCTCCTCCTTTTTGGTCACTAAGCAACTGCAGCTCAGGGACCCTCCCAATACCAAATCATTTGCACAGCTGTTCTCAGGAGTGTGATGCATTAGAGCCTGAAACCCAGCCAAGTTTCAGAATAACAGAATGGAGCCTCCCCATGGAGGTCTTCTAGTCCAATCCAAGGTGTCAAACTCAATTTCACTGACAGATGCATTGGGGTTGTGTTTGACCTTGGGGCCAGGTAGGCATGGCCAGGATGGGTGCGGCCAGCTTGACATCACTGGTGTCAGAGGCGCATATGGTGGCCTGAGCACTCCGCCTGTGAAAACGGGCTCCCCGCCTCTGTTTTCGGCCACAATAACCTCCTGCAGGCCTCTGTCCAATGGTGGGATTCAAAAAATTTTTTTTACTAACGGTTCTGTGAGCATGGCTTGGTGGGTGTGGTGTCACTTGGTGGGCATGACTTGGCTTGGTGAGTATGGCTTGGTGGGTATGGCAGGGGAAGGATATACTGCAAAATCCCCATTCCCTCCCCACCCCACTAACCTGCTTTCCAGCTCCATTCTCCTGTGCAGGGCAACCAAAGGAGACCCAGCTGACCAGCTGAGACTCAATGGGAGGCAGAGAAGAGATGGGGGCAGGGCTAGACAGAGGTGGGATTTGCTGGTTCTCAGAACTGCTCAAAATTTCCACTTCTGGTTCTCCAGAACTGTTCAGAACTTGCTGAATGCCCACCTCTGCCTCTGTCAGTGAAAACAGAGCACTGCTTTTGTTGCTAAAGGGTTGAAGGAGGCTGTCACAGCTGGAAACAGGGTCTGGGTGGTCCTGAAATCCATTTTCACTGGCAGAGGCACCAGGGGCCTTCACTGTTTCCAGGGTGGCCATGCGGGCCAGATCTAAGCACCCTGTGGGCTGGATCTAAGCACCCCTGGGTCTTGAGTTTGACACCCATATCCTATACCTGTGACCATGAACCCTATGGCACGCATGCCACAGGTGGGACACAAAGCCATTTGTGTGGGCACACGAACCCCAGCCAAACTTTACCAGCACTGTGCGTGCATGTGCCTCCCAGCTGATTTTCGGCCCATTAGAGGCCATTTTTGCTCTCCCAGAGGCTCAAGGAAGCCTCTGCAGCCTTGGAAGGCCGAAAAACAGGCCTTCTGGAACTACCAGTAGTGCCAAAATGGGCCTGTTTTCAGCCTCCCGAGGCTCCAGAGGCTTCCCTCAAGCCTCGGGGAGGGTGAAAACCACCTCCCCTGGGCTCCAGAGGCCCTCCAGAGGCTGAAAATGGGTCCTTCCGGTATTTACGGAAGGCCCATTTTTCGGCCTTCTGAGGCTTCAGAGTCTTCCCTTGAGCTTCTGGGAGGGTGAGAACAGCCTCAAACGGACTGAAAATCAGCTGTGAGGCATGCGCATGCGCAGCACAGGTAAGGGGACGTTGCAGCACATGGTCAGGGGGGCACATTGCATTGTGGGTGCCAGCATGTGCACACTTTTGGCACATCACAACAAAAAGGTTTGCCATCACTGCCCTATACCATTTCAGATCAATATTTGTCCAATCTCTTCTTAAAACCCACATCTTCTTCTGGAGGGAAGCCATTCCTCTGATTAATTGTTCTCACCGTCAGGAAATTTCTCCTTAACTGGTTTATTCTAGGTTGATATCCTAGCTGAGGGATCCGTTCACACTATCTGGAAAGAATGCACCAATTTTCCAGGGTGCGCTCAGAATACAAGATGCCAGCTTCTGTCAGGCATTAAAACTCACAACCTGCTCTAAAACCAGTGGTGCGTTGTGCAATTCGACTGTCATCAATAAATGAAAGTCAGCATCACACAATCTGGCTCTAACTGGAATCAGAATCTGAGCCAGGCGCCTTGAAAATGAATTGAAGAGAAGAATCAAGAAAATTATTAGCTTTGGACCCCAGGCGGAGATAAACCCTACCATCATAGTGGATCACAGCTTAACTAGCACAAAGCACAGCTGTTGGGGTCTTAACGAGTTTGCAATCCATTCTGTTAGCTCCAAGACCTGATTTACAAAGTTAGAACTGCATGCTTCTTTTCAGGTGGATAATAAGGATGGTTATTTATTTATTCAGTTGTTTTATTTATTTATATCCTGCCTTTCATTATTTTTATATACAACTTGAGGCGGCGAAAACCCAAAACATTATTTCCTCTTCCTATTTTCCCCACAGCAGCAACCTCATGAGGTGGGTTTGGCTGAGAGAGATTGGCCCAAAGTCACCCAGCTGGCTTTCATGCCTAACATGAGACTAGAACTCGCTATCTTGTCTCCTGGTGATTGTCTCAAAGTCACCCAGCTGGTTTTTCAGAAATAAAATGCATCCTGTTCCACTGGTTAATTATCCTCACTGTTAGGAAGTTTCTCCTTAATTCCAGTTTGCTTCTCTCTTTGATTAGTTTCCCTCAGTTGCTTCTTTGAAGAAGAATTTTATTGTCATTGTAGAAGTACAACGAAACTGTGGATGCACCCCAGCAACTATTCACAATATAATAAAACCAAAGCACTTAAAAATGAAGTTTAGAAAAATAGAGTCTCCATTCCCAATTTGTGAGGACAATATGTATGAATATGCACAAAATATACATCCAACACTGACTGTAATGCTTAGCTGAGGATAATACACAAGAGATGGATTGTATTGTAATATGTTATTATACATCTGAATGGGGTAATTGAGATTTCACATCTTTTCACATCTTAATAAGGTAGTGACTTTGTGTTTATTTGCAGTTTGGATGGTCCAGGGAAAGCCTTCAGGTGCTTTGGAGAATAATTTGGCTCCCTCTTTTTGTGGCTATTTTTGTTCAAATATTGATATTTTTAATATTTTTTAATATTGCTATGTTCAAATATTGGAACACTGCTATAGTATCACCTCATTCTTCTTTTCTCTATACTAGCCAGTCTAGACTTTTCGGGGAAGGCTGACATCAATCTTGCAAGTCTGAAAGTACCAATCTCCCACCATCTCTTTTGCAGCCTGAGAGCTTAAAGAAGATTCTTCAGTATTCTCTTTCTCTGCCCATTACGCAGCAGCTGTGAGTAGAGAAGTCTTCTTATCTAACCCTTCCCTAAGCAGGATCTATTTCCGTCTGCCCCCAAGAATCGTTCCAACCTACCTGTTCATATCTGAATGGAAAGTAGCTAGGTTTCAGATTGGAATAAATCTGAATTTGTGGGGTCTTTGGTGCTCTCTGAGCTTGGTGGATTTCTCACAGGAGGAGGAGGAGGAGGAATTGAAGGCAAGACAACTGTGGGGTTCTTGGTGTTTTCTGAGTTCAGTGGTTTTCTTGCACACGTTTCATTACCGAACTAAACTAATGATGTAATATCACCAGTGTACATCAGAACTTTATAATTCTACTTTATTGTAAAGCTACACTCTTGCAAATCTGAAAGTACAGAACTCCAGCTGGTCTTTTTTACAGTCTGAGTAGTTAAGAAAGATGTTTTGTGGCTTTTTTTTTTCTTTGACCATTGTGCAGCAATGGGCTATGCCATCTCTTAACAAACTGTTCCCCAGGCAGTTTCTCTTCCCCTCTGCTTCCTCCCCTCTTGCCAAGGTCGTTTTCACATACAGTTGCATACATGCACCCCTTCTTTTTAAGTTCCTATTTTGCTTTTTTTTTAAAAAAAATGGCATTCATTTCCATCGGTTAGAAACTTGCTGAAGCTAAGCCAGAGTACATGTAAATATTTAACTGGATCTTAACAAGGGATGGGTGGCAATTATGGCAATGATGAAGATTTTCACAGCACAGGATGGCATGAGAATTAAAATGGATTGAGGCCTCCTTGGAGGTTGAAGCTGGAAACTCATCAGTCAAGGATAGTTTTATTTGGGTTCTTCCATGGTGCGGGGAGTGTGTGTGAACATAGTGGTCCTTTCCAAATCTAGAGGTCTATGAACCACAATTGGCAAGACTCCAGAGGACACTTAGAACTTTGGCATCAACTTCACCGAGAAAGGATTTGGTTCGTAAAAAGCTCTAATCAGTGTTAGGTAAATATGGAACTTGTTTACTGCTGTAAGAGAGAGAGAAACAGAGTGGGGGGAAGGAGGGAGAGAGAGGGAAGAAAAGAAGAAGGGAGGGAGAGAAAGAAAGAGAAGGGAAGCAGAAAGGCATGAAAGAAAGAGGGGAAGAGAGAAAGTGGAAAGAAAGAGAGAGAGAAAGAGAGGGAAGGAGAAGGGAGTGAAAGAGAGACTGGAAGAGCAAGAAAAAAGAGAGATTGAGGAAGGGAGAGAATAAAAAAGGAGAGAAAGAAAGAAAAGAGAAAAGGGATGATGAAGGAAATGAGAGAGGGAGAAAGAAAGAACAAGAGAATGAGAAAGAGAAAGAGAGAGGAATGGAAGGAAGGAAGGAAGGAAGGAAGGAAGGAAGGAAGGAAGGAAGGAAGGAAGGAAGGAAGGAGAGAGAGAGAGAGAACCAGAGAAATGATCCATATATTGATAGGATGTTCTAATAAGGATCATCCTTGAAAAAGAACCTTGGCTTTTCTGGGGAAATGTTTACGGGTGCCATCTTTTCTTGAGCTACTAGAAATAGTAAACTCCAACCACCATCCCCAAGAACAATTTCTGTTTCCTACTTTCCTCTGCCCCTCTTCTTAAAATTTTCAACCTATCTGCCAGAGATTGAAGGAAAAATACAATTCAGATGCAGAAGCGGAACTGGCAAAAGGGAATATTTGTAGCTCAGAGTGGATCTGTGGGGTCCTTGTGGGGAACTGTGCTCTCTGAGCTTCATGGTTTTCTGGCAGACATTTCATGACCCAACTAGGGAATATCATCAGTGCTAAAAGGGAGTAGGCCAGAAAAGGAATGGAAACTGATCCAGGAGAGATTCAACCTGGAAATAAGGAGAAATTTTCTGACAGTGAGAACAATCAAGCAATGGAACAGAAGTTGCCCTCGGAAGTTGTGGGAGCTTCATCACTTGAGGCCTTCAAGAAGAGATTGGACTGCCATTTGTCAGAAATGGTGTAGGGTCTCCCACTTGGGTGGGGGGTTGGACTAGATGACCTATAAGGTACCTTTCAACTCTGATTATCTGTTACCTATCTGTTATCTGGAATGGGTTTTGTAGAGAGGAAGAGGAGGAGGAGGACTGGGAGGTCCTTAGTGTTCCCTGAGCTTGGTGTTTTTCTTGTAGACGTTTCATGACCCAACTAGGTAACATCATCAGTGCACAGAAGACGAACTCCACGCATAGAAGGAACATCTGTCTGGTTACCCATCAGGGCACTTTATCTATGTTCAATGCAGCTTGCTTCCCCTCACCCCAAAAAGAGACAAAAACAATGACGTGTCATTTAAGAATCCAGAGGCCATTTTACCCAGCTTGTGTATCCCAAGCCCCATCTTTACCCCAAGCTGTCAGACCCAAAATTTATTCCATCCTGTCAGTGTGAATGTAGCAGAGCAGAAATACACTCTGATAAAGTCAGAGATGAGATGCACTCATGTTTTGTATGAGGTCACTTCCTCCCTTGCCCTCCTGCACATCACACTCTCATGGCAGGACACATCAGTATTAGACTCGGAATGAAAAGTAAAAATTAAACTCAGTGGCTGCACTTGTTGAAGGAAAGCAATTCACAACAGAGCTTGGAATTTATCTGATGCGGTATAGTTAGCGTCTGCTGCTTGAGCAGGGGTTGGACTAGAAGCCCTCCAAGTTACCTTCTGACTCTTGTATTGTATGTTCTGTATGAGGACTTGATTCACTGCTGAGTTAATGGCCCATTTCCCATAATGTTGTGAGTCATAAATTGTCCAATCTTTGTTTCAGCACTTGTTGTACAAATGCAGTCCATGTGTTTCCTGTGTGTCAGTCTGAGATCTAAAAACTTGAGAGTGGGAATTAAAATAAAAAGACGCAGATATTCTAAAGCAGGGTTTCTTAAGCTTAGCAGCTATAAAATGCCCGGACTTCAATTCCCAGAATTCCTCAGTCATCATGGCTGGCTGGGGAATTCTGGGAGTTGAAGTCCACTCATCTTAAAGCATGTTGGCTGAGGAAATCTGGGAGTTGGAGTCCACCCTTCTTAAAGCAACTTTCTTAAAGGCTGGAAAATTCTGGAGTTGAAGTCCTTCTACCTTAAATAAAGCGTGCTGGCTGGGGAATTCTGGGGATTGAAGTCCATTCATCCTGAAGCATGTTGGCTGGTCAATTCTGGGAGTTGAAGCCCACCTTCCTAAAAATTCCTAGATTGAAAAAAATACTGCATTAGGGCACCGAGAAGACAGCTCTTAATGTCCTCTCTTGGATGCATCTTCTCTACGGCTGCCTTGTCTTCCAACAAAGCACCTTTGTGCATTGTTTCCGTTAAGCTCCATCACATCCTGAACATGGAATGCCAATCAGATAATTGACACGTTCTTGCTGTCAATTGTGGCTTCTTTCACAGCGGTATGCAAGGTGAGTGCAGATGACATGTTCCTTATTAGGTGGCAATTGTTGGTAATCTTGTCGACATCATTGTTAACACAGGGGGCAATTAGTTCATACCACCTTTCTATCATTGAGCATGGCTCCACGTCACAAGGCCAGGCTCCTGTGGATTAAATGTGAGTGTTCCTCTCCTTCTGCCCCACCCCCTTCTTCTCTTGCAGTCTCTGGGTTTGATATGTTCCGACACTTGCAGGAAGGAGAGCCAGAAAGAAGCACCGATGGTGTGGGATGGGTTGGTTTGCTCAGAAGGACACCTTTGTTGCACTTTGATTATGAAGAAGGAGAAGATAGACAAGGAGGAGTGGAAGATATAAGAGGAGGAGCAGGAGGTTGGACTAGATGACCTTCATCTAGTCCCTTCCAACTGTTATTCTGAGATGGAGAAGGAGATGGAGGAGACAGACAAAGGGGAGAAGGAGGACAAGAAGGGGAAGATAGATAAGGAGGAAAAAAAGAACGTAGAAAAGGAGGAGAAAAGCAGGGAGTTTAATTTCCAACTTTTTTCAGAACAATTAAATAAGATACAGTCCCAAACGTTGTTTTTGAAGAGGAAACTGGACTTTCTTTGTTTTTCTTGGACGACATTTCGTTTCTCATCCAAGGAGATTCATCAGTTCAGAGTCAAGGTTGAATCAGTCAGAACTGGAAGAAGCTTTTTGGATGAGAAGCAAAACATCTTCCAAGAAAAACAAAAAAAGTCCAGTTTCCTCTTGAAAAAAGCCCCTTTAGGGCAAATGTGATCTCGATGGCTGAGAACCTCCATAGATACTTAGTAAGCTACAGGTCATTCTTGACTTACAACTGCAATTGGGACTACAATTTGCATTGCTAAGCAAGACAGTTGAGAAGTTAGTTGCACCTAATTTTATAACCTTTTTTGCCATGGTTGTTAAGTGAGTCACTGCAGTTGTTGAGTGAATCATGTGCTTCCCCCATTGAGTCTACTACCCAGCTGGGAAGTGCCAATGACAATCACAAAACTCTGGGATGCTGCAACCATCATAAGTACATGCCAGATGCCAAGTGTCCTAATTTTGATCACGTGACCGCAGGGATGCTGCAATGATAATAAGTGTGAAAAATGGTCATAAATCACTTTGTTCAGTGAACAGTCACTAGGCGAATGGTTGTAAGATGAGGACTACCTGCATTCAAAATCACTTGTGTCCAGCTAGAAATTATTCTGTGGCTCTCCAATGATCAAGTGGTCTAGTGATCCCTTTTGACAGAAGGAATAAGAAGTCTCTTATTAGTATGGCAAGGTAGGTGTAGTGACCCAGGGTGGGATACAAAACAAACAGTCATAGAAAACAGGTGAAGCCCCTTTTATTTCTTCACTTTGCTTCCAAGCTCCGAATATTCTTGACGGAAGACAAAAAACTCCCACACAAACAGCTACAAGAAGAAGGGAAAAAGCAACACAAACCAGACAAGATAAGGGCTGGAGGACATCCACAGATAACACACACTGGGAAGGACGCCAAACTCAGAGAGGAACAATAAACTGGAGATATTCCCACACTTTGTTTCCAGCACTGGCCCGTTTGCAGATCAGTCCTCTTATTCAGTTGTCACAGCTGCAGCCCATGAAGAGGATCAAGGCCCTCTCTTCCCAAGGAGACCCCGTCTCTCCCTTATCCTCTCCTCCCTGCGTGCCCTAGGATGGATAGGGGATGGGCCTGGGTCCTCCTCTGACTGCTCAGGCGGCCTCTGCCCTTCCCCAGCCTCCTCCACAACCTCCGGAGCCACACTTCCACTTCTTGTCGGCTGTTCCTCCTCTCCCTCAGAGTCAGTCTCCACCAGGGGCATGACAGCAGGTGAGGATATGAATTACATCCTTTGGTAAATGAAATTAAAAGAAAATTGGGTGGTGATTTTTTTGTTTTGTTTTTGTCTTTCTTTGTTGCCATTGAAACCAGACAATCCATTAGAGATGCTTGCACACAGCAAATTGATTGCCTGGTGGTCGTTGCTCCTAAGATGCAACTCCTAAGATGATCCAGGCAGGCAAAATTTTACTCCCTTCTGCTCATAGAGGACTATGCACAGACTAAAAAAATAAGAGATGTTTCCAGACAAACTACCAAGAGAAGAGATCTTGGAAAATGTTTCTGGTTTGTTGTTTTTTTAAGGTTTAGATCATATATTGAGAGGGAAAGTAGCTTCTCTTGGTACAGGTAGTCTTTGACTTAGGCCCAGTTGCTCAGCATTTGCTCAAAGTTATGATGGATGTCTAAATGATACTGACAACCCAGAAGAAAGGGAGGGAGGGAGGGAGGGAGGGAGGGAAGAAAGAGAGAAAGAAAGAAAGAAAGAAAGAAAGAAAGAAAGAAAGAAAGAAAGA
>BLBF01000048.1:12723813-12747878 GCA_015471245.1 Laticauda colubrina | reverse complement strand
GAAGAAGAAGAAGAAGAAGAAGAAGAAGAAGAAGAAGAAGAAGAAGAGGAGGAGGAAGAAGTACTGCTGCTGATGGAACTCCTATAGTAGGGCAGTTCACAATTTTTAAAGCTGCCAAATTCTTTTATGCTAAACTCAGTCTAACTTTGTGTGTTTCAAAGTTGGCTTCTTTAAGATGGATGGACCTCAACTCCCAGAATTCCCCAGCCAGCCTCATTGCTTTAATTAACAACACCCCAGATTTTAATGAGGTTTGCCCCATGATTGGTTTTCATGTTAAAAGCAATCCTAGACTTATGACCACAATTGGCCGCTGAATCTCCTTTGCTTAGCAAGGCCATTGTTGAGTGAGCCCTTCCTGATTTGAGGAGCTTTTTAAACCACCGTTATTAAGTCACTGTGGTTCTTAAGTGAATCAGTGGTTGTTAAGTGAATCTGGCTTCTTCCATCAAATTTGCTTATTGGAAGCTGCCTGGGAAGGTGCCAAACAACCATCACATGACCCCAGGATGCTGCAACCATCATAAATATAAGACAATTGCCAAGTATCTGAATTTTGATCACGAGATCAGGGAGATGCTGCAACGCTCATAAGCGTGAGGAGCAATTGTTTAGTCCCTTTCCCCCCCCCCAGTGCGGTTGTAACTATGAATGGTCCCTGAATGAATGGTTCTAAGTCAAGGACTGCCTTCAGCTTCTGCCAACACCCAACAGCCGTTTTCTCTCCGTGGATATAAACAAGCTGTTGATCAGTTAAGGTTAACGCAATTATGCAAATGGCTTGTTGATTTTTATGCATAAATTCTTCTATCTTTAGTCTGTCTTCCTCATCCTCTGGATCCCATTCTTCTACGTTTGGTAGATTTTCAATTATGTTCCACAGACCTTCTCTTCGTAGAAGTAGATTACATTTTGTAGACCATGATACATAGTTTGTTCCATCCAGCTTGGATATAAGGGACAAACTTTGTAAATTGACTTGTGCCATGTTTTCTTATATGGATATAAAAATATAATTAATAAAACACAGCTGTCTGTTTACTGTAATGTATAACAACACAAACTCTCACTTTATACATTGATCTGTTTAACCTAGCTAAACTGACTTTGCAGCCTCTGGGCCCATAACCAGTGTTAAGCCTGGGTTCCCCAACCAGGGTTAGGTAGACAAGCTAAACAGAATGTGCAGCGTTAGTCAGATAGGCACACAGATAAATGAGTGAGCTAAGCTTGTATGTTTATTAACATACAGTAAAAATACCAGATACGCTTGTGCTATCAAGAATATAGTTTATTCCATTATAAGTTAATAGCATAGTCAAATAACAGTCCAATATTCATTTACCATGTAGTCAGTCCATTCAGGGGTATTCAGTTAGCAAAGTCCATGTAGAATATCCTATGTCAGTTCACTTACAAATCAGTCCGTTGTTGTCTCTCCCGTTGGAGCAATGCAGTCTTGATTCCAAGCAGTAATCAGGGATCATCAAAGCCAGAGAGAGAGAGAGAGCAAGCCGTAGTCTTGCTACTTTTATATTGTTTTCATAACCACTCCCACAATTGCTATTTCACAGTTAAAGCTGCATACACTCTAACATACACTAACTATGATTCATAGTTATTATTTCACCTAAACTAATTAGGGTAAACAATGTTATCCCTAACACCTCCAGACTAGGTTCAAACACCTCATCATAGTAATTTGCTGTCTGATTGAACCCTTGTGCTACTAACCTGTTTTTATGGGTAACAGTCCCATCCACACCTGTCTTCAGTTTATATATCCATTTACATCCTAAGGCATGTTTACCTGGTGGTAACTTTACATTTTCATATACATCCAGTTTTTTTAATGATTCTAGTTCCTTATTCATTGCTTTCTGCCAAGCAGTCTGATCCTTAGCAGGATACAGTTTTAATTCATTATAATTACTTGGAACTGTATTCACTTGGCATACAACACTAGCCTGATATCTATCAGGTGGTGGTGTTACTCGGGTTGAACGTCTTGGTAATACAGGACTTGCTGGTGGACTTTCCTGTGCCATCTGCTCCTGTTCTTCTATTTCTACCTGTGCTTGTTCTACTACTTCCTCCTGTTCTTCCTCTTTAATTGCTATTTGTGGTTTACTGATTTTATCTTTTGGGACTATTTGGGTGTCAATAATAATTTCATTGCTGGATTCCTGTTCCAGTTTATCCCACCCAACATGCTCAAGAAATTTGGCGCTAGCACTGCAATAAACATGAGCTGTGCCTTGATCCCAAAATCTAAATGTTCTATGGTTGGCCTCATAACCCACAAAAAATAACTTCTTAGCTCTGTGTTGCCCTTTCAGTCTCACTTGTGAGGGAATATGCACCCATGTTGGAGCTCCAAATGTGTGTAGATAAAGGGCCTGTCACATTGGCTGACGGATGCAAAACGTATGTAAAAAGGACACAGTGGATGAGAAAATGTTCCATCCGTTGTTAACTGCTCTCAAAAGTGCCCTGAATTTGCATAAGCAGAGCGGACAACAACGGAAAGGAATGGACGGTGGGAGGACGTAGCCAGGATGGAAAGCGGATGCTCCATGGAAGCCTAGCGGATGGAAGTGAATGGAAGCGGATGGCACATCCGCAGGTCTTCCGGGGGAGCACAGCGAAGCAGACGCACAGTGGAAAGAGCGGATGCAGAGTGGATGCCGAGCGGATGAAGCGGATGCAGAGCGGAAGCCTAGTGGATGCCTAGCGGATACCTAGCGGATGCCTAGCAGATGCAGAGTGTTCACTGCGCATGCGGGGAGGATGCATTGTGTCAGCCCCGCAGATATAAAAGAAAGCAGCTCACAAGCCGTTGGTGCTGTGTGACAGGGGCTTAACTTAAATTTGGTTTTCTGCCATGCCAACGAGTGAATGGCAGTTCTCCAGTTATTGTATTTACTACATTATTTAAAACATGTTTACTACATATTATAGCTTCAACCCACAGTGTTTCAGGTAAACCTGAGTCAGATAACATAGTGCAAGCCATGGCTTGTAATGTTTGCCCTCTTCGTTCTATAAATGAGTTATGTTGTGGTCTGCAAGGTGCAGAACGTTTATGCTCCACACCAGCCAATTTCAGCATATTTTGGAATCTTTTGTTGATAAATTCAGTCCCATTGTCCGTTACTAAAGTAATTACTTTACTTTTCATTTTTTTCTCAGCAAACCTTAGCCAATTAAAGACCATGTCACACTGCACCAACGGATGGAAAGAGGATGTAAAATGGAGAGAAACACTTGCCATCCGTTGGTTAACGCGATGTTTCCGTTCTGTACTCACTGCGTCCGTTTTTCATCCTCTCTATCCATCCAGCATCCGTCAACTGAGATTCCATCCGCTCAAAACGTTTTGAGCTGCACAAAACTTTTTGAGCGGAAAATGTATCCAACGCATCTGTTCTGCATCCGCAACACATACGGGGAACATCCGTTCTACATCCGTCGTCATCTGTTACACATCCGCTATATCCACTAGGCATCCACTGTGCATCCGCGCAACTCAAATCTAATCCAGTGGAAAACGGACACAGGGAGGAAGCGAAACGGATGCGGAACGGACACGTAGCATTAGTAGCACGGACGTAGAAAGGATGAAAGCAGATGCAGCTCTCATACAAAGCATTTAAAATGGAAAAAATGTTCGCAGAGGGGACCTATCTTGGATATTTAGGATGTCTGCAGGATGGCTAAAGGATGCAAAAGGACATCTAGCGGAAAACCTATATTTCCTATAAAAAGGGGGAGGAACTCACCTGGATCTCACTTTCAGTCCAGCAGTCCTGTGGTGCAGACCTCTTCAGCCTTCATCTGGCTCTTGCTCTTCCATAGCATCCAATCATCTCCACCATGGATCATCACACACTCCTTTTGGTTAGCCACCATCGTTCTACAACAGTGCAAAACCATCTACAGGCTCTTTCACCTGTTCTAAGCGAAGAAAAGGAGATGGTCAAGAAGTGTCTGGGTGCGAAGATGGATCGCCAGAAGAGCAGTGTACGGACTGTATAACAAGCTGATGGTGGAGCTGAGGAACAAAGACCCTCGTGCATTCCAGAACTTCAAGAAGATGCCTCCAGCCATGTTTGACGAAGTTGTGGAGCGGCTGAGACCCAGGTTGACCAAGCAGAGCACCAACTTCGAGCCCAGCCTGGACCCTGGGCTCAAGGTGGCACTGACTCTGCGGCACCTGGCCTCCGGGATCACGTACAGGAGCATACAGTATGGCTGCAGGGTGCCACACAACACCATCAGCATTGTGGTCAGAGAAGTGGTGCAGGCCATCATTGAAGAATACAAGGAGGATCTCCTCCAGTGCCCCTCCACTGAAGAAGAATGGAAGAAAGTTGCAGAGCAGTAGTATCAGAAATAGAACATCCCCCATACCGTTGGAGCCATAGATGGGAAGCACGTGGCCTGCAAAGCTCCAGCCAAGTCAGGGTCCACTTATTTCAACTACAAGGGCTTCTTCAGCATCATCCTCTTCGCCATGGTCAATGCTGACTACAAGTTCATGTACATCGATGCTTCAGGCAACGGCTCATCTTCAGATGCCCAGGTATACAACGCCAGTCACCTCAAGGAGGGGCTGGAAGGCAACCTCATCTTTGGCTTCCCAGATCCAGACCCAGACCCCCTGCCCAATGACACACAAGATGTGCCCTACTTCATCATGGGGGATGACGCCTCCTCCCTCAGAACCTACTTCATGAAGCCCTACACCTCCAGATGCCTCACCCGTGAAGAGAGGATCTTCAACTACAGGCTGTTTAGGGCAAGACGGGTGATGGAGAACGCCTTTGGTATCCTGGCCAACAGGTTCCAGGTACTTCTCACCACCATGCAGCATCACCCAGAGACCATGAGGAGGATCGTGGAAGCTTGCTGCATCCTGCACAATCTCATGCGCACCCGCTACCCAGTGTTGCAGAACAGGCTCATGGACCTCCAACAAGGAAATGGGGACATGGAGCCTGGTGAATGGAGGCAAGGGCGAAACCTGATAGATACTGTGGATGTGCAAGGCCCTAACAGAGCTTCACGTGAAGGGAAGAAGCAGCGCAACCTCCTGAAACATTGGTGCAACTCCCCAGCTGGAGCAGCGGAGTGGCAAGACAGGATGATAGATGCTTAATGGATGCTTCCTTCAGCCTGTCTTATCACACGGATGAGATTGTGCCATGTATGTTGAGTGGCCCTACAATGAACAGGGCATTTAATAAAGAGTTATGTTTATGTTGAAATGTGTGGATCAATGATTAGATTGTTATTGATAATAAAGGGCCAAAGGTGTGGCACCTGGGAGGGTGGACCATACAGTCCCACTATGCTTGCACTGGAGGTTTATCTATCCCACAGCTATTTCCCATCCCACAGGTATCCTAACCCATCCCACAGCTATTACCCATCCAACAGATATCCCTGCCTATCCCACAGCTACTACCCATCCCAAAGGTATCCCTGCCCATCCCACAGCGATTACCCATCCCAAAGGTATCCCTCCCCATCCCACAGCTATTACCCATCCCAAAGGTATCCCTCCCCATCCCACTGCTATCTTAACCCATCCCACAAGCATGCAAAGGCTTAAACCATTTCTAAAAGTTTCCACCAAGACTTTATTAACTAAAATAAATGAAGCAAGTGTGTGAAGCAAAGATAATCTTTATTAATAACAAGCTGTAAAAGCAAAATGACCCAAGTCAAGTGTCCAAAGCAAAGATAAAGTCAACAGATAGACACCCAGTCTCTGGCACTCTTCTTGGTCACTCTGAGGCGTGCCCAGTCTCAGGGGTGAAGGGTCCAGGTGCTGTGGAGGTGGCTGCTGCTGGAGTGCTGGTCTGAGGCGCCACTGGGGTGCCTGGCCCTGAGAGGACAACAGGGGACGGTGTGTGGAGGAAGGTCTCAGAGAGCTGGCTCAGTCCTGTGATGTTGAGAGCCCCTTCCTCCAGGACATGGGGTGTCAGCCCCAATACCGATGACAGATGTTCTGAGGCTGGGCTTGGCTGTGGGGTGGAGGAAGGAGCAGTGTAGTGGGGCTGTCTGATCTTCAGCTGAGCAAGGTGAGGCGTCAGTTGCATCTGTGGCGTGGGTGGCATCTGTGGCGTGGCTGGCATCTGTGGCGTGGGTGGCATTGGTGGCACCGGTGGCACCGGTGGCATACGATGTACCTGTGCCTGGACTGGGAAGGGCTGCCTGTGCTGCTGGACCTCCTGGTAGCCGTAGCCTTGGTAGGTGAGGGCCTGTGGAAAGCCTTGGAAGGGCAGTGAAATCACCTGCGGTGGAGGAGCAGGCCTAGACTGGGTGGGAGCAGGTTCAGATGGGTCTGGAGGGTTGTGAAGAAGACCGGTGATCCTGTCCTTTACCACCTGGTAGTGTGATTCTGACATGTTCATGAGGGTCTGGTTGACGTAGGTGAGGAAGGGCTTGCGGTTGGAGGATGGGACGTCGGTGTGTATCAGCTGAGAGAGGAGATCTACGCTGCTTTTGATGGTGTCCCTGATCTCCAGCAGGACAGTGTCCCTCCGGTCTGCCTCTCTGCCTTTCTGTGGAGGTGGAGCTTGGGGGTGGATGCAGGTTGGCCTTTGGTGGAAGTGCCCTCTCCTTGCTCCCACTGCGTCAGGGGGTCCTCCACGCGCTCCACCAAGGGTAGTGCAGTTGTTGGGGGGATTCTCCACCGTGGGACGCTCCACAGATACCTGCCTGGACACAGGAGCTGACTCTTGGCCAGAAGAGGACTGGCTCTCAATGGATCTCACCCTCCAAGAAGCTGCACTTGGCCATCATGTAGGTTTCTCGGTCCGTCAGCTTGACCGTGGCCTGGCCAGATTTCTTGAGGTGCAGCTTCCCGTACCAGGTGTGCATGTGCTTCCACCAGCCGAGGAGCACCTCCAAAGTGTAGCCCAGGCTCTCCGCCTTCTCTCTCCAAGCAGCCTGCTTCTTTTTGGTGTCTCGATAGAGCCTGTGTCCCTTCTGCCATAGGTATTCGTTCTCGCTCAGCCATTCCAGCACCTCATCCTCATGTTCCTCCTCGATGTTGTATTACCTCCTCTCCCGTTCACGTGTCTGCCTCTTCCTCCCTCTGGCAGAGCTATATGGACCCTCATCAGAGGGGCTTCGAGGTTGTAGGGGATGCTCCTCCACACTACCACCACCACCATCAGCAACAACAACAGTAGCAGCAAAAGCAGGACCAGCAGCACCAGCAGCATCAGCAGCACCAGCAGCACCAACAGCACCAACAGCACCAGCAGCACCAGGAGTAGCACCAGCAGAGTAAGCACCAGCAGTGCCAGTAGGACCAGCAGGACCAGGATCAGCAGCAGCAGAGTAACCACCAGCAGCGCCAGCAGCACCAGCAGGACCAGGAGCACCAGCAGCACCAGCAGGACCAGGAGCACCAGGAGCACCAGCAGGACCAGCAGGACCAGGAGCAGCGCCAGCAGAGTAAGCACCAGCAGAAGCACCAGCACCAGGAGTAGTGCCAGCAGAGTAAACACCAGCAGAAGCACCAGCACCAGGAGCAGTGCCAGCAGAGTAAGCACCAGCAGAAGCACCAGCACCAGGAGCAGCGCCAGCAGAGTAAGCACCAGCAGAAGCACCAGCACCAGAAGAGTCAGCCCGAGCAGCAGAAGCCCCAGCAGAAGCAGAGTCAGGGCCAGGGGGTGGGATGGTGGTCCTGTCCCTCTTGCCAGGGCTGGCAGCAGATGGCAGAGGCTTCCTCTTCTTCCCCATGGTTGTTGGGTTGTTGGCTTGCTGTCTGTCTGTCTGGCTGGAGCTATGTCTGGCAGCAGGTCTTTCCTCTGAATGGTGACCTGCTTACAAGCTGCTTTCCTTTATATCCGCGGGGCTGACGCAATGCATCCTCCCCTCATGCACAGTGAACGCTGTGCATTCGCTAGGTATCCGCTAGGCTTCTGCTCTGCATCCGCTTCATCCACTCGGCATCCGCTCTGCATCCGCTTCTTCCGCTGCACGTCCACTTTGCTGTGCTCCCCCAGAAGTCCTGCGGATGTGCCATCCACTTCCATCTGCTAGGCTTCGGTTGAGCATCCGCTTTCCATCCCCTCTACATCCTCCCCCCGTCCGTTCCTTTCCATTGTTGTCCGCTCTGCTTATGCAAATTTGGGGCACTTTTGAGAGCGGATAACAACGGATGGAACATTTTCTCGTCCGCTGTGTCCTTTTTACAGATGTTTTGCATCTGTCAGCCAATGTGACAGGCCCTTAAAGAAATGTTGGAATGTTTCTTTTTTGTTCTTCATGAGATAGCCGAAACCATATCTTGAGTAATGGTCCATAATACTCAAAATATAACAGGCACCTCCTAAACTTGGTTTCTTAGGACCAATTATGTCAGTAAATACAACCTCTAAAGGTTCTTTGGTCTTAAACCCATTTAGTCTGTTTGCAGGAGTAACTTTACTCTTTTCTTGACTACAAGCATTACAGTGTAAATACTTGCTACAAGATTTCAGTTTTACTCCCTCTGATAACTGAACAGTTTGTTTGAGCATTTTGAAATTAATATGCCCAAGACGTCTATGCAGTAAATGTATACATTCATCATGTGGCTTAACATTGTTATAAACTGAGTTAGCCATCTTCAACTGATCATCATGTATTACATATAAATCATTTTTTAAAATAGCAGTAACACTTTTACCCTCTTTCTCTATTATACAATTATCTCCCCTAAAGATTACTACATAACCAAGATTAACTAAAGCCCTTACTGAGAGCAAATTAAATTTCAGTTTAGGTACATATAACATAGTTAAATGTACATTTATACAAGAACAATATGCAGTACCTTCACCTGATGCTTTAATCTTCCATCCATTTGCCAATGATACATGTTGTTTACTCATGGACATCTTTGCAAACCTTTTTCTGTCTTTAGTAATGCACTGTGATGCTCTACTATCAACAACCCACAAATCATTGTTTACAGTTGAATTGCTAGACATTGCCAAACTAACATTCTTCTTGGCCTTCTGGTGTTTGCTAGTATTCTGTTGTTTTCCCTTTTTACAGAATTTAGCTATATGTCCCCTAGCCCCACAAGAAAAACATTTCCTAATAGTAAAGGCAGTTGAAGATAAATCCGCTTCTTGTGGTTGTTCCTTCCTCAGCAGGTCCTCATCAAGCCGTCTTCTTGCTTCTTCTAGCAATCTTCCAGAGATGTCAGTTAATGTCAGTTTATCTCTGAGCTTCCAGTGAAGATACATAGTCATCATAACTTTCATCCAATGAGGAAAAAATGATATAAACTTGATGCAGCTCTGAAAATATTAGTTCTTTTTCATGTAGCTCTTGGAAAGTTATTTTCATGAAGTTTAAATGAGCTAGCATATCTCCACCTTTCAGAAGACGTGCTCTAAACAGTTTACGTGTAAGGTGTATGTGTGCACCGACACTGTCACGAACATAAATCCTCTTCAAATTCTGCCAACACTTAGCAACAGACTCTTCTCCATGAATATGGACTAGCTGCTGGTCACTCAGTGTTAGTCCAATTATACAAAAAGCTCGTTCGTTGTTCTGTTTAAAGTCAGCAGTCTTCTTGGTATCATCCTCATTTTCTGGATCCCAAGCATTTACATCTGGTGGTTTTTGAACTACATTCCATAAACCTTCTCTACGTAGAAGTAGACTGCATTTCATAGACCAGGAAACATAGTTTGTTCCATCCAACTGGGTTATCAGTGATAGACTTGTTGAAGTGTCTTGTGCCATCTTTACCAGGATAGTAAAACACAATTAAACACTAAACAGCTGTCTGTATACAATACTGTGCATTCACACTAACTCTCAGTTATCTGAGCCTGGTATGGCCTGGGCCCATAACCAGTGTAAAGGTAATTCCCCATTAGGAGTATGAGCGCATACAGGGAGACGTACAGAGAGTAGTGTTGGAATAATACACACATAGTACACAGATACACTGTACAGTTAATGTAGGTTTTTACTTCCAGAAAAGTTTCAGCAAAGTCCAAAATAAGCAGTCCAAAAGTCATTCACAGGTTAATCAGTCAGTTTTTCAACCCAGGGATATTCCAGTAAATTAGTCCAGTGTCAAAAACAGTTAAGTATCAGACTTACATTAAATCCAGTAATATCAGTCAATAAGGAAAAATGGAGCAACAGCAATACTTTCCAACAGAAGGAAATAAAGATACACTCACACTCTCTTCTGAGACTCAGACTAAAACAACCCAGGTTTCTGGATCCATCTTATGGCTGTTTGGGAAACCACACCCAATTGCATGCTCTTGCATTCCCTTAAAGAGACAGTATTAAAATGTTTATCCTGGTTTATATATTTCTAACCCAAATACCTGTTTGGAGACTCATATTCCTAACAAACCAGGTTTACTAGCAATGATTGTGAGAGGGATTTTGGAGTCTTTAGTGGAGTTTTTGGTGAGTGAAGTGATTGTTATTATTTGGGAATTAATCCCCTCGAAGGCTGGTGGCTATGTCATCTGATTTTCCCCATGGCTGTCCCTTGGCAAGTGCCCAGTGGATTGTTTATCTAGCTTGCAACACCTTTACGAGGTGTGAAATGCTCTTGACTGAATCCCCAGAAGTTCAATTAAGTCTATTAAGAGCTTTTCCTTGCTGCTTGTCTTTTTGAAGTTAGTGGGGGCTCTCTGAGACCTATAGAGTCTTAGCTAGGGGCTCTCCCAAGCCCCCAGCAGCCCACCCCTCAATACAAGATAATTCAATACAATAAATTTATTGTCACTTTAAATGTACCCTAATCAGCATGTATTAAAATGGAATTTATTGCATTCAGCTGTCAATAAATAACTATTATGCATATACTCATATACACACACACATGTATCATCACCTTTTAATGACCCCGTAATCACTCGCAGGGTAGTCTGGGCAACTGAATGGAACTAGCAGAGTTTTAATGGCTGGATGCCCTTCCTGTTGCTCGTGTGGAGTTTTGCTCAGCAGATATATTCCCAGTGTGCCCAGAAAGAGACATATCTGCCTCTACCTCGGATTGAACTCACAGTCTCCTGATCGTGAGGTGAGAGCTTGCCTTTAGGCCACCGCACCACTCCTCCTTCCTACACACACACACACACACACACACACTGAGAAACATCAAAGTCTAGTTCAAATGTATACATATACCTGAAAAAGAATCCTGCGAGTTTACAAGACAGATATAAAGCTGTTACAGAATCTGACAGTCCTGATATAACAGATAACAGATAATCAGAGTTGAAAGGGACCTTGTAGGTCATCTAATCCAACCCCCTACCCAAGCAGGAGACCCTACACCATTTCTGACATACTTTGGAACCTCCTCCCAGAGGGAAGCAATGGAAACAGACCATGAAGTGGGTGTGTGGGCTCTCTAACAATGCTTCGAGCATCAAGCACATAATGCTTATAAGCAGAAGCTTTTTTGCACGGAGAAGCCTTTGGGGCACCATTCACATTAATGTAGCTCTTGCATGATCCGGTTCTGAATTGGCCATAGCCTGTGGCCTGTGGAGATCCCTGTCATAGATTGTGCACTGGGTGTTTTTTCTGGAGACCAAATGACCTTGGGAATTGTCCAGTAGTGAGATTCAAAAAAAAATACTACCAGTTCTGTGGGCGTGACTTAGTGGGTTTGGCTTGCTGGGTATGGCAGGGGAAGATTAATCCACAATCGCCTTTCCCTCCCCACCCCACTAACCTGCTTTCCAGCTCTGTTCTCCTGTACAGGACAACCAAAGAAGACCCAGCCAATCAGCTGGGACTTGGGAGGCGGAGAATAGATGGGGGCTGGGCCGGTCAGAGGCATATTGGCCGGTTCTCCAAAACTACTTGAAATTTCTACCACTGGTTCTCCAGAACTGGACATAACCTGCTGAATACCACCTCTTGAATTGACTGAAGAGCGGAGTTGGGAGAGCAAGTGGAACTCAGTTTGTTCAGGAAACATCATCAAAAGCCCTTCACTGCGGTTCTTCCTACCTGGCTGGAAGGAGAGCTGGGCAGTGGGCCTTTAGCAACATTTAAACCCGTTGCTGAGCTGGAAGGAGTCAGCCAGGCAAAGTTGAGGTGCCACAGGAGCTGGAAGAAGTCACCGTCACATCCATGGAACCAGCTGCATGGCACTTTCCACACATCTGACTGCGTTCCTCATTCTGGTAGGTTGATTGTTTCCAGGTATTGCATCTGCTTGCTTGGGAGAAACTTGGTGTTGTAGCCTGTCAGCTGCCAGCCCCTCTAGCAGCTGAATCAGAGGAGGAGGTGTGGGAGTCAGGATCAGCATCAGGGCAACCTGGGAGCTCCGAGGGAGAAGAGGAAATGGAGCTGGCAGAGAGAGAGAGAGACAGACATATATATAGAGAGAGGTGGAGCCTGAGCTGTCCATCAGCCCTTACATGGAGAGTCAACAGCCCCCCAGGTCTGGAGGTGACCGACGAGGAAGAGGAGGAACAGCTGGATCCAGTGCATGATGCATGGATAGTCAGAAGGCAGAGGAGAGGAGAGCAGTGGAAATCTATGGGCCAGTCCTTGGGATAGGAGAGCCACCAGTGCTAGCGAAGCCTCACCCTAGCTCTGGAGATAAAAGGAAAGGGGCGGAGATGAATAGATGTGACAGACAACTATTCATCTCCCTACCAGACAGACTTGTTAGCTTGCGTTGAGAGACAAACTTTTTGCCAGGGCTGCTGGTACTCTTAATAAAACTTCTCAGAAAACAACAACTGAATGAGAAACTTCTGGTGACTTTCTACTTGTGCACCATAACTTACTGCACCTCTGTATGGTCTTCCAATTGCACAGGGGCAGATAGGGAAGCACTCCAGAGGGTTCAGGTCATTGCCCAGAGGATCCTAGGTTGCTCTCTCCCCTTTTTGGAAGAGTTTTATAGCTCCCGCTGTCTTAAGGAAGTTCAAAACATTCTCAAAGATCCATCTCATCCTGGGCACCAGGCTTTTTTTGAATTATTACCATCTGTCAGACAGTACTGGATAATAAAAACAAGGACAAATAGGCTGAAAAACAGCTTCTATTCCAGGGCAGGAGCTCTTTTGAATTCTGCTGTGTAGTGCAGTGTTGGTGCGGTGTCAGGGGTTTCTGGTTCAATGTGTGGAGGGTGAAGGTTGTGTGTTTGTATTTATTGTCATGGTCATGGTCATGATATGCACTGAAAATGGTGTTTGATTTCATTGTGATTTCATTCAAGGTGCAGTGACAATAAAGGAATTTTCCAGTTAACTTCAGAGGGTTTGTCATGTTTTGGGAAGCTGGGTCAGAATACTTGAGTGTTGCTGTGCCCAGTTCTATGTGCTTGTGTCATGTATCCTGATCCATTTGAATAGCAAACTGCTTTCCTGGACTTGGGTGTGCCCATTGGATTCGGTTACTTCCTGTCTCTTGTTGTGCTGAGTTCGGAATCTGGACCTATGCAACAGGGGATGCTTTCTGAGGTCTTGTTTGGGGTGTGTGTGAATAAACACCTATAAATCTTTTGCCACACATGCATATGTGTGTGTATGTGGGGATTAGGGCAGCACAACAAACAATAAAATAATATATTCTTTACTCTCTTTCAATGGTAAATATGTAAACTAGAGACAGGCCCCTCTTTCTGATTCTAATTCTTTGTTGGATTTGAGCTTAAGTTCACCTCAATTTAAAAAAAAAAAAAGTGATTTGACCGGAAGTCCACCACTTACTCTCCATTGTCAGCTTTGGAAGTCATATTGAGAATCGATGCTCCCATGCTGCCACAATTGAGCCTGGGAAAGTGGAAGGGGGGAATTCATTGGAGTATATCTAGTTAGATGTAATAAAATTATTTTGATGATTCAAGGTCAGGTTGTTTTGCGCATAAATGGGAGGAAGTCTTAACCTGGGACGTATGGTGACTGGGCCATGTAATGTGGTGATGGGTGGAGGGAGTGGATTTGTAGTTTTTACTTATTGTGAGGAAGCCGGGAACTTTCAGATTTGGGATTCCACAGTTGTGTCAGTTACTACCTAAATAAAATAAACTTCTGAGAAGATGTCTGTCTTGGAGTTATTGATTGGAATGGAGGGTTGCTGAAATGCTGACACCCCCGCCCCACCCTGCACCCTTACCTGCACTGTGTATGTGTGAACCTTCCAGCTGATTTTTGGCCTGTTTGAGGCCTTTTTTGCTCTCCAGGAGGCTCAAGGGAAGCCTCTGCAGCCTTTGGAGGCCAAAAAACGGGCCTGTTTCGGCACTTCTGGTATTTCTGGAAGGCCCGTTTTTCGGCCTCCTGAGGCTGCAGAGGCTTCCCTTGAGCCTCTGGGAGGCTGAAAAAGGCCTCAAACAGGACGAAAATCAACTGGGAGACATGCGCATGAACAGTGCAGTATGGTTGGCTGTGGCTCACGTGCTGTAGGTTTGCCATCACAGCCCTAGAAGATCAGGCCTGCTGGAGTGAGCCATGCCTGGTTTTTGTGACCTTTTGGGCCCCAGTTGTAAAGCGAATCTCTGCAGTTGTTATGTGAATCACATGGTCATTCAGGCAGTCTGACCTTCCCAAAACATTTTGCTTCTCATTAGCCAGCTGGGAAGATCACACAAATGACCCTGAGATGCCACAACCATCATGATTGCAGGTAGTCCTTGACTTATGTGAGCAGAACCGAAGTCATGTTGGATGGCCCATTGAATTGAATAAGAAAGTGTGTCTCAAACTCAGTAGCTCTGCTAAATAAGAAAGTGTTCCAGTTTGTGCACAAGAGAACAAACAAGAATAAGGCTAGAACAATGGGGAATTGTAATAAAGTGCTGCAATGTCAGAAACCATGTAACTACTTTTGCTAGATAGGGAGCTAGTATGAACCTTCGAAATATATCTGTCAATTTGAAAACAGAAAGAATGTGAGCCAAGCCCTCGTACAAGGGGGTGGACAGTTAGGGTATAAAAATGCTACCTGAATTTTGCTCTGTGTTCCTTCAGTGCCTGAGGGGACCCGTCTCTGCAGACACGTGAATAAAACCTTGTTTTCCTTGGATCAACGAATCTTTTGGTGGTTTTTTATCTGCTTCCACCTCACAATTTGGTACCCAACGTGGGGCCCGACGGAATTTCGACTGGAGAAAAGGGACTGAGTAAGTGTGGCGCCACCGCCTCCCATTGTAGAGGGGCCCCTCCCTTGTCTCAGTTGGTTCCCGGGGTAACTGCACTCAGCAGACAATCCTTGGAAACAAGAGAGAGAGAAGCCGGCCTGATGCTTGGGAGTGTCTTTGATCACCTGAAGTGGGGATGCCCACACTCCTTTCGTCTCCAGGAGACCAGGGGTGTATCAGGTGAGTTTGTTGCCTTTCGGGATAGAAGAAGGGATATACTGTCCTTAAACTCTGGGAATCCAGCGACTGCTGGAGGACAGTGTAAATCCCTGAGTTGGGAATCTCTGGAAAATTGTTGGCGGGCAGCGTGGAGAATGGGAAAGGGACAAAGCAAGTGTGAGACATTCCAAGAGGGAACGAGTATTGAGATAGAAAAGAGCCTGAGAAGGCTGATTCCGACTGACTCCCCATTGGGTCAACTACTACAACAATGGTCGTTGCCCCATCTGAGGACTTACACTCAGAGTCTAGAGAAAAAGAAAATGATTTACCTATGCCAATATAGGTGGCTGAAGTATCCCCTAGTAGACCCTGAGTTTCCTTACCACTGGGATCCCGAAGGGAATACCAGCACGTACTGGATAACTCAGTTGAAAGAGTATATAGTGAAACACCGGATGAAGGAGCAAATACCCTATGTGGAGGTATGGTATCATGCTCACTTTGAAGATCCAGTTCCACCAGAAACAGAAGTAGGACAGTTTGTCAGCAAGGTGGAGGAAAGCGAAACTGAGGACTGGATGGGGAATCCACCGGCATCGGCTCCGGCAGTCCCGGCACCACCGCCCCTGCCGGCTCCAGTTGCCCAGGCTCCACCTCCACCTGCATATCCAGGACTCAGAAGGGAACTGGCTCAATTAAACAAGGACCTAGAGAATTTGCCTCTAGGAGGAAGGTCGGCCAATCCCGTGTCGGCCTTCCCAGTCAGAGGAGTCCCGAATGGCATGAATGCGCAGGGGAATCCAGTCACCGTTTTCGTGGCTCTCCCCATAAAATCTGCCGAGTTACGGGATCTGAAAAAGACCCTTCCGAAACCCCATGAGAATGTTCATGAAGTGGCGGAACAGTTGGAATTGTTTCTGGGGCCCAATGAATACACATACCAAGAACTGATGTATATTCTTGAACACCTTTTCACCCCTGAAAAGAGGAACCTCATTAGGAGGGCAGCAATGACTGCCTGGGATAGGAGACATGCAGGGCAACAGGGAGCAGTGGCTGCAGACACAAAGTCCCCCATAGCCGATCCAAATTGGAACATCAATAATAATGCTCATAGGGAGCACATGAGAGATATGATACACATGATCATTGAAGGAATTAAATTGGCCATCCCTCAAGGGAAAAACTTGACCAAAGCATTTGAAATAACACAAGGAAAGGATGAGTCCCCGGGGGATTTCTGTGCTCGGGTCCGTGAAGGGTTAACCAAGTACTCCGGAGTGGAGCCAGAAACCCCTGCCTTCGAGACTCTCCTGAAGATGCAATTCGTCACCAAAGCATGGCCAGATATCCAGAAAAAGATCCAGAAGACAGAGGGATGGACTGATTTGGGCATGACAGATTTGATGAGAGCAGCCCAACAAGTTTTTGTGAACCGAGACTCAGTTAAAACCAAACAGAAGTCTCAGATGATGGTAGCTGCTGTCAAACGGCAGCCAAGAATGAAGTTAGGAAAAACAGGGAGACCCAGATGTCAGATCCGAGGCCAAAGGTGGAGAGATGAAAGATCTCCCAGCAGGGAGTGGAGACCCCCGGTTAGGCAAGGAGGTCCAGGGGGCAATCGAGGTGGTCGATTCCAATGGCCATCCCAAAGTAGAACTTACTTCAGATGTGGGAAAGAGGGACATTTTGTGCGCGAATGTCCCAAAACCCCAGAGGATTGAAGCTATGCCCTATACGATTAGGGAAGTTCTGGCTCCCCAAGAGGGACCCGTGGGGAGCCATTGGTAAATGTGTTAGTGGATCCTGACCATCAGGAATGGCTGTTCCTGATCGATACCGGTGCAAGCCGGACATCTGTATGCGATCCGGTAGAGGGAGCATGCAGGTCAAAGTAGACTTTAAAGGTGGTTGGGGTGAGTGGGAAATCCCAAGAGGTATAGATTGGTTAATGATTTGAGGAGGATCAATGAGATAGTGGTTCCTAGATTCCCAGTGGTTCCTGATCCCTATACCATCTTGGGGCGGATCCCCCCCAAAGATAAATGGTTTACTGTGATAGATCTGAAGGATGCCTTTTGGGTGTGCCCCTTGGAGGAGGGGAGTAGAGACTTGTTTGCCTTTGAATGGAATGATCCTGAGAGTGGAAGGAAACAGCAGTTGAGGTGGACAGTACTTCCTCAGGGATATACCGAGAGCCCTTTGTTGTTTGGACAGGCGTTGGAAGAAAAGTTGGTGTTGTTTGAGAGAGAGAAAGGAATCACCCTAATTCAGTACGTGGATGACTTGTTGTTAACTGGGGAGAAAGAGAAGGAAGTGAGAGCGGCTTCTGTGAGTCTGTTGAATTGGCTGAAGGAGCAGGGGCTGAACGTCTCAAAAGAGAAGCTTCAGTTTGTTGAAAAAAAAGTGAAATATTTGGGACATTACATTCAGCAGGGGGTGAGGTCCTTGGACCCTGAAAGGGTGAAGGGGATCATGAGCTTGGCTCCTCCCAGGAACAAGACAGAGGTGCGGAAAGTGTTGGGATTATTGGGGTATTGTAGAATCTGGGTAGACCAATTCACAGTGTTGGCACAGTTTTTGCATAGAAAGTTGCCTGGCAAGGGAGAGCAAATAGAATGGGAGGAGGGAGATAGTGAAAGGTGGGAAGAGCTGAAGAAGGCTTTGTCAACCGCTCCGGTTTTAGCCTTGCCAAACCTGAAATTACCATTTCATTTGTATGTAGCGGTGGCTCAGGGAACAGCAATTGGAGTCCTTGCCCAAAAGAGGGGGGGGCAGTACCAGCCGGTAGCCTTCCTAAGCAAGGGTTTGGATCTGGTTGTGAAAGGATGGCCAGTTTGTGTTCAGGCTGTGGCAGCAGCAGCGATGTTGGTGGTGGAGAGCAAAAAGTTAACCTTTGGGGGGAGCTTTGGTGGTGCATTTGCCTCATCAGGTCATCATTTGCCTCATCAGCTCAGTGTTGAGCCAGCTGGCTACCACTTGGATGACCGAAGGGAGGATATTGAAGTATGAAACAATTTTGAGAACCAGTCCTGATGTGGTAATAGGGACAGACAAGAATCTAAATCCAGCAGAATTCCTGGAGGGGAGAAGGCAGGCGTGGGAACCGGAAGACCATGATTGTCTATTGCAAGTGGATCTCATGACAAAGGTTAGAGAGGACTTGGAAGACACTCCTTTGGAGAAGGGAGAGAGGTGGTTTATAGATGGATCTAGCAGGGTGGAAAATGGAAAGCGAAAATCTGGGTTTGCAATAGTAACCGGGGAAGGTGAGGTAATAGAGAAAGGGTCACTCCCAGCTGCTTGGTCAGCCCAGAAATTTGAATTGTTTGCCCTGACCAGAGCCTTGGAATTGGCTGAGGGGATGGAAGTAACGATTTGGACTGATTCCAAGTATGCATGGGGGGTGGTGCACACGTTTGGGAAAATCTGGAAAGAAAGAGGGTAAATCAAGGTGGATGGGAAGCAAATAGAGCAAGTGCAGTTAGTAGAGCAAGCCTTAGAGGCATTGCAACTCCCCAGCTGAGTATCAATTGTCCATGTTAGTGCACATCAGAAGGGGAACACACTGGAGGTTGTGGGAAACCGATGGGTGGACAAATGGGCGAAGGAAGCTGCAGGGGAGATAGAGTTGGTAATGGTATCTATACCAATACTGGAAAAGGAGGACGAGAGGGAGGAATGGGAGCCAGAGAAAAAGGAAAAGTTGGAGTTGGAGAAAGAGGGATGTGTCAAAACCCCAGAGGGATGGAAGACGTCGGAGGGAGTCAAGGTGGTGTCACCCATTGTCATGAGGGGAATATTGGAGAAAGTTCATGAAGGAGGACATTGGGGAATGGAGGCCTTGGTCATGTCCGTTAAGCCTCACTATTGGAGTCTGAGGATGTGGACGGTAGCTCAGAGCATCTGCTGGAAATGTTTGATTTGTTTGAAAGTAAATAAGAAAGTGGCACGCAAGAAAGAGATGGGAGGGCGACCCTTAGTGGGTTGGCCTTTTCAGAGAGCACAAATTGATTTCACTGAGTTGTCAGAAAAGGGGGGTTGGAAATACCTACTTGTGATCAAAGATCAACTAACGGGGTGGGTAGAGGTTTATCCCACTAGAAGAGCCACAGCTCCCGCAGTAACCAAGATCTTACTAGAACAGATTATCCCACGATATGGAATGATGGAAGCAATAGATTCAGACAGAGGAACTCATTTCACCCAAAAGGTTCTGCAAAGGGTAATGGAGGTGGTGGGGGTGAAATAGGAATTACACACGCCATGGCATCCTGAATCCAGTGGAAAAATTGAAAAAGCGAATGCGGAACTGAAGAAACACTTGACCAAACTACAACTTGAAAATGGCTTGCCGTGGACAAGGAATCTTCCCTTAGCTCTGCTAAGGATCAGAACTTGTCCAAGGAAAGACACAGGGGTTTCTCCTTTTGAAATGCTGATGGGGAGACCCTATTTGGCCAAACCAGGCAATCCCATACCAGAGTTCAGGGACTTGTTCCTTCGGAAATATTTGCTGGCACTTTCTCGGTCTTTGCTTTCTCTTCACAAACAGGGACTGTTGGTGTAACGACCACCTTTGGCTGGTAGCCAACACCCACACGAGGCTGGAGACTGGGTCCTGATAAAGACTTGGAGGAGTGAAAAACTGCAACCTAGCTGGGAAGGTCCGTACCAGGTGCTACTGACGACTGAATCTGCAGTCCGTACTCGGGAAGGAGGCTGGACGCATTACAGCAGAGTCAAGAAAGCACCGGAACCAGAAAAACCTTGGAAGGCAATCCCAGTGGACGGTCAGCCGTTAAAGGTAACCTTGAAGAAATAGCCAGCAGAAACCACCATGGAGATATCGACTGAACTCTGGAGAGGACTATTTGTTGCAACTATATTTACATTAATACATCAAAGAAGTTCACAATATGTTGGACCTGCAGGTGACTTGGGAACGGACTTGTGGGATGACAATGTGTTCATAAAGGATCTCTAGAAGGTCTCACATTCCTTGAACATCACCAATTGCTGGTTATGCATGCACCTGCCAGGAAGAACAGGTGAAGGATTAATCCTACACGCAATTCCACTTGATCAGAACAGACTTAGACCACAGGGGCACGGGACAGAAAAATATGGTGTAGAACGAAATATAACAGGAAGGATTTTTGTTCATTTAAGGGAAACGGTGTATGTGTGTTTTAGGAGAAATGAAACTAGAGGGCTCCATTTAGGAGATTGGAAAAAATGTAATAAGACTTTTGATATGCCTTCATCCTGTAGTAACCATAGCTATACCAAGAGTTATCATAAATTAGATTATTTTAATCAAGATCAGTTTCAGATGTGTATGCATTTTGAAGAAATGATCAGTTGGACCCGAACATCACAACAGACCTATGCTATGGAAAACTTTAGGTGGGTATTGTGTGGGAAATATGCATACAGGGAGATGCCACCTTACTGGAGTGGCACATGTACACTCGGGTATGTGATACCGGTGATATATAAACTTGATGGCCTTCCCCAAGGCTGGATACATAATAAAAGAGACTCAGAATCTGGCTTTACCCGGAGACTCTGGACCCAAATCTCCCGTGGTATAATAACACCATTGGGAGTAGCCCTGAACTACTGAGCTATACATATTCTAAATAACTTCATGGTAACAATGTTCAGTGATACAATCAAGAATATTAAAATGATTAACACCGAGCTTTCTGAAGTAAGACAGGTTGCTCTACAAAATAGGTATGCTTTAGACATTGTATTAGCTACAAAAGGGTGTGTGTGTGCTCTGATTCATTCACATTGCTGTGTATACATCCATGATTTCCAACCCAATATTACAAAGACAGTAAAAGTAATGGAAGAACGTATTCGCTCTAATCCATTATCACAAAGAGGTGACTCCTCATTGCCAGACCTGTGGGGAGCACTATGGTCTTGGCTTCCCAGTTCCACTTGGTTTAGATCTACCATAGTGGGAATTATATTGATTATTATATGCTGTGTATTGTTGTGTTGTTGTGTTCAGTGTCTCCCTGGTGCAATAACAACGTGTGGGAAGAGAGGGAAATCCTTGGGTTCAAGATTTGAGAAGAAGCAGGAAGCAGAACCTCTAATGATGTATCAGAGAGAAATCACTCTGAAAGAAGCAGAGGATCTGCGACTTGAGTTTGAGACAAGAGTGGAAAGAGAAAAAAAAGGGGGGATTTGTGAGCAGAACCGAAGTCATTTTGGATGGCCCATTGAATTGAATAAGGAAGTGTGTCTCAAAACTCAGTAGTTCTGCTAAATAAGAAAGTGTTCCAGTTTGTGCACAAGAGAAAAAACCAAGATGAGGCTAGAACAATGAGGAATTGTAATAAAGTGCTGCGATGTCAGAAACCGTGTTACTACTTTTGCTAGATAAGGAGCTAGTAGGAACCTTCGAAATATATGTGTCAATTTGAAAACAGAAAGAATGTGAGCCAAGCCCTCGTACGAGGGGGCAGACAGTTAGGGTATAAAAATGCTGCCTGAATTTTGCTCTGGGTTCCTTCAATGCCTGAGGGGACCTGTCTCTGCAGACACGTGAATAAAACCTTGTTTTCCTTGGATCAACGAATCTTTTGGTGGTTTTTTTATCTGCTTCCACCTCACAATAACAACCAGAGTAGAGCCCGTAATTTCTGTTGCTAAGCGGTATGGTTGTTCAGTGAATTTTGCACCATTTTACATCCTTTTTTGCAACTGTTGTGAAGAACCACTGCAACATGGTTGTTGTGAATCTGGTTTTCCCTTTGACCTTCCTTGTCAGATCACCAGAGGGGATCAACGTGACCTCCACAACACTGCAACTGTCATAAATACGAGACAGTTGCCAAGTGCTTGGATTTTGATCATGTGACCATGGAGATGTTGCAACATAAGTATCATAAATAACTTTTTTCAATGTTATAACTTCAAACGAAAACAAATTGGCTGGGGAATTTTGGGATTTGATGTCTTAATGTTGTGAAGTTTGAGAAACCTTGTTGTTCCAGCTCACAAGACCGATTTATGCAAGACAACACACCACAAAGTCAGCCGTGTAGTCTGTTGTTTCATTCTCCATTACAATCCAGTTTGAAGCTGGCTGAATTCGATTCTGAGCTCCATTAAAGGCAGCAGAAATTCTCATTTAAGAAGGGAAAATGTGTGCATGTGTGCATAATTAGATCAGAGTTTGTAGAATAATGGAAGGGACCTTGGAGGTCTTCTAGTCCAACCCCTTGCTCAAGCGGGAAACCCTATATCATTCCAGACAAATGGCTGTCCAACTTCTTGAAGACCTCTAGTGTTGAAGCATTTACAACTTCTGGAGGCAAGTTGTTCCGCTGATTAATTGTTCTCACTGTCAGGAAATATCTCTTAGTTCTAAGTTGCTTCTCTCCTTGATTAGTTTCCACCTGTTGTTGCTTGTCCTGCCCTCAAGTGCTTTGAGAAAATAGCTTGACTCCGTCTTCTTTGGGGCAGCCCCTGAGATATTGGAAGACTGCTATCATGTCACCCCTAGTCCTTCTCTTCATTAAACTAGGCATAACCCAAATCCTGCAACCATTCCTCATACACTTTTTTTGTCTTCGGGCCCTTAATCATCTTAATTGCTGTTCTCTATACTTTTTCCAAATTCTCAACTTTGCAGTGGCCAAAACTGGATATAGTATTCCAGGTGTGATCTTACTCAGATTTTATAAAGTGATACTAATACTTCACGTGATTGCCCAGAATGCAATGCTATGCTACTTGAAACACACAAGTTAAATTGTGTCTCATTTTACAGGCAAACTAGTACCCTGCTGCGCTGGGCATTTCTCTACGTTCAGATGGGTTTATAACAATTTGGACCTTGTCAAGCTGTTAGTTCTAACACAACAGCGTAGAAAAAATAATCATATTAAAGTTGGGTAATCTTTGCAGGACTGAAAACTCAATTAATTGCTGGAGGGCATAGATTTAATCTGACAAGTTCCCTGAATTAATTCTTGTTTCTTCTACTTCAAAGCTGCATTAAACAAGAGCCAGAAAAACTTCCATTATTTTTTTCCTTCAAGATAATTACATGAATATGATCAATCTAACATTTTCTGCCAGCCCAATTTACACTGTGGTCTTCCAGGCATCCATAAACACCAATTTTCCACCTTTTCAGTTGTGATTAGTGGTCGCATCATCTCTGTAAACAAACAGGAATTCTCCAGAGGACATTACAGGATGAAGTTTCCATAACAACTTTGAGATTGCAACCCATCAGACCAGACGTTAAGAAGATACACCACTTGCTTCTTCATAGTAAGAGTTGGTTATTCCGCATTTAATAAGTGAGAAACCACTCAGGGTGATCGTAATTGGGGGAAATTTATTCATTTTTAAAGCAATATGCTCACAATGAGAGCTTCTTGACTTCATGCATTTCTACATGTATTTTGTGGCCCATCTTAAGCCCCCAAATTCATCACAATGAAGCAGAATTTAAATAGACCATAGCTCTAATTGTAAGGGTCCTTGGTGCTGCCTGAGCTTGGTTGTTTTTCTGCAGACATTTCATGACCCAGCTAGGTAATATCATCATTTATAGGAAGGAAGGGATTTTGTAGCTCCTAGCACTGATGATGTTACCTAGTTGGGTCATGAAATCTCTATAAGTAAACAACCAAGCTCAGACAACATTGAGGACACCACAATTCTTCTTCTTCTTCTTCTTCTTCTTCTTCTTCTTCTTCTTCTTCTT
>BLBF01000048.1:12675196-12688809 GCA_015471245.1 Laticauda colubrina | reverse complement strand
CCTTCCTTCCTTCCTTCCTTCCTTCCTTCCTTCCTTCCTTCCTTCCTCCCTTCCTTCCCTCCCTCCCTCCCATCCATCCCAGCTCCAGGTTGACTCAGCCTTCCCTCCTTCCGAGGTGGGGAAAATGAGGACCCAGATTGTTGGGGGCAAGAGGCTGATTCTGTAAACCATTTAGAGAGGGCTGGAAAACACTGTGAAGCGGTGCATAAGTAAGTGGTATTGCTATATGCAGCCTTAAATTATGAGAAGCCCTTTAACCAATGTTTCCCAATCTTGAAAAGATTGTGAAGCGGTATATAAGTCTAAGTGCTATTGCCTTCCCTCCCTCTCTCCCTTCCTTCTCAGTGGTTAGAATGCAGTACTGCAGTATTGTAGATATATGTAGAATGCAATTCTGCTGACTGCCGGCTGCCTGCAGTTTGGCAGATTGAATCTCACCAGGCTCCAGGTTGACTCAGCCTTCCCTCCTTCCGAGGTGGATGAAATGAGGACCCAGATTGTTGGAGGCAAGAGGCTGATTCTATCAACTGCTTAGAAAGGGCTGTAAAACACTATCAGGCAGAATATAAGTCTAAGTGCTATTGCTAGAAGTAAAGAGAAATTTCCTAATGGTAAGAGTAACCATTTGACCAAGATGAGGTCTCCCACCTTGAGCACGGGGTTGGACTAGAAGACCTCCAAAGCTCCTTCCAGCCCTAGGTTGCTATGTTCCCTGCTCTTTTTCTCCATACCGTGGAGTAGGTGCAGTAATCACTCCCTTCACTGTCCAGGAGAACAGAGTCCTTGATGAAGATGGCAATGGCCTTCAAGATGAAAGTCATGAAAAGGTGGACATGGATGTAGTTCCTTGAGCAGCGGAGTCTCCTGCAGGAAGAGAGAAGACATGGTAGGCTGAAGGGAATCCATAAGGGTCAATCCAACTTATGACAGGAGTCTCCAACTATGAGAAGTTTAAGCCTGGCGAACTTCAACTCCCAGAATTCCCCAGCCAGCAAAGCTTTCTTGCCCTGGTTGTTAAGTGAATCGATGAAGTCGTTAAATGAGTCACATGGTTGTTAAGGAAAGTTGGTTTCCCCCTTCACTTTGCCTGTCAAAAAGTTGCAAAAGGGGCTCTGTAGTCTTCTTAAATATGAACCAGTGGCCAAGCCACCATATTTTGATCACATAACCATAAGGAAGCTACAACAGTCATAAGTGTGGAAAATGGTTGTAAGCCCCTTTTTTCAGTGCTGTTGTAAATTTGAATGGTCACTAAATGAATGGCTGTAAGCTGAGGACTACCAATATTAGCTCCTTGGAAGTAGCAAAGAAGTACATTTATTGCACTAAAGTTTTAAAAGTAGAACTTTCACGCAATAAGTATGTTTGTCAAGAAATAATGATGGCTGTGGAGAAAGCTGGAATTGTGGGTAGTTACACCCTGAGCATCTGAGGGAATCACTTTTGACTTGACCGTAAGTGAAGGAATACTTGTATTCACTTGCACCATGGAAATAATAAGTGCATTACTCAGCTCCACAGATTTGTTGCAGTAAGCACAACACCCATTTTGCAACTCTGTGCAATGCATGCACAACACACAACTGAAATGGGTTGAGAGGGACATATATTTCCTTGGGTGATACATATGCAACTAATGAGAGCCAGTTTGGTCTCGTGGTTAAAGCCCCAGGATAGAAACTAGGAGATTGTGACTTCTAGTCCTGCCTTAAGCACAAAAGCTGGCTGAATGACTTTGGGCCAATCACCAGCAGACAGTGAGTCCTGCCTTAGCCATGAAAGCCAGCTAGGGAACTTTGGGCTGAATCACTAGGTAACGGTGAGTTCTAGTCCCACCTTAGACTTTAAAGCCAGCTTGGGTAACTTTGAGCCAATCACCAGGAAGTGGTGAGTTCTAGTCCCACCTTAGTATAAAAGCCAACTGGGTGACTTTGAGCCAATCACCAATCTAGTTTATGCTTTAGGCATAAAAGTCAGCTGAATAATTTTGGGCCAATCACTAGGAGGTGGTGAGTTCTAGTCCCAATTTAGGCATAAAAGCCAGTGGGTGATTTTGGGTCAATCACTAGGAGACAGTGAGTTCTAGTCCCTGCTTTAAGCATGAAAACCAGCTGGGTGATTTTGAGCTGATCTCTCAATCAGGCCATGTCACAGGGTTGTTGTTGGGAAAATAGGAGGGGGAAAGTGTATAAATATGTTCACTGCTTTGAGTTATTTATAAAAACAGTGAAGGCTTGAAAAAATATAAAAACAACAACAACATGGTGAAGATCTCATGAGACTTTCAAATACAAACGGATCGCTATTTGGAACACAACATGCCAGATATTATGGTTGTGGAAGTGTATAATTTGTTCATATCGCTGTACCAGGAGATGCCAGAGTCAAAGAAAAAGAACATCAGGAAAAATTATTAAATTTTGCGACCTGGCCATCGAAACTACCTGGTTATGGATGAAACATGTAACAGTGATACCCATTGTCATCGGGCACTTGATACCATGTCCAAGAATTTTACAAAACACAGAAATTGCACCTTCCTGCAATAACACCAGCGGAATTGCAAAAGATTGCGCTGCTCGGAACATTGTATATTTTAAGAAAATACTTGGTTGACACCTTGGATGCTGGCAGCCACCTGTATTACCACCAGTCACTGGTATTTGTGATATATTTTTAAATGTTCAATTGACCAAGTTTCATGTTTAATGAATAAAAGAGATAACAACAACAATAGTGAGGGGGATGAAAATACTGTCCTGCGTTCTACTTCCAGGATCCTGTAAACTTGCCTACCAGAGGTGGTCTTCAACAGGTTCTGACCAGTTCTGGAGAGGAGGTTTTGAGTAGTTTGGAGAATTGGCAAATACCACCCCTGACTGGAGATTTTACAGGACCCTTCGCCTACCACACCCACCAAGCCACAGAACCAGTAGTAAAAATAATATTGAATCCCACCACTGATACCTACCTGAAGGCCAGGAGGATAAAGATTGCCACGGTCAGAGTGGCAGTTGAAATGCTGTAACCCACCGTATAGATGGTTTGGATCGTCGAAAAGAAAGAAATCTGGAATGAAGAGCAAACCAAATGTCCATCTGCACTTTTGAAACAGACTCCCAGATTCTATCCTATAATGGTAGATAATATTCCTTAAAATCCTTCCCTCCCTGGCCTACCTCAAAGGGCTGGCCTCAATCCTGAAAGCCTGTCCAAATTTTCCCTGTCCCTCCTAGGCTGAATGAAATCAAGACGGGGGTTGAGTTTTGAGTTCCCTTCTCACGCTTCTTTCTCTCTTTCTCCAAATCCAAATTGTGTGTCCTCCAAATCTTCATATCTCATCCATGCCTTTCTAATTGCTCAAGGCTAGCTCTGTTTTCTTTAACCTGGTGGAATGGGAGCCACAGAGAAATCCAGAAGGTGCCATCATAAAGGAGAGGAAAATCTAGCAGTCCCTAACCGGTATAGTCCGGTATCAGGTCTTGCAAGTTGTGGGTGAGTGTTTGCAGTGCAATGGATGTGCACACCTGTCTCTTACGTAAATGGAGCTGCTTGTGTGAACGCATGCCCCTGCTGCTTGTACACAGCCACCCCACCCTTTCCCCCACCCCTGTCAGTTCTCAAAGCTGGAAAGGTTGGAGACCCCTGGGATAATCCCATACTTTTCCCATCAGTAACTCCCATGACCCCCTCCCCCAAGGATGGGACTCTCCCTTCAAGGTTACACACAGCATGAGCGTTAAATCCCCGACTGCAGCACTATCATGCTTTGGGATTTATCTGAAGCTGGAGTCACCATGACAAGTTTACGACCAAGTGTTGCTAGTCCATAAGGTCACAAAATGGCCATGGAAAGAAATCAAGATAGATTGTTCCCTGCTGCAGGAAGAAATTGGCCCTACTACCCTCAGAGATATCAAGCCAACCTTGTTTTTGTGTGGAGTCTTTTGTGGCCTCTGAGTTTGGTAGTTTTCTTGCAGACGTCTCATGACCCATCTAGGGAACTTTATCAGTTCAAGGGAATGGAGTTTGCAAGGAGGAAGATGTTCCCTAGCTGGATCATGAAACACCTGCAAGAAAACAACCAAGCTCAGATAGCACCCAGCATTCCATAGTCCTCTTTCCCCTCCTCCTCCTCCTCCTCTCCACAAACCTCACTCCCTTCTAGAATTGATGTTAGCTAGCTGGGTGATAAAACGTCTGCAAAACAGCAAAGAAGCTCAGAGAGCACCAAGGTCCCCATAGTCCTCTCCTCCTCCTCTTCCTCCTCCTCCTCCCTCTCCTCCTCCTCCTCTTTCTACTCCTTCTCTCTGCAACCCACCCTGCCTTCTTCCATTGATGAGGTTACCTAATTGGGTCATGAAATGTCTGCAAGCAAACAACCAAGCTCAGAGAGCCCCAAGGATCCCACTGTTCAGCCCTGAGCAGGGGTGGGATTCTACCAGTTTGCACCTATTCGCTAGAACCCGTTGTTAACATCCTAAGCAGTTTGGAGAACCGGTTGTTGGAAGAAATTACTGGCCTAATCCTGTAAGGAAGGCAGGAAGGAAACAGTCTGGTGTTGCTTACAGAAACTGCCTCTCCGTTAACCCTGATTACATTCTTGGCAGGACTAGACTTCCTGTTTCTGGAACATCTCCGGAGTTTTTTTCCCCTCCTTTGCTGGTACTTTGCTTGTGTGGAGTGACCATTCAAAGTTACAATGGCACTGGAAAAAAGTGACTTATGAGCATTTTTCACACTTTTGAGGCAAGGAGATGCGTGCCTCGATGTGAGTGATATTGAGTTGGCCACACCCAGCCGATCACATGACTACCAAGCCATGCCCATCAACTAAGCCACGCCCACAGAACCGGTTGTTAAAAAAAATTGAATCCCATCCCTGACCCTGAGCTACAAATATCTCCTTCTGTCAGTGATTAATATGCAGGCATTTATCTCAGTTCACCCTTATCCAGGGGGTGGGATTCATCCAGTTCGCATCAGTTTGGGAGAACCAGTTGTTACCTTCTTGAACCGTTTGGTGAACTGCTTGTTGGAATAAATCATCAGAGCGGAGGACCGCTTGTTAAATTATTTGAATCCCACCACGGTCCTGATAGCCTTCTTCCTGCCCGCTCCCCCTATCTCCCTCTTCAGGATGTTGAAAGCTTGATGGCGGATGCCCTACAATTTATGCCAGCGAGTTCAGGACATGGAAAATAATGAGCACTCAGAAGATTGCCTGGCTGTGTCCAATGATTAAAGGAAGGCAAGGCCCATCTATGGCTCATGGAGGCACTGAAAGAAACTCTTCATTCAAACCCCCATCAAGGTCAAGCACCACTCAGAAGATTTGCGAAGGCCCGCTGTTCCCCGTTGAAAAGCGAGGAGGAGCGGAGAGGAAGTGGTTATCGCCGCCTCTCTCTCCACCGTTTGTCATGAAGTAAATATGAGGTGATGCTCTGCTCGCCTTTGAAATTCTATTTCGCAGCTGTGAATTGAAATCCTCACTTCAAGAGAACTTCACCGGCATCCTGAATCCTCTGAAAAAAAGACTGATGCCAATTATTTTAACCCGCTTTGGAAAGGAAACAATAACAACAAAAACAAAAACAAAAAAACCCAGGCAGCAGAATTTCTCCGCCCTACAGTAAAATGCAGATCGTCCAAAAATACAGATGATCATAAAGGAGTCCCAATTTTCTGCTGCTAAGTGAGGCAGTTCTTAAGTGAGCTGTAGCCCTGGGGTTTTTTGGAGGGGACATAGAATAACAGAGTTGGAAGGGACCTTGGAAGTCATCTAGTTCAACTCCCTGCTTAGGCAGGAGAGTCTATTCCATTTTGCACTGTTACTGGACAAATCAGGAGGTCGTTAAATGAATCTGTGGCTTCCCTCATTGATTTTGCTTGTGGGGTGGGAAGGTTACAAAGGGTGAGCACATGACCCTCAACTTATAACCACAAATTGAGCCCAAAGCTTTTGTTGCTAAGTGAGACAGTTGTTAAGTGAGTTTTGCCCCAATTTATGACCTGTCTTGCCACAGTTGCTAAGTGAATCACTGCATTTGTTGATATAGTAAGATGGTTGTTAAGTGAATCTGGCTTTACTTGTCAGAAGATCATAAAAGGGGACCGCGTGACCCCAGGACACTGCAACCGTCATAAGTACATGTCAGTTTCCAACCCTCTGAATTTTGATCATGTGACCATGGAGATGTTACAATGGTCGTAAGTGTGAAAAATAGTCATGTCACTTTTTTCACTGCTGTTGTAACTCTGAATAGTCACTAAACAAATGTTTGTAAGTCGAGGACTACCTGTAAATTGCAGATGAGAATAACCGAGGGGGTTTCTCCATCGTGATTCAGATTTCTGCTTTAATTTTTTCAGATTAGGGAAACAACAACAGCAAATGAAGCTGTGGGTAACAGCTCATATACACAGGAATATACCCAGAGTTCATAGGAATTTTAATTTGTTGCTCAGTCACTTTTGTTTGACTCTGTCTAACAAAATGAAATTCAATGTAGAGAAAAGTAAAATCCTATACTTTGGCAAGAAAAACCAAAAGGACACATATCGACTGGGTGAAACCAGGCTCAACAGCAGGAACTGGGAGAGGGATCTTGGAGTCTTATTTTGGACAACCAGCTAAATAGGAGCCAGCCGTGGGCAGCAGAAGCCAAAAAAGCCAATGCAATCCTCAATTATATTAACAGAGGGATACAATTGAGTTATTAATACCACTCTATCAGGGGTGGGATTCAAATTTTTTAACAACTGGTTCTGTGGACATGGCTTAGGTGATGGGCATGGCTTGGTGGTCATGTTATTGGCTGGGCGTGGCCAACTCTATATCACTCACATCGAGGCATGCATCTCCTCCCTTGCCCTCTTATGACTGTGGGGATGCTGCAACAGTCATAAGTGTGAAAAATGGTCATAAGTCAGTTTTTTCAGTGCCACTGTAACTTTGAATGGTCACTCCACACAAGCAAAGTACCAGAAAAGGAGGAAAAAAAAAACTCCAGAGAGGTTCCTGAGACAGGAAGTCTAGTCCTGCTAAGAACGTAATCAGGGTTAACGGAGAGGCAGTTTCTGTAAGCAACACCAGAATGTTTCCTTCCTGCCTTCCTTACAGGATTAGGCCAGGAATTCCTTCTAACAACCGGTTCTCCGAACTGCTTAGAAAGTTAACAATTGGTTCTAGCGAATAGGTGTGAACTGGTAGAATCCCAGCCCTGTATTCTATAAAACTTTAGTAAGACCACACCAAGAGTACTGCATCCAGTTTTGGTCAGCACACTATAAAAAAGGATGTTGAGATTCAAGAAAGAGTGCAGGGAAGAGCAATCAGGATGATGAGGGAACTGGAGGCCAAATAACATAGGAAGAACAGCTGCAGGAACTGGGCCTGGCTAGTCGAAGGAAGAGAAGGACCAGGGGAGACAGGAGAGCATCTTCCAATATTTGAGGGGTTGCCATAGAGAGGAGGGAGGGGGGTCAAGCTATTTTCTAAAGCACCTGAAGGCCAGATAAGGAATAATGGATGAAACTGGACAAGGAGATTTTCAACCTAGAAATAAAGAGAAATTTTCTGACAATTAGAACAAACAACCCATGGAACAGAAGTTGCCTTCAGAATATGTGGGAGCTTCATCACTAGAGCCTTTCAAGAAGAGGCTGGACTAGCTGATCTACAAGGTCTTTTCCAATTCTGTTAATCTAATCTAATCTAATCTTAGATAGATAATAGATAGATAGATAGATAGATAGATAGATAGATAGATAGATAGATAGATAGATAGATAGATATAGATAAATAGATAATGGACAGATAGATAGATGGATGGATGCATGCATGGACAGACGGACGGAGGGAAAGGTGATAGATAGATAGATAGATAGATAGATAGATAGATAGATAGATAGATGGATGATGGGTGGGTGGGTGGATAGGTAGATAGATAGGTACATAGGTAGACAGATAATGGATAGATGGATGGATGGATAGATAGATACATATGGATAGATGGGTAGATTGATGGTAGAGGATAGATGGATGGATAGATAGATAGATAGATAGATAGAGAGATAGAGAGATAGATAGAATGAATATATATATATATATATGTGTGTGTGTGTGTGTGTGTGTGTGTGTGTGTGTGTGTGTGTGTGTTTTCTGAGGTTTTCGCGGGTATTTGTATGTGGATCTTTGGTTTTTCAGGTTTTCTCCTGCATAAAATTGGAAGCCTGGATACTTCCAATTTTACACAGGAGAAAACCCAAATAACCAAAGATCCATATATATATGTATGTCTAGGTGTGTTCGGGTCTTTTCCTGTGTAAAATTAAGAGTATCTTGGCAACATTTCGGTGAGGTCCCGCTAAAATGTTGCCAAGATACACTTATTCTTACACAGGAAAAGACCCGATCACACCTAGACCTACATACCTGTATCCGTGAAAATCTATGAAAACAAATATATAAACATATGTCTATTATTCAGCTTCCTTCGGGTATTATCCCACGTCATTGTAGTTGTGCTTTTAAAGTTGTAGCAACGTTTCGGCAGAATCTCATCTGCCATCCTCAGGCTTCTGTATAGTGTTCATATATATGTATATGTATCTATCTATCTATCTATCTATCTATCTATCTACATATACATACACACACACACTCTCACACACACAGGAGGAGGGGATCAAAAATAGATGTAAATAACAGAGAAATGATAGACGAACAGACAACTAGATAGATAGACAGAGATGAAAGAGAGGGAGAGAGAGGATTAGATGGATGATAGAAAGGCAGAGATAGAATTCCTGGCTGTTTCTCTCATAATTTAGCCAAGGAGGCATCAAATGTTTCCCCTACACCTTTGCAGTTTCAGTCTTCATCTCCCATTCCCCCACACTCACTTCATCCAGAGAGATGTCATCTTCTATCGAACAAGCTTCCGAATATGGTGGAGATGGATCAGACCAGCCTTGGTCGGTGCAACTTCGCTTCACTTTACCTATGAAAAATTAAAATCAGCAATGTTAGATTGATCCAAGTGATGGGGTCCCCGGGGCCAGTGACTCAGGATATTAGCCCTTTGATGTAGTTCAAACAAGAAGCAAAAAAAGCTGTGTCTTAACTGTAAGCTATACAGGTAGTCCTGGATTTAAAAAGAGTTCATTTAGTGACTGTTTGGATTTACAATGGCACTGAAAAAAAATGACTTAGGACCATTTTTCACTCTTACAACTGTTGTAGCAACCTCACAGTCACATGATCCAAATTCAGATGCTTGGCAACTGAGTCACATTTATGATGGTTACAGAGTCCTGAGGTCATGTGATTCCTCTTTTATGACCTTCTGACAATCAAAGTCAATGGGGGAAACCAGATTCACTTAAGAATCCGAGGAGGAAGCCAGATAACTGACAGGGTGTGGGAGTGTGGCTCCATTGGCTCTGGAGAAGGCTGGGAAAGGGCAAAGTCCGATTGGGCAGAGCAGGGAAGAGGTAGAACAAGGGAGAGGGAGTTCAGAGGAAGACCCAGGCCCACTCCTTCTTCATCCTAGGGCATGCAGGGAGAAATGGAGAAGAGAGCAATGTGGGTTGTGTGGCTTACGGGGGAGGAAAGGGCCCTGATTCCCTTCATTAACCAAAGCTGGGAATAGTGTTTAAAAGAAATGCATGCTGAGTACAGCCGCTGCTGGGAGCAAACATGAGTTTCTATTGACTTTGTCTTCTATTCACTTTGATTGTCTGTGTTCCTGGCGTCTTCCCAACCGTGTTGAGTTATGGCCGTGTCTTCAAGTCTGGAATTTCTGCTCCTGCCCTGCCGGACTAATTACCTTGATGAAGATGTTGAAGAGTCCTGGGCCTAAGACAGAGAGAACCTTGGGGTACCCCGTGCATATTTCCCTCCATATAGATGCAACTCCATTAAAGACCACACCTGAAGTGTGATTTAAATATCAGACGCCGCCACACCCCACCAAATTTTGACCGCGGTGTCCTAGAGCCATATTATTATTTTAAAATAATCGAAGAGATACTTGTGTAATCAAAGGGATACTTGACACCAGTGGTGGGATTCAATTTTTTTTCTACTGATTCTGCGGGTGTGACTTGGTGGGCATGGTGTGGCTTGTTCGGTGTGGCTTGCTGGGTGTGACTTGCTAGGCATGGCTTGCTGGGCATGGCAGGGAAGGATACTGCAAAATCCCCATTCCCTCCCACCCCACTTACTTGCTTTCCAGCTCTGTTCTCCTGTGCAGGGCAACCAAAGGAGACCCAGCCGATCAGCTGGGACTTGGAGGCAGAGAATAGATGGGGTTGGCGGGGCCAGTCAGAGGTGGGATTGGCTGGTTCTCCAAACTAATCAAAATTTCCGCTAGTGGTTCTCCAGAACTGGTCAGAACCTGCTGAATACCCACCTCTGCTTGATACCTGGGAATGCTTTTGTTGTTTTTTGTTCTTGATTCGACAGCCCAAGGCCAGGAAATTTATTTTTTAGTCTCGTTCTTATGCTGCCCAGCATCACCTCTAGGTTAGATGGGTGGCAAACCAGTCTGATAAATCAATAACTAAAGGGATGTTCATTAAATCCAAATGTGAATAATTGCCAGAATTATACCATTTGTGTAAACTTCTTCCATTGGGGCCTGTTTATCTGAATAATTGATGTCATATGCCGAAATTCACATCACTTGCTGAGTGCGAATGACATCGATGACATAAATTTACCTGAACCACTAATTATGTCAATTACATCCATCAATTTCATCAAATGGCAGCGATTATGTTAATTGACCCACTTTAGAAAGAAGACATGGTGTCTATTGAGGGGGAATGAAGATTTATATGTTGGAACCAAAAATCCTGTTCAACTGAGGTAAAAATCAAGATTTAGTCTAACCATATTGAGTTTAAAAGTGTGTAAAGAACAACATTTAATTTTTTATCCTTGCCTGATCTTTCTGGAGTATGAAACACACATATACACCCATTGTGATTATTGTGGCTTGTTGTGAAGTGTGAAAACTAACCAAAGGTAGTCCTCAGTTTACAACCATTCATTTAAGGCTCATTCGAAGTTACAACAGCATTGAAAAAAGTCCTCATAATTACAATTTTCCCAACATCTCCGTGGTCATGTGATGAATATTCGGGTGCTTATATGATGGTTGCAGTGTCCCAGGGGTCACACATGATCACCACTTGCAATCTTCCCACAAGCAAAGTGTGGGAGGCAGGATTCGCTTAATGACCATTTAATTAAGAATTGCAGTTCGCTGAACAACAGTGGCAAAAAGAAGCCTGCAAAATCAGCCAGAGTTAACTTAATAATAAAGCATAGGAAATTATGATGGGTTAAGATTATAAGTTGAGGGAGTACTGTAAGCACAATTAATTCTGACAAAAAGTGTGAAAACCGAGGCATGCTTTTCCATGAAACATATGCACTTAGTTCTTGACTTACAACCATTCATTTAGTGACTGCTTCAAGTTACTTGAAAAAAGTGACTTATGACTATTTTTCACACTTATGACCACTGCAGCATCTCCATGATCACCTGATCAAAATTCAGATGCTTGGCAACTGACTCGTAGTTATGATGGTTGCAGTATCCCGGGGTTGTGTGATCCCCTTTTGCGACTTTCTGACAAGCAGAGTTAATGGGGGAAGCTAGATCCACTTTACAACTGTGTTACTAACTTAACAACTGCAGTGAGTCACTTAACAGCTGTAACAAGAAAGGTAGTTAAATGGGACAAAACTTGCTGAACACCTGTCTTGATTAGCAACAGAAATGTTGGACTCAGTTGTAGTTGTAAGTTGAGGACTATGGAAACAAATGTCAAAGACTAGAAAATAATTACATGGGTTTGGATCAAAGCTAAAATGAACCAAAATCCAGAAGGGAGGGAGGGAGAGAAGGAGGGAGGGAAGGATGAATGAATGAATGATTGAATAAATGGAGGGAGGGAGGGAGGCAAGAATGAATGAATGAATGAATAGATGAAGACAAGAATGAATGAATGAATAAAGGCAAGAATGAATGAATGAATGAATGAATGAATGAATGAATGAATGAATGGAGGGAGGGAGTCAAGAATGAATGAAAAAGAATGAATGAAGGGAGGCAAGAATTAATTAATTAATGAAAGGAGGGAGGCAATGAATGAATGAAAGCAAGAATAAATGAATGAATCAATGGAGGGAGGGATGCAAGAATGAATGAATGAATGAAGAGAGGCAATAATGAATGAATGAATGAATGAATTAATAAATGAATGAATGAATTAATGAAGGCAAGAATGAATGAATCAGAGGTGGTATTCAGCAGATCTGACCAGTCCTGGAGAACCGGTAGCAGAAATTTTGAGTAGTTTGGAGAACCAGCAAATCCCACCTCTGACTGGAAATTTTACAGTATCTTTCCCTTGCCATACCCACCAAGCCGCGCCCACAGAACCGGTAGTAAAAAAATTTAAATCCCACCACTGGAATGAATGGTTGAATGAAGGGAGGCAAGAATGAATGAATGAATGAATGAATGAATGAAGGAAGGAAGGAAGGAAGGAAGGAAGGAAGGAAGGAAGGAAGGAAGGAAGGAGGGAGGGAGGGAGGGAGGGAGGGAGGGAGAGGAAAGAAGACGGAAGATGGAAAGAAAGATGGTGTTTCTCACCTGCTTCCTTTGTGAAGTGGAAAATGATGCCTGGACAGGTGAAGGAAAACGACTCTCCAAGATTTGCATCTGGCCAACACAGAAGCCGGTCCCATAGTCTTTTACAACCTTGCAAATGGAAGAAAAATCATTTTTTAAAAAAATCTCCACTATCCTTGAAAAGAGAATAGAAGAACCCGAATTCACCAACCCATTGAATGAACTTTAAAATTGCCCCAAATAATGAGTGGAAAGTAATAAGTACCCTTTAGGGTTGGACTCCAAAGCCCTCTTCCTCTCTGCAAACCCCCTCCCTTGAAGCCCTGATGAAGTTCTCTAGTTGGGTCCTGAAACATCTTCCAGAAAACCATCTAGCTTAGAGAGCACCAAAGACAATTTAAAGCTTTGATCTCTCAGTCTAAAAAAACCGCTCACCACTTTACCTAGCTAAAAAGAAGTTACCCAGAATAGCTCAAAGCCAAGAAAATCTGAATAAATCAAGTTGAAAGCACAGTGTAATAGATGCTTATATATGTGTGTGTGTGTGTGTGTGTGTGTTTAAGTTTTCGCGAGTACTTACATGAATGCAGTTCAGCTTCCTTCGGGTATTATCCCACATCATTGTAGTGCTTTTAAAGTTGCTACAACTTTAAAAGCACCACAATGACGTGGGATAATACCCGAAGGAAGCTGAACTGCATTTATATATATTTATGTGTGTGTGTGTGTGTGTGTGCTGTTCAGCTTCCTTCGGGTATTATCCCATGTCATTGTAGTTGTGCTCCAGACTCGAGACGAACTCCATACAGAAGCCTGAGGATGGCAGATGAGATTCTGCTGAAACGTTGCTACAACTTTAAAAGCACAACTACAATGACGTGGGATAATACCCGAAGGAAGCTGAACAGCATAGATACATACATACATACATACATACATACATACATACATACATACATA
>BLBF01000048.1:12626808-12652498 GCA_015471245.1 Laticauda colubrina | reverse complement strand
TCCTTCCTTCCTTCCTTCCTTCCTTCCTTCCTTCCTTCCTTCCTTCCTTCCTCACTGCTTTCTCCCTCCTTCCCTCCCTCCCCTTATACCTTTGGATAAATTTCACTGCAGTCCGAAAGATGGCAGAAGTAATCGTTAATATTTTGAAGAACAACCTCCATTAGGGAATGTTTTGTGAAATCCACCATGAAAAGAACATTTGCCTTCTTACAACATTGATAGGCAGTTTATACCAACAAGAGAATCTTTGGGAAGTTGGGAAGCATTGAGTATTTTACAAAAGTTCCCATTGTGATTCAACACTGTCTGCTAAATATATTTAGGATCATTTCCCACCCTCTTAGTTTATTCGTTTATTCTTCCAGATTGGGGTTCAAATTCTCCTCACCTTAAAATCTCCATGGTTAGGGAAGACATTGGGGCATTCTAGCTGTTAGGATGCTGACGTTTTATTGGCAATAGAAACCAGCAAATGGTGAGTTATTAAGTGAGTAATTGAATCCAACTAGGTAGGTGAGATAATTTGAACTCTCACCAATCTGTAAATCAATTTCCCCCCCTAAAAATTCTTATATCATTTGCAAGTTCTCTCATGCCTTGAATGTGGCATGAGTTCCCATTTCAAATATGTTCAAGCAATAATAATGAAATTTCATTCATGCTGTTCGTGTGGAATTATCAGGGGGGAAAACATCCCAATTTGCATCAGCTATGTTTAGATCCAAAAATCAGCATGGATGAATTAAAATTGACTTTGATTTTCAGTGGTCCATCTGGATTTCAAAGACAAATGCCATTTTTTTGAAGGTAACCAAGTCCACATTTTGGACAGAGAAGACCACTGGTTTGAAAGAGGGGTCCAAGAAGCCACCTGTGTCAAAATTGAACAGCCTCTCTCTCAACAGAGGGGAAGGTATACGACATCACTTATCTCCAGTCCACTGTTCTGTATGGAACTTGGTAGGTTCCAAGTTCCTCTTTCTGATTGGCCGGAAAGGCCACTCACGGATTGGTTATTCAAGAACCAATCCGGGAAGCCTGCCAAACGGCGGAAAAAGTCAAAAGAATGTCACTGGCCACAAGCCGCAGGCAAGCCGCTATAAAAAGGGCTGCCATGGCTTGGGCTGTTGTTCCATATACTTTTGCCTTGCGAGTTTAATGAATAGTTGTTGTTTGGAACCCGGTCTCCCATGCTTCTTTCCAGACGGAACACTGGCGATGAGGATGGGATCGTCGTAGAAGGCGAGACCAAAGCACGCGGCGATCTGAACCGAGCGAGAGAGATGGCCGGTAACAATGCACCACCCGCATCCTTCAATCCTGATGAGGAGGATTGGGAATCCTATATCAATCGCTTTCTTATGTTTTTAGAAAGTAATGAAATGGAAGAAATCTTGGACCAGTGTGTCTTCCTTACACACTGCGGACCGGCTGTCTTTAAAATGGCGAAGGCGCTGATGAAACCCAGAGATGTCAAACAGATGACTTGGTCTGACCTGAACAAAATGCTCCGAGCACACTACGCACCGGTGGTCTCAAATTTAATAAAAAGGCACGAATTCTATAAGAGGGACCAGAAGGAGGATGAAATGATTGGAGATTTTGTAGCACCCTTGAGACACATCGGAGGAGAACATGGACGAGACCATGAGGGACTGCGTGGTCCTCTGTCTGAAGGACACTACCCTTCAGAGCAAACTCCTGAATAGGCCAAATATAACCGTGGCCGAGGCCATTACAGAGGCAACCGCCGCCGAAGCAGCGAAAAAGTCAGCAGCCACCATGCAGCAAATGAACGCAATTCCAGACCTGCCAACCCAATCCAGGGAGAAGAAGGCAGAGGGAGGAAAGAAACAGCCCACAGCGACAGCCCACTATGAAAACATCGAATCCCAGAGTGATACTGAGTACGACGATGAAGATGTCCATAGACTGCATTCAGATAAAAATGGCGCAAAAAGAGGAGAAATTGGCAGGAGTTTCAATGTGCATGCTGCGGAAGCAACCACCCGCAAGCTGAATGCAGGTTCCTCGACGCAATATGCAGGGCTTGTAATAAAGGGGGGCACATCGAAAGGGTCTGCCGCAACAAAAAGCTATAGTCCAAAATGACGCAGCAGGAGCACCAGCCCAGACATGAAGAAAGACAAGCCGGCAGCAGATGGAACCGAAAGGAGTCATTCCTATCCATGGTATCCTGGAATACCATCCAGCGCCTGATACCGAACATTAAACAGAGAGAACTACAGAAACAAAGACTAATATAAAAAGACTACCAGGGAAATCGAATTCCAGTAGTATGCCTTGGACATTTAAAAACCATGCTCGTCAAATTTAAAAATCATGCTGAAATCTTGCCTCTGACCATCATCGACCAAGACCACCCTATTCTGCTAGGAATTGAATGGTTCACGCCCCTGGGAATTGGGATGACCGGGATCAACTGCATCGCCACAGCCAACTAGGTGGAGAGTCTGCTACAAGAATTCCAAGATGTTTTCGACAGGACTCTAGGCAAGTACAAGGGGACCCCAATTTCATTTAGCCTAGACCCGAAAATAGCCCCTATCCGTTTAAAGGCCAGATGCGTCCCATTCGTGTTAAAAACAAAAATTGACGAGCAACTGAATAAATTAATAGCTCAAGGGGTTTTAGAGCCAATCGACCATGCCAGGTGGGAAACACCTATTGTCACACCGGTGAAGCCCGATGGGTCAGTGTGCATCTGCGGAGACTGTAAGGCAACCCTGTACCATGCGCTCCAACAAAGCGCATACCCAGTACCGGTAGTGCAATATTTACTGCACTCGCTAGGGGGAGGAAATTTTTTTGCGAAGCTCGACCTCACACAGGCATATCAACAACTACCCGTTGATCCTATTACAACAGAGGCACAGACTATTGTAACACATAGAGGGGCATTCAAGTGTAACCGCCTCCAATTCGGCATTAGCATTGCCCAGGCGTGTTCTAAAGCTTCATGGAACGCCTGCAAAACAGAAACAATGGTGTTGTCCCTTACTTTGACGATGTACTGGTCTCAGCAAAAAATGCCAACCTGCTAGAGACCAGATTAAGAGAAGTACTAACAAGATTTAGAAAATCAGGCCTCAAAGTAAAAAGAGAGAAGTATGAATTAGCCACCAACCAGGTCAAGTTTTTGGGCTATTTAATTGATGAACAAGGCATTCACCCCACCGAAAAAAAAGTGAAGGCTATAAAAGATGCTCCTAGGCCCAGGGACAAAACTGAGCTTCAAGCATTCCTAGGCCTCATAAATTTTTACAATGTGTTCCTGCCCCATAAGGCAACAACAGCAGAACTAGATTAAAAAAAAACACTTGGACATGGGGCCACTGGGAACAAAAAGCCTTCCAGGGTATCAAAGATCTATTAACTTCCAACACCATTCTCATCCAGTATAGCAATACCCTGCCCTTGGCGGTCACCTGTGATGCATCGCCTTTTGGGGTCGTCGCCATCCTGAGCCACCAGCTACCAGACGGCAGAGAGGCACCGGTCACCTTTTACTCCAAGACGCTCTCCAAATCGGAACGCAATTACAGCCAATTCGGCAGAGAAGCCAGAGCCAATCATCGCCAGAGTCAAACGATTCCATGAGTACCTTTACGGTAGAACTTTTTCAATAATAACCGATCACAAGCCCCTTCTTGGAATCCTAGCAGGCAACAAGCCAGCCCCGAACATTCTGTCATCTAGAATGATGAGGTAGTCTGAGTTCCTCGCTGCCTACTCCTACATGCTGATTCACCGACCCGGCAAAGCCATCACACACGCCGACGCCCTGAGCCATTCCCCACTGCCCATCACAGAAGACGACCCTGCACCAACTACCTCCACACTTCGGCTTGAGACCTGCCTGGACCTGCCACTGACTGCAGCGGACGTTAAGAGAGCCACAGCTAAAGATCCTTTGACAGTGCGCATATTAAATTGGGTAGGTAAAGGCTGGCCGAAGGAGAACAAAACTGAGATTTTTAAACCATTTCGTACCAGACAGATCAAACTGTCCATAGAAAAAGGGTGCATTTTATGGGGTGACAGGATGGTGATTCCGAACAGTCTCCAGGAAGACGTTCTGGGCATGTTGCATGGGGGGCACCCGGGCATAGTCAAAATGAAAGCCCTGGCCAGGAGTTATGTCTGGTGGCCAGGGCTGGACAAAGACATTGAACATTGGGTTGCAACATGCCATGACTGCCAAAAATCGAGGCCTACCCCCCCCCCCACAGGCACCAGTAAGAGACTGGGAAACTCCCCAGGGTCCATGGTCTAGAATACATATTGACTTTGCTGGGCCAATGAAGGGAAACACTTTTTTGATAGTGGTTGATGCATACTTGAACTGGTTGGAAGTCATCCTCATGGCTTCCACAACCACCGAGGCTGTTATGAAACAGCTCGACAAACTCTTCGCTACTCATGGACTACTTGATGTACTGGTTTCGGATAATGGACCCCAATTTACAGCTTTTCAATTCGAACAGTATCTGGCTGCCCAGGGTATCCGACATGCCTTAACTGCACCAGCTCATCTGGCTGCAAATGGCAGGACTGAACGCATGGTTCGGTACACTAAGGAGAGCCTAGATAGAATGGACAAGGGGGATGTACAAGACAAACTAAACTGACTACTAACTTTGCAGCATATTACCCCTCGCAGCACAACCAACAAAAGCCCAGCAGAACTCCTAATAGGACAGATTGCACCCCACTTACACCTGGGACAAACCCCCCAATTCCTCCAGCAAATACTATATGTTTGAAATTGGCGATCTGGTCTATGCCAAAAACCTCACTGGGGACTCATTGTGGCTTCCAGCTACCATCACCCAAATTACAGGCCCCCAGTCCTACCAACTACTCTTAGACGATGGTAGGGAATGGAAGCGGCACATAGACCAGCTTTGTTCCCGCCACCTCAAATGAAAAAACACCATAGAATCAAAAATAAATATCGACCTAAAAACAACCAAGGAGGGGGCGGAAATACAGATAAATAAAAAAGGGAGTGACGAACCTCCTGTAACAAGACAACAAACATTACAAAAAGACAATTTAATTAAACAAAAAGAGCACTCACAGTTAGATGAACCCCAAGAAAGAAATCCGGGAGCAGGAGAGTGAAGCGAGGCCTTCCTGGAAGGTGGCAGCCAGGCCAGCTCAACCAACCCGGTCAAACCAGGAGGGAGCGGTGGAGCCATTTCAACCGGCCCGAGAGACTCAGGCGGGGAGCGGCAAGGCTGACTCACCCTTCTAGAAGGTTCCATGGAGAAGGACAAGAGAACAGCGATCTCTTCTGAACCGCTCGAAGACCACGCCGCGACTGAGCTGCGCAGGTCAACCAGGACTAGAAAAAGCCCCACCTACCTGCATGACTACGTAACGCACGTTGGACTGAACTAAGGGAGGAGGGGTGTTCTGTATGGAACTTGGTAGGTTCCAAGTTCCTCTTTCTGATTGGCTGAAAAGGCCACTCGTGGATTGGTTATTCAAGAACCAATCTTGAACAGTCAAAAGAGTGTCATTGGCCACAAGCCGCCCGCAAGCTGCTATAAAAAGGGCTGCCGTGGCTTGGGCTGTTCTTCCATCTACTTTTGCCTTGCTAGTTTAATAAATAGTTGTTGTTTGGAACCCGGTCTCCCGCGCTTCTTTCCGGATGGAACATCCACCACACAGTTCTTTTAGCAGTTCCAAGAAGGCTCCACACCCATTTGCACTCTTCAGGTGACTTTGAGAACACAAATAAAACTCTGGCTGGCCTCAATGACCCTCTAAAAGAATGCAAATGACCAGCTGTCTGCAAGGAGTATAAATCCTTCCATTCCTCACCATCCAGTTAGAGCTGAAAAAGCTTCCTGGATGAGAAGGGAAAGGTCTTCAAAGAAAAAACCCAGAAAGTCCAATTGCCTCTTGAAGAACAACAACCATGAGACAACCATGACTTGAAGGACTCTCCACTGATTTCAGAAAGTAAGGATAGCAAACTTCTTCCTTGAGCTAATTGGAAAGAAACCCAGCTGAGCATATTCACATATTGCCAACCTTGGAGAGGTTTTTCCTGACTACTCTACAAGATTTGCAGGGACTTGTAAAAATCTTCCAGGGGAGAAAAACCCATTTCTTTCTCAGCTGCTACAGAAATTTCCTTCCTGCAAACTTCTGCAATTATAATAAAGGCTTGGGGAAAATTAAAAAGAAAAACAAACCATGGTAGATATGTTTTGTCTCTTCTTAATTCAAACAACAGCAGACAGCAAAGTGGCAGCAATCATGTTACAGGGAGTTAAATAACTGATAGTAAATTTCCAGGGTCGATTGCTTTGGGAGCCTCTGGTGGGGCCTCTAATTTTTCTCATAAAAGCAATCAGTTTGTGTGGGGGTGTCTTGTGTGTGTGTATCTGCTTCTATTTTGCTCTCTCTATCATTATCATGTACTATCTAGTAAAGTATTTATCTATCATATTATCTATCTCCATCTTTAATCTATATCTCTATCTGTCCATCCATCATTATCTATCTATCTCTATCTATGTTTATATCTATCTATCCATCTATTTATATCTATCCATCTATCTATCTATCCATCCATCCATCTCTATCAGTTATCTGTGTATCTTCTATGTATCTATCATCTATGTCTGTTAATCTATCAATCTACCTACTTACCTACCCACCTGTCTATCTACTGTCTGTCTGTCTGTCTGTCTGTCTGTCTGTCTGTCTGTCTATCTATCTATCTATCTATCTATCTATCTATCTATCTATCTATCTATCTATCTGTTCTGTCCGGAAAAACGCGGGATAGATCGGGTTCCAACAAATAAACGTCTTTATTTGTAACAGCAAAGTAAAACGGAACATTAGCTCAAGCTGCGGCAGCCCTCTTATAGCGGCTTGCCTGCCAGCTTGTAGCCAATGACAGTAATTTAATCTTGCTGCCTTTGAGCGGCTTCTTGGATTGGTTTCTAGTGAACCAATCCCTATACTGGCTTTCTTAGCCAATCAGAATAGCAAATTAGGAGTCTACTATTTTCATACAGAACACCCCTCCCCTCTTGGTTCAGTCCTTATGTGGTGACATAGTCGCGCAGGTAGGTGGGGTGTCTTCTGACTCTACTTGATTTGCGCGGTTCATTTTTACTGGAGACTTTGACCGGTTCGGATGGGGTCGCTGTCTCTCCAGCTCTTCTCCATGGAACAGCATGGAAGGGTGAGTCAGCCATTTTGCTGCCACCTGAGTTTCTCAGGCCAGTGGTTTTGCCGCTCCCACCTGGTTTCTCCGGGCAGGTCGAGCTGGCCTGGCTGGCCCCTTCGATTGGATTCTTCCCGCAAGTTTCTTCTAACTGTAAGTCTCTGTTTTGCTCTTTTTGTTTGTTAGATTATTCTGGGTTTATTTTAAACAGTTCTTTATTATTTTCTTGTATTTCCCCCCCCCTCTTTGGTTTGTTTTTCATCGTTTTTTATTATTCGTGGTTGTGTGTTTGTATTTCTTTCAATGTTTCGGGAACGAAGCTGGTCTATGTGCCGCTTCCATTCCCTGCCATCGTCTATGGTTAGTCAGTAGGACCGGGGGCCTGTAATTTGTGTGATTGTGCCTGGAAGCCATAAGGGGTCCCCGGTGAAATTTTTTGCATAGACTAGGTCGCCAATTTCAAATGTCCTGAAATGGGTGGAGGAGTCGGGGGGTCTTTCTGGTGTATAATTTGGGTGCAATCTGTCTAATTGCAACCTAAGTTTTCTTCCCATTAATAGTTCCGCCGGGCTTTTGTTGGTTACAGTACTGGGTGTGATATGTTGGAGGGTGAATAGGCGGTTAATTTTATCTTGGACATCCCCAATGTCCATTCTCTATAAACCCTCTTTGGTAAACCTGACCATTCTCTCCGCTCTACCATTTGCAGCCGGGTGGGCCGGCGCGGTTAGAGCATGGCGTATACCTAGGGAGGCTAGGTGCTGTTCGAATTGGATGCTTGTTAATTGTGGCCCGTTGTCGGACACTAGGACGTCCGGCAGTCCATGAGTTGCGAAGAGTTTGTCAAGTTGTTTCATGACTGTTTCAGTTGTCATAGATGGCATAACTATAACTTCCAGCCAATTTGAGTATGCATCTACGACAATTTGGAAGGTATGTCCCTTAGTAGGTCCCGCAAAGTCAATGTGGATCCGAGACCAGGGGCCTCGTGGGGTTTCCCAGTCCCTTATGGTTGCTTGTGGTGGGGAAGGCCTGGTTTTTTGACATTTGTTGCAAGAATTTACCCAGTATTCGATGTCCCTATCTATACCTGGCCACCAGACATAGCTTCTAGCAAGGCTTTTCATTTTAACAATACCAGGGTGGCCTTCGTGAAGCATACCCAGTACCCTGGTTTGCAATTTAGGAGGGATAACTATCCAATCACCCCACAATAAACAACCTTTTTGAATTGAGAGTTTGGTTTGTCTGGTCCGGAAAGATTTAAAGTTTTCAGTTTTTTGGTTTTCTGGCCAGCCTTTTCCTACCCAGTTTAGTATGCGGGCAGTCACTGGGTCCTTTGCAGTGTCTCTGGCGACATCGTTTGCAGATATTGGTAGTTCGGGGCATGTCTCTATCTGCAAGGTGGTCATTGTCGCTGCCGGGTCTTCCTCCGTTGTCGGTAACGGCGCTCTGCTTAATGCATCTGCATGGGAGATTTGCTTCCCGGGTCGATGAGTTAATGTATAAGAGTAGGCTGCTAGGAATTCTGACCATCTAGTCATTCGCAGGGACAAAATGTTCAGTGTAGGCTTGTTTCCCGCCAAAATTCCTAGTAACGGTTTATGGTCCGTTCCTATCAAAAATGTTCTTCCATAGAGATATTCGTGGAAGCGTTTCACTCCGGCGACGATTGCCAGGGCTTCTCTGTCTAGTTGACTATAGTTACGTTCTGTTTTAGACAGAGTCTTTGAATAATAAGCGACGGTGCCTCTCTCCCATCTGGCAATTGGTGGCTCAGGATGGCACCGACTCCGAACGGTGAGGAGTCGCAGGTCACCGTCAATGGAAGTGTGTTACTAAACTGGATAAGAACGGTGTTTGATGTTAATAAATTTTTTATTTTCTGGAAGGCTTTTTGCTCTCTATTACCCCAAGTCCAATTAGTTTTTTTATCCAGCAAACGGTGTAATGGTTTCGCTATTGTCGCTTTGTGGGGGAGGAATACGTTATAAAAATTTATTAGTCCCCAAAATGCCTGCAATTCAGTTTTGTTTCTTGGCTGTGGTGCGTCTTTAATGGCTTTGACTTTTTTTTCAGTAGGGTGTATACCCGCTCCGTCTATTAAATAGCCCAGAAATTTGACGCAATCAGTCATTAAAAGCAGCATTATTCTTTTTTTACTTTCAAGCCAGATTCTCTGAATTTTATTAGTACATTTCTTAGTCTTTTTTTCTAGTTGGGTCATATCTTTGGCCGAAATTAGGACATCATCAAAATATGGTACGACCCCTTGTATTCCATTCAATAGGCATTCCATGAGGCTTTGGAACACGCCTGGGGCTACACTCACTCCAAACTGAAGTCTGTTGCACTTGAATGTCCCTTTGTGAGTCACTATTATCTGTGCCTCGGCCGTTAAGGGGTCTACCGGAAGTTGTTGGTAAGCTTGTGCTAGATCTTGTTTAGCAAAAACTTTTCCTCCCCTAAGTGAATGGCACCGGGTATGCGCTTTGTTGCAGCGCATGGTTCAGGGTAGCCTTGTAGTCTCCGCAGATGCGAACTGACCCATCAGGTTTAACTGGTGTTAGAATGGGCATCTCCCATTTAGCATGGTCAACAGGTTCCAAAACCCCTTGGTCAATTAGTTTGTTTAGTTGTTCCTCTATTTTTGCTTTTAATGCAAAAGGAACTCGTCTGGCCTTTAGTCTTCTAGGGGCTACCTGTGAATCTAAACTAAAGGAAATTGGGGTCCCCCGATACCTGCCTAGGGAGCCGTCAAAAATGTCCTGGAACTCATGGATCAGGTTTTCTTCCCAGTCGGTTGCGGCCACCTGGTCTACTCCGGTCATTCCGATGCCCAATGGTGCGAACCATTCGATGCCCAGGAGGCTTGGTCGGTCTCGGTCGACTATTGTCAATGGTAGTACTTCGACATGTTGTTTGTAGGTGACTCAGAAGTGTCCTAGACCTACCACAGGGATTCGATTCCCTTGGTAGTCCTTCAGAGTTAATTTTTGTTTCTGGAGCTCTTTAAGTCTGATATTTGGGACCAGTTGTTTGATTGTGTCCCATGACACCATTGACAGGAAAGACCCTGAATCGACCTCCATCTCGCAGGGGCTGCCTTCGATTTTTACGATGATTTTAACTTTTTTCCCGCTTTCTGTCTGAGCGCTTCCGATAGTGACAGTTTGATGGGTCTTTTCTTAGTTACTGGCTCGTTTGTTTTGCTGCCACTTTCTCTCGGTTTGTTTTGGCTCAGCTTGTGGGGGAGAGTTGCTGTGTATGTTAGGGCTGTAATTTTTTTTATTTCTGCAGACCTTCTCGATGTGCCCCCTTTTCTTACAAGCTCTGCAGATGGCATCAAGGAATCTGCAGTCAGCTCGAGGGTGGTTTCCTCCACAGCCAGCGCATTCCCACCAGTTTCTTTTTACGCGCCCTTTTTTGTTGGCGTATAGATGGTGGACCTCATCGTCTTCCTCTCCGGATTCTGATGTCTCGTCAAAATCTTTGTGGTGTGTGGTGGTGGGAAATTGTTTCTTCCCTCTAGTTAGACTCGCTTTGTCATTGTTCGCGTTCATCTGTTTCATTTTGACTACCGATTTTTTCGCGGCTTCTGTGGCTGTGGCTTCTGCCACAGTTTAATCTTGCTACCATTGAGCGGCTTCTTGGATTGGTTCCTAGTGAACCAATCCCTATACTGGCTTTCTTAGCCAATCAGAATAGCAAATTAGGAGTCTACTATTTTAATACAGAACTCTATCTATCTATCTATCTGTTCCGTCTGGAAAGAAGCGTGTGAGACCGGGTTCCAAACAACAACTCTTTATTTCAAAGACTTCACTAGGCAAAGAAACATAGCCCAAGCTGCGGCAGCCCTTTATATAGCGGTTAGCCTGCCAGCTTGTGGCCAATGACAGTTATTTAATTCTTCCCGCCGTTTGGCAGCTTCCCTGATTGGTTCCTAGCGAACCAATCCGTAAGTGGCCTTTTCGGCCAATCAGAATGAAGTACTTGGAACCTACCAAGTTCCATACAGAACACTATCTATCTATCTATTTATCTGTCTATCTACTGTCTGTCTGTCATCTATCTATCCATCCATCCATCCATCCATCCATCCATCCATCCATCCATCCATCCATCTTTATTTATTTATCCACAAGTAGTCCTAGGACTGCAGTTCCCCATGTTAAGCAAGACAGTTGTTCAGTGAGTTCTGCCCAATTTTACACCCTTTTTGCCTGCTACACCTGTTAAGCAAATCACTGCAGTTATTAAGTGAATCATGAGGTTGTTAAACAAATCTGGATTTCCCCCATTGACGTTTGTTGGAAGATTGCTGGGAAGTTTGCAAATGGTGACCACATGCTACAACCACAGTAAATGCATGCCAAATTTTATTAGATATGTTACATCAACACACACAGACACACACAATTTAGCTCAGAATGAATGAATTGTGTTTGGGAGAAGGCCGATCTGCCTTTTTTCCCCAGGCATGGTGGATATAAAAGCCAAGGTTTAACCATAGTGTAAAATTGGGGAGGTTTAGTATTGATAGGTTTTAAAATGTGGTCCATCCAGAATTCTATTGGAAGCAAATTTGGGCCTGTCATTTTTGCAAGATTCTCGGTGGAACAGGCAGTGGAATAAGTATATCTCTTCCTAATATTAATAGTAATAATGAGGAAGAGGAGGTAGAAATTGAGTTGAGACCACCAGTTAGCAGAAAGCCATATTCTCCTTAGTTCACTGTAAAAGCAATTACAGTTTCTTTTCAATATTTCCTGGAAGAACTATCCAAGTAATTGCTCTGGGCTTCCATGAAATGGAAAAACTGATTGTTCCCAGCTCTTTAAAAGCAGCCTCTGTTATTTCCAAGGAAATAGGAAACAGAGGACATTTCCAAGGAAAGTTGAAAGAGTCTGAAAATCTTCCCTGGAACCCTTGAACCTATGGGAAGAGATGCCACAGGTTTATCCTTGGTGCTCTCTGAGCGTGGTGGTTTTCTTGCAGACATTTTATGACCCAGCTAGGGAACATCATCAGTGCTAGAAGGAAGTGAAGTTTGCTCGCCATTTATATACTTGCCTTGTCAGTTTTTGGTGGTAGTATTCTTCAAAATTGAGTCCAACATTAATGTTGCTAAACGAGAAACTTGTTAAGTGAATTTTGCCCCATTTAACAACATTTCTTGCCACCATCATTAAGTGAATCATGTGTTTATTAAGTTAATAACACAGTTATGAAGTAAATCTGGCTCCCCCATTTTCTTTGCCAATCAGAAGGTCGCAAAAGTAGATCATATGATCCTAGGACACTGCAACCATCATATAAATTTTGATCACACGACCATGGAGATATTACAGTAGTCCTAAGTGTGAAAAATGGCCATAAGTCACTTTTTTCATTGTTGGTGTAATTTCAAATGGTCAGTAAATGAGTTGTTGCAAGTCAAAGACCTGTAATTATCACTTATTCTTTGAGGCTGAACTTTATCGTTGGTTCAAAACTAAAATTCTAATATTCCCAGTTTCTAAACGAAGCACCAAGAAATAGTACTGGGGGAAAAAAAGACTTATAACCAGTCTTCACACTTACGACTATCACAGCATTTCCATGGTCACATGATCAAAATTCGGACAACTGAGATGTATTTACAACAGTCCAATTGTCCGAATGTAAATACTATTTCTGACCTTCCCAGCCAGTTTCTGAGAATCAAAGTCAATGGGGGAGGCCATATTCGCTTTATGACTTGTGATTCACTTAGCAACCATGGTGATTTGCTTAACAATCATGGCATTAAATAGTCACAAAATCAGGTGTGACTTGCTTAGCAACAGTCTTTTTTAGCCACAGAAATTCCATTCCTAATTGTCATAAGTCAAGGACTACCTGTAAATTAGGAAATAAATCTCTTGGTTTTTTTATTTTTTGTTTTGCTTTAGCCATTTAGCGGATACCACCAAGATATCAAGCATTCCCCAATGCAAATTGTTAAATAGTAAAAACTGAAAATATTTCATCAAAGAATTACATATAGAGGGGAATAGAGATCAAGCTATCTTCTAAAAAAAAAAAGCCAGACAAGGAATAATGGATGGAAATTGATCAAAGAGAGATTCAACCTCGAAATAAGGAGAAACTTTCTGACAGTGAGAACAATCAAACAATGGAACAGAAATTGCCTTTGGATGTTGTGTGAGCTTCATTACTGGAGGCTTTCAAGAAGAAATTGGATTGCCCTCTGTCATAAATGGTGCAGGGTCTCCTGCTTGGGCCAGGAGTTGGACTAGATGACCTACAAGCTCCCTTCCAACTCTGATTATCTGTATCAGATTACATTTTAAGCTTCAGCTGTTCATTTGTATTTTCAGCCATACATTTCCTTTCATGTACACAATGAATCCCAGCGCATCGGTACAGAAGTTGTTTATATATTCACGAGATGTCAACACAACTTGTTTTGGCGGGTTTTTTTTTTATATGTGGAACAGAAATAATGGTAGATCATCATTAGAAATATACCTGAGAAGATTTACATAAAGTCTGGCTTGCCCTACATAGTTCAATCTTACATAGTACAGGTAGTTCTTCCCTTACAACCATAAAACTCCAGTTACTAAGCGAGGCAGCTGTTAAGCGAATTCCTTCCCCATGTTTACAACTTTACTTGCCACCATTTGTAAGTGAATCCCTGCAGTTGCTAGGCTAATATGGTTGTTCAATGAAACTGGCTTCCCCACCAAATTTGCTTGTCATGTAACCCTGGGATACTGCAACCATCATAAATATGAATCAGTTGCAATGGTCTTAAGTGTGAAAAACTATCTTAAGCCCCTTTTTTCAGTGCTTTTGTTAACTTCAAACAGTTATTAAATAAACAGTTGTAAGTGTAGTGTTCGCGAAGAATGAGACTGAAATCAGTGTAACTTCAGCTCTTTTATTTAGTTCTGAAAATCCGTCTGAACCAGGAGCCATGGCAGCCCTTTTTATAGAAAGGCTGCTCGCGGCTTGTGGCCAATGATGGCTCCTTGATTTTCCCGCCGCTGAGCTGGCCAATCATAGGCTAGTTATGATTGGCCAATCAGCGTCGAGTAGAGCACCAATCAGCTTTCAGTGTTTGTTAACCAATAGGAATAGACTATTTGAAGTATGTTAATATGGAACACCCCTCCCCTCTTGGTATGGTCCTACCTTACGTAGTCACGTAAGTAGGCGGGGTTTTTTAGTTGTCTAATTGACCTGCGCAGTTTAGTTGTGTTGTCGTCTTCGGTAGGTTCGGACGGGATTGCTGTTTCTCCCATCCTTCTCTGTGGAACCTTCTGGAAAGTGGAGTCAGCCATGCCACTCCCACCTGGCCTACCTGGGCTGGTAGAATCGGCTTGGCTGCTCCCGTCCGGAGTGGCTTCTTGGTCTTCTTGTGCCTCCTGTTCCTCTTCGCTGAAGTCTTCTGCAGGTAAGTCATTTTTTCTTTCTGAATTTATTTGTAAATGTTGTTTATGGTTTGTATTTTGATTTTGTGGTGTTTCTTATTCTGTCAGAGGGTCTCCCCCTCCCCTCTTATTTGTGTTTGAGGGGTCTCCCCCCTCTCTGGTTGGTTTATTAATATTTTTGTTTAATGTTTGCTCTGGTTCTGGTGTGTGTGTGTGTGTGTGTGTGTGTTGTTCTTTGTGTCTGGGTGTGTCAGTAGTGCGTTCCAGTGTTCATGATCTTAACTGATCAATGTGTCTCCTCCAGCTTCTGCCATCGTCTGTCTCTAGTCTATACGACCGGGGTCCCGTTATTTGTGTTATTTTTGCCGGTACCCACAGTGGGTGCCCGTTGAGATTTTTTGCATATACTAGGTTTCCTGGTTTGAATGTGCAGTGTCTGCTGGAGGAGTCAGTTGGTTTTTCAGAGCTGTATGTTGGGTGTAATCTATCCAATTGTGATCTTAATTTTCTGCCCATTAGTAATTCTGCTGGGCTTTTATTCATAGTAGAGCTCGGTGTTATGTGTTGTATGGTGATCATTTTATCAATTTTTTCTTGTATGTCCCGCGTGTCTAATTTTTTGATGGTTTGTTTGGTATATCGGACCATGTGTTCTGCCCTCCCGTTCGTAGCCGATCGGACTGGTGCTGTCAAAGCATGTCTTATGCCGTGTTTGGCGAGGAATTTTTCAAATGTTAGTGCAGTGAACTGCGGCCCGTTATCTGAGACGAGCAAGTCCGGTAACCCATATGTGGTGAACAGTTTCCGTATTTGTTTAATAACTGCTTCTGTGGTGGTAGAGTTCATGATGCTTACTTCTAGCCAATTGGAGTAAGCGTCTAGTATGATTAAAAATGTATGTCCTTTTGTCAGCCCCGCAAAATCTATGTGAATTCTTGACCAGGGGCCCCTCGGTGTTTTCCAGCCTAGTATAGGTGCTGAAGGGGGTGCAGGTCAGGATCTTTGGCATTTCCCGCAGGTTTCTACCCATTTCCCAATATCCTTATCCATCCCTGGCCACCATACATAACTCCTGGCCAGGGATTTTATTCATACAATGCCCGGGTGTCCTTCATGCAACATTCTCAGTACATGCTCTTGTAACGGTTCTGGTATTGCCACCCGATCCCCCCATAAAATACAACCTTTTAACAATGACAGTTCAGTTTGCCTGTTCTTGAATGGTTTAAATTTAACATCTGTCTCATTTTCCAGCCACCCTTTTCCTACCCAGTTTAAAACCTGGGACAAAGTTTTGTCTCTTGTCATTGTTTTCGCAATTTCCGCTGCGGTTATGGGTAGGTTTGAGACTGTCTCAATCTGTAGGGTGGATGTGGTTGGTGCTGGGTCAGTCCCTAGTTCCAGTAGGGGAGTACGGCTCAGTGCATTGGGGTGGGAAATGTCTTTGCCTGGTCAGTGAATCAGTTTATAATTGTAGGCTGCAAGGAACTCGGACCACCTTGTCATTCGTGCGGATAATATATTTGGGGTGGCCCTGTTCCCTGCTAGTATTCCCAATAGGGGTTTGTGGTCCGTAATAAGGGTAAAAGTCCTACCGTAAAGGTATTCATGGAACCGTTTGACACTGGATATTGCTGCTAATGCCTCTCTGTCCAATTGACTGTAGTTACATTCAGTTTTGGATAGTGTTTTGGAGTAGAATGCGATCGGTGCTTCTCTCCCATCAGGCAGAATGTGGCTAAGTACAGCTCCGACGTTGAACAGTGACACATTGCAGGTGACTGTCAATGGTAGTGTCTCGCTGTATTATATTAATACAGAGTCGGATGTGATTAAGTCTTTTACTTTCTGGAACGCTGTCTCTTCACATCGTCCCCAGGTCCAGGTGGCTGCCTTGTCTACTAGCCTATGTAGTGGTTCCGCTGTCGTTGCCTTCTGTGGCAGAAAAACATTGTAAAAATGTATAAGTCCCAAGAATGCTTGCAACTCTACTTTGTTTTTTGGTCTAGGCGCTTCTTTAATTGCTTTTATTTTTTTCTCTGTGGGGTGGATGCTCTCTTTATCGATTAAACTCGACTTTATCGAACTCGACTTTTGAGGTGGCTAACTGGCACTTTTCTTTTTTGACTTTGAGTCCTGCCTTCTGGAACCTTTGTAAGACTATTCTGAGATGGGCTTCTAGTTGTCTCACGTCACTGGCTGACACTAGCACGTCATCAAAGTATGGGACTACTCCTTTTATCCCTTGTAATAAATGTTCCATTAGGCTTTGGAACACCCCTGGGGCCACGCTGACTCCAAATTGCAGCTGTTTGCATTTGAAGGCTCCCCTATGAGTCATGATCGTTTGTGCCTCTGCTGTTTCAGGGTCAACTGGCAATTGTTGGTATGCTTGGGCAAGGTCGAGCTTTGCGAAAACCTTGCCTCTCCCCAATGAGTGTAGTAGAGGTTGCACTACTGGAACAGGATACGCGCTTTGCTGTAGTGCATGGTTTAGAGTGGCCTTGTAGTCACCACAGATTCTCACAGATCCATCTGGCTTAACTGGGGTCATGATTGGGGTTTCCCATTTCGCGTGGTCAATTGGTTCCAAGATGCCTTGTGCTATAAGTTTGTTAAGCTCCTCATCAATCTTCGGTTTTAATGTGAAGGGGACTCACCTTGATTTTAGCCTAATAGGAGCTATTGTTGGATCTAAATTAAATGATATGGGGGACCCTCGGTACTTTCCTAGTTTCCCATCGAAGACGTCCTGGAACTCCCTCATTAGGTTCTCCTCCCAGTCTTTCTTGGTGACACTGTTAATGCTGGTCACACCAATTCTGAGAGGTTCAAACCACTCGAGTCCCAATAGGCTTGGCCGATTTCGGTCTATGAATTTTTTTGTGTTCTTTGAAGGTGATTTGGAAATGTCCGAGTCCGTCTACCAGTATTCTGTTTCCTTGATAGTCCTTTAATATTAGCAATTGGTGTTCTAGTTCAGTTCTGCCAAGATGTGGTAACAGTCTTTTAATGGTATTCCATGATACCATCGATAGATACGATCTGGAATCCACCTCCATTTCATATTCTTGGCCCTCGATCCTGACTGCCACATGTACTTTTTGGCCATTTGTTGTGTTAGAATGACCGATAGTGATGGTTTGGTGTGTTTCTTCTTTTCTATAGTTCTCGTTTAGCTGCTTGCCTTTGCTTTCGCGACTCTCACGGCTCCACGTTTGTCCTTCTTTAATTCTTGGTGGTGTGTTGTCCCTACGTCGGGGGCTGTAGCTCTTACGGTTTTGGCATACTCTTGCAATGTGACCCTATCTCTTGCAGTACCAGCACATAGCGTCTAGGAACCGGCACTCGGAACGGGGGTGGTCTCCACTGCACCCGGCTCACTGAAACCCCAACTTACGACCTTTCTTCTCCCGTCTATCTCATTCAGCCTGGAGTCTGTGGATCTCCTCATCATCGTCGTCGATCTTGGACGATCCACTATCCGCGTAGTGTGTGATGGTCTTGTGCACACTCTCTGCCTTTTTCTCTGTACATTGGCTCATTTCGGCCGGTGTTTTGGATGTTGTCGCATTCATTTGCTGCATTTTGGCTGCTGATTTTTTAGCTGCTTCCGCTGCCATGGCTTCAGCGATAGCCTCAGTGACTGTAATCTTTGGTCGGGTTAACAGTCGGCTTTGTAGGGTGAGGTCTCTCAGTCCAAGGACCACGCGATCCCTCATGGCTTCGTCCATGTTTAGGAATTCGCATGCCCCTCCAATGTCCCTGAGAGCCGCTATGAAGTCTGCGATGCTCTCACCTTCTCTCTGGTCCCGTTTGTAGAACTCGTGTCTCCGGAGATGGTCGGTGCATAGTGAGCCTTCAGCAATTTTTCTAGATCTGGCCAGGCCATCTGCTTCACATCCTCTGGTTTCACTAGTGCCTTGGCCATCTTGAATACTGTGGGCCCACAGTGCATCAGGAACAAGGCTCTTTTTCGGTTGTCAGAGATTCCTTGCAAGTCGTTGCTTTCCAGGAACATGAGGAATCTATCGATGTAGGATTCCCAGTACTCTGTTGCTGGGTTGAATGGTGTGGGTGGCGAGTTGGTTCCGGCCATTTTGTCTGCTCGGTTCTCGCTGCCATGTGCTCAACTGGTCTCCTCTCTCAGAATCCCATCCTCGTCTCCAGTGTAGTGTTCGCGAAGAATGAGACCGGAGACCAGTATAAGTTCAGCTCTTTTATTTAGTTCTAAAAATCCATCTGAACCAGGAGCCGTAGAAGTCCTTTTTATAGGAAAGCTGCTCGCAGCTTGTGGCCAATGACGGCTCCTTGATTTTCCCGCTGCTGAGCTGGCCAATCATAGGCTAGCTATAATTGGCCAATCAGCATTGAGTAAAGCACCAATCAGCTTTCAGTGTTTGTTAACCAATAGGAACAGACTATTTGAAGTATGTTAATATGGAACAGTAAATTGTGGAGTACTTGTACATATAAATCTGCAATGATTCTGGCAGAATTCAGCTTATGTCCAGTTAAGCTGGCTGTCCACTTGTCAGATTATCAAATCAGAGGTGATATTCAGCTGGTTCTGACCAGTTTTGGAGAACCAATCACGGAAATTTTGAGTAGTTTGGAGAACCAGCAAATCCCACCTCTGACTGGCTCTGTCCCATCTATTCTCTGTCTCCCAAGTCCCAACTGATTGGCTGGGTCTCCTTTGGTTGCCCTGTACTGGAGAATGGAGCTGGAAAGCATGTCAGCGGGGTGGGGAAAGAATGGGGATTTTGCAGTCACCCTGCAACACCCAGCAAGCATGCCCACAGAACCAGTAGTAAAAATGTTTGAATCCCACCAATGGATCAAACACAAATTTTAATTCATTTTGATCCGGATCAATGTCCCCAACTTGTGCCATGTTCTAAACCAAGTGATATGTTTAAGGGCAAATCAGCCCTCATTTTCTATGGAGACAAAAAAACAACAACCAGCAATGCATACAGATATTCAGATATTTTTACTTGGATTTTTTGGAACATTTCTGGATGGAAGATATGCAGCGAATAATCAATACACTTTAGGTTCCCAAGCAAGGCAACTGTGAAATTGTCACCATTTTAGGGTGACAGTTGACATCCGTAGAAAATGAAGTTAGGAAATAAACATATTTAGAGAAGCAGTTTAGAGAAGAGAGATTCTTACAGTAAGGTATGGCAGTAATCCTGTAATATGTATAGCTTCATTATCAAAGTATTCTTTTGTTCCATAGTTTGGACAACATGCAAAGTGGCACACACATATGTACATGCTAAGCAAGAGCTGGTTATTAGGCACCACGCTTCCAAGTGACCCTGTTTAATGCCTTGTGGGAATATAATCCATAAGTGGTCATCCGTGAGCCATGTCAAGGGATGCTAAAACGTACGAAGAATGGTTGCAGGAACTAGTCTAGTTTAATGCAAAGAAGGACCAGGGGAGACATGATAACAGTCTTCTGATTTGAGGGGCTGCCCCAAAGAAGAGGCAGTCAAGCTATTCTCCAAAGCACCAGAAGACAGGACAAGAAGCCATGGATGGAAACTAATTAAGGGCAGATCCAACCTAGAACTAGGAAGAAATTTCCTGACAATGAGAACAATTCAGTCAGTTGAACAATTTCCTTCCAGACGTGGATAGCTTCAATATTGGAGGTTTTAAGAAGAGATTAGACAGCCTTTTTTCTAAAATGATATAGAATCTCCTGCTTGAGCAGAGGCTTGGACTAAAAGTTCCCTTCCAATTCTGTATTCTGTTATTGTGTTAAGATATTTCATAGTCTAGGGCTCCTGTTGCCAGGTGCTGGTACAACTGAGGTTGAACCTGCTTCTGAATGGTGTAGGACAGGGCACTGTTCTTCATTGCCTCAAGGAACCTGATTAATTAATTGGTCCAGATGAGGTCTCCTCCATGGCGAGAGACCTGCTAAAGATCTAAAGATCTTCAACAATCGAATAGGATACCTTAGATGATGATGGGTATCTGGAGATGCTTCAGCAGGAGAAGTCATCTGTCTGGAATACTATAGTAGTATTTCCATAATTGGGCAGTGGGTTAGACTAGATGATCCTAAGGTCTCATCTAACATTCAGTGATTCTAGGAGTAGCAACTACACCCTCATCCCAGAGAAGGCCTACCTACCTACTGTATGTCAGTCTTTGTCAATCTTGGTGACTTTAAGATGGGTGGACTTCAACTCCCAGAATTCCCCTAGTCGTGTGCTTTAACAGGTATGGACTTCAACTTTTAGTTGGAGAATTCTGGGAGTTGAAGTCCACCCAGCTTATAATTGCCAAAGGTGAGGAACATGGCTTTGTTGCTATTACAAGTCAACACGGATTTGAGGGCATCAAAATGTGTGTGTGTGTGTGTGTGTGTGTGTGTGTGTGTGTGTGTGTTCTATTATCTAAACCAGGTGTCCTCAAACTTGACAACTTTAAGACTTGTGGACTTCAACTCCCAGAATTCCTCAGCCAGCATAGTCTTAAAGCAACTAAGTTTGGAGACCTCTGCTCTAAATAAATGGAGAAAAATATTTATTTTCCTAATATCTCCAAATGGCCCAGATTCTACTAAATTTATTTTTTGCCATTGATTTTCTCATTTCTAAAATCTGGAACTTGGTCTAAGATCAAGGCATTGCTCTTCCTTGGCTTTTTTTTTTCTTCCCTCTCTCTCTGGATAACATAATTCCATATTTATTCCCTGCTTCAGGCAGGCTCTTCCTATCGTTCTAGGCTGAAATAATACAAAAATAATCTACTTTTTCAAGGCACCTAATCCTTTGGCTCCAGACCAACTACAAAAAAAGAACATACAAGGATCCAGAAACATCTCCCTTCAATTCTCCCAAAAGGCTCCCCCCCTCCCGGTTTAGAAATTTGGAGAGGGAAAAAAAATTAAAACACAGAAGGAAACTCATTGCAGCTAACAAAAACGTTTAGAAAAATGGCAGGTCATTTTAGAAAGAGTCTATAATACTGATCCAACAGATGCACATGTAAAAAAAAAAAAAGAGCACGTTTTCAGAAATGAGTGCTTTGGCTTTCTGAGATCCCTCGCTTCCCTTTATTTTGGTTTCATCTCTACTCGCGAGTCGTCGGTGTCGAGATCATACTCTTCCACGTTGCCAGTGGTCCAAACCTTCATACGGTCTGTGATCTCGCTGCTTCGTGGTGCCAGGATGAAGTCGTAGATGAGAGCTGCAGCGGCACCCCCCAATAAGGGGCCAACCCAGAAGACCTGAAATTCAACCCCAAAAGAGCGCTGATCAATAATACAGCTGTGCCCACCCCCAGGTTGGAAGAGCTGCCAAGCCATCAATCAATCGCTACCCTGTGTGCAGGGGTGGGATATGAAAGGCTTAACTACCAGTTTGGGATTTACGAGCTTCCCTGCCCACTGTAAATCATCATAAATCATCATTAGCATGTCATTAGCACGCTGCCGGCAGAGAAGCAGCCTTTTTCTTGTTTTTTTTAACTGCAGCTGTTCCTCGTTCGGCAGCTGAAGTTGAAAAATCAGGAAATAAAGATCAGGTAAGAGCCCAGGTGGGCAGGTGGGCAAAAACATCAGCAGACATAGAACTGGTTTTATGTCTGCTGTTCTTCAGAGCTACCAATTCTACAGAGGTGGACAGAACCGGTAGAAACCCACCCCTGCCTGTGTGTTCCCTCAATGCATGTTGGATAATCTCTATCCCAAACAATGCAAGAGAATATTTGGAACTTGTGGTTGAATGGTCAGTTCCTTGGTTCTCTTTGAGTCTGGGAGTTTTCTTGCAGGCATTTCGTGACCAAACTAGGTAACATCATCAGTCCTAAAAGGGAACGGATTCTAGCTTCTAGCACTGATAATGTTACTGTGATGACCCAAAGGGGCGTGGCACTAAGGCAACACAGTCAGATAATCAGTAGGAGTCCCTTTATTAACTCCAACTTTGCCCCCAATGTCCTGGTTACCTTCTGGCTGGAGAAAAACTCTCCCGGGAACAGCTTTTGGTTGCAGAGAATCAAGTCCAAAACATGGTCAACAAAAACGGTAACTATAAGTCCAAACAAGGCAAAATGAGGTAATTAGTCTGGCAGGGCAGGAGAAGGAATTCCAGATGTGAAGAAACAGCAGTAATTCAACATGATTGAGAGGATGCCAGGAACACAGATAAGCAAAGTCAACACAAGATACACTCACATTTGCTCCCAGCAGCTGCCGCATTTAGCATGCATCTCTTTTAAACTCTCTTCCCAGGTGTGCCTAATGAAGGGAATCAGGGCCCTTTCCTCCCCCACAAGCCATGCAGCCCACATTTTTCTCTTCTCCATTCCTCCTTGCATGCCCTAGGATGAAGAGGGAGTAGGCCTGGATTTTCCTCTGAACTCCCTCTCCCTTGCTCTACCTCTCCCCTGCTCTGCCCAGCCGGACCTTGCCCTTCCCCAGTTTCCTCCATAGCCAATGGAGCCACACTCCCACTTCCTGCCAACTGTTTAGATTCAGACTCTGACAGGGACATGACAATTTCCTAGTTGGGTCACGAAATGTCTTCAAGAAAAGAACCAAGCTCAGAGGGCACCAAGGATGTCACAGATTCTTCCTCCTCCCTCTCCTCCTCCTCCCTCTCCTCCTCTCTGCAAACCCCACTCTCTCAAAGCACTGTTGATATTACCTAGCTGGGCCACAAAACATCTTCAACAAAAGAATCAAGCTCAGAGGGCACCAAGGATGTCACAATCTCCTCCTCCCCCTCTTCCTCCTCCTCTTCCTCCTTCTCCTCCTCCTCCACTCTGATACCCAATCCCTTCTAGTACTGATGATGTTACCTAGCTGGGTCATGAAACCTCTGCGAGAAAATCATTAGGGAACTTACAAAAAGACTACACCAATAGTCCTCGACTTAAAGCCCTTCACTTAGCAACCTTTTGAAGTCACAGTGGCACTGGACAAAGGGTCTGAGGACCAGTCGTCGCACTTATGACCATTGCACCATGGTCATGCGATCAAAGTCCAGCATTCGGCAACCAATATGTCACCTGCTCTAGAAGCAGAAAGAAACAGCAGAGGGGCTTCTCTACTGAAGTTTGTGGTGATGGTTGTCAGCAATGTTGTGTGCACGTGTGTGTGTGTGTGTGTGTGTGTGTGTGTTTGTATGTAACATGACACTGCTGGAAACTGTCACCCCAAACATTTGGAGGGCAGCCCTCCGACATTTCCTTCTGCTTCTAAAGCGCTTCTCTTTGCATTTTCCTTAGGTCATCATTTGCTTTTGCTGTTCCCACCGCCAGCTGTATCCTGAAGTGACACCCAGCAACTTTTAATGTAACTTTGATGAAGCTTCTTCTATCCAAGCATAGGATTCTCTACTTAGCCCTTCTGTGACGCATGTATCCGGCTTGTGATCCTGATCGGAAACCTACCCAGTGATCAGCGAAGTTAGTGGTCACCAGAGCTGATCCAAAGGAGCGTGCGGGGTTGATGCCACAACCAGTGTAATCAATCTGTGAGGAGCAAAGAGAGGGAGATTTGGTCAGCTGGAGTTGTGCCTGCAGGCCAGAATCAGTCATTTCAGCAAGAATTGTTTAGAGACTTCCGTTCAACACAGGAGAGCTGAGTTTCCAAGTTTTAAAGATCACAGGCAGTTCAGGCCAGAGCTGATGAATGCACCATTCAGAGGGTGTTCTGACTTGATAAGGCATCATTTGGAATATTTGCATCCAGTTTTGGTTGCCAAGATGTAAAAAAAGATGTTGAGACTCTAGAAAGAGTGCAGAGAAGAGCAAGAAAGAGGATTAGGGGACTGGAGACTAAAACATACAAAGAATAGTTGCCGGAATTGGGTATGTCTAGTTTAATGACAAGAAGGACTAGGGGAGACACCAGAGGTGGTATTCAGCAGGTTCTGACCAGTTCTGGAGAACCAGTAGCAGACATTTTGAGTAGTTCAAAATCCCACATCTGACAGGCCCCACCAACCCCATCTATTATCTGCCTCCCATTGAGTCCCAGCTGATTGGCTGGGTCTTCTTTTATTGCCCTGTGGAGGAGAAGGGGGCTGGAAAGCAAGTTAGTGGGGTGGGGAGGGAATGGGGATGTTATAGTATCCTTCCCCCTGGAGTGGGGAAGGAATGGAGATTTTGCAGTATCCTTCCCCTGCCACACCCACCAAGCCACACCACGCCCACCAAGCCATGCCCATAGAACTGGCAGCAAAAAGAATTGAATCCCACCACTGGGAGACATGATAACAGTCTTCCAATATCTCAGGGGCTGCCCCAAAGAAGAGGGAGTCAAGCTATTCTCCAGAGCACCTGAAGGCAGGACAAGAAGCAACGGATGGAAACTCATCAAGGAGAGAAGCAATCTGGAATTTAAGGAGAAATTTCCTGATAGTGAGGACAATTAATCAGTGGAACACAACTTGTCTACAGAAGTTGTGGATGCTCCAACACTGGTGGTTTTTAAAAAGAGACTAGGCAGCCATATCTCTGAAATGGTATATAGGGTTTTCCTGCTTGAGCAGGGAGTTGGACTAGAAGACCTCAAAAGTCCCTTCTAACTCTGTTATTCTTTTATTCTATGCACTGATTCGCTTTCCAATTTGAGGATATGTCAACATCTTCCTTGCTACTTGAAAAACATTGCAAAGGGCTGTGATAAATAAGGCAATCTGAAAAACCAAATCAGGTTTGTGTGTCGACCAAATGCCCAAGTTGATACTTACTGTCCTGCCTGAGACATGAAAGCTATTTGGGTGACTTTGAACCAATCACCAGGAGATGATGAGTTCTAGTCCTGCTTTAGTCATGAAAAAGCCAGCTGGGTGATATGAATCAGCCTTCTCTCTCAGCCCAACCTGTCTCACAAGGTTGTTTTTTGTTGTGAGGAAAAGAGGAGGAGGAAAAGTATTAAATATGTTTGCTGTGTTGAGTTACTTGCAAATATAATGAAGGCAGAATAAAAATAAATAATATCTTTCTCTCATGTATCTTTCATTTATGTTTATGTAGTGTATGTACTCTGTGTGTGTGAGAGAGAGAGAGA
>BLBF01000048.1:12507753-12626408 GCA_015471245.1 Laticauda colubrina | reverse complement strand
AGAGAGAAAGACAGAGAGACAGACACACAGACACACACAGAGAGAGAGAGACAGAGACAGAGACCTGGTGACAGACACAGACACATAGAGAGAGAGAGAGACAAAGACAGAGAGAGAGAAAGAGAGAGAGAGGCAGAGAGAGAGAGAAAGAGAGAGAGACAGACACATATTGAGAGAGAGACACACAGAGAGAGAGACACAGACACACACACACACACACAGAGAGAGAGAGAGACAAAAACAGAGAGACAGAGACAGAGAGAGACAGAGAGAGAGGCAGACAAGAGAGACAGAGAGAGAAAGAGACAGAGAAAGATAGAGAGACAGACAGAGAGAGACAGAGACACACATAGAAACACAGAGACAGAGACACATAGACAGAAGACAGAGAGAGAGAAAAAATGAGAGAGACACAGAGAGAGAGAGACAGAGACAATTTTTAAGGGTGGGTGTATTTTGCAGAGATGGAGCTTCCTAATTAAATGGATTGGATACACATAGCCCAATATATGGAAAACAAGATAAAGCAAACCACGATTGATTGATTGAACATCTTAATTACCTTAATGGAGACTAGTGTGTGAAATACGTCAGGAAGAAAATGAGCAGAGGCTGTTTTTGTTTTCATTTGCAGCAAAGAAAGCAAATATTCCCTTTTTTATGTGTGCCTTGCAAGTACAGAAGAATTAGAAGGCTGGGCGGACTCTGTCCAGGTCAGTGAAACATACGTGTCCTCTTGGCATGTCCAAGGTGGAAGTATTCTATGGTCAGACTAGTCCAGAGATTTGTAAACTATGCAACTTTAAGACTTGTGGACTTCAACTCCCAGGGGAATTATGGGAGATGAACTCCGCAAGTCTTAAAGTTGCATAGTTTGCAGATCTCTGGAATAGAAACCAGAAAATTGGAAGAAAAGAGGAGAGAAGACATGAAGGAAGGGAAGGGAAAGGAACAATTAGAGAATAGAGGGATGCACTGAAGTGATAGACATAACAATTGAAAGTGTGCACCCAAAGAGGTGAGGAAAAGGAAAATAAAGGCAGAAACTTTCAACCAGTTGGTATGCTGTGATTGAATTCAAACATGGCACCATCAGTACAGGTAGTCCTCAACTTACGAACACAGTTGACCCCAAAATTTCCATTGCTAAGCAAGACAGTTGTTAGCTGAGTTTTGCCCCATTTTATGACTTTTTTTGCTGCAGTTGTTAAAATGGTGTCTGCAGTTGTTAAGTGAAGTCCACTGGGTGCCATTTTACCTACTTTGTTGCCACAGTTGTTAAATCAATCACTGCAGTTGTTAAGTCATGACACGGTTGTTAAGTGAATCTGGCTCCCCTCCCCCATTGATTTTGCTTTTCCCAAAAGTGTGTTGGAAGAAATATCCTTCTGGGTTCAGTTCCAAGTGGGGAAAAAGACCCGGGAAACACGGAGGCTGTTTGGAAGGTTTAATGGTGGACAGGACCGCGTGGCCTGGAGCTCCAGAGTGAAAAGGAAGGATGATCACATGCTCCAAGGTGAAGGAAGAGATCAAGAAAAGGGGCTGAGGGGCTGAGAGTGCCTGGGTTTTATACCCTCTGTTGGGATTTGAATTTGAACTTGTATTCTGACTGGTTGGCAGCCCCCATGGGGCCATGCAAGGGCAACTAGGCTGTCCTGAGTCCCAGGCTTGGTTGAGCCTGGCTGGATGATGATGCACTGAAAGGGCTTTGGGCAATTGTTATCATTTTTTACCTGGAGATCTTTGTTATGTAAAGTATTCTGACCCAGGCCTTAATGGCCCACCCGTTAACAAAGGTGGGGGTGAGTTTCTGCTTCTGAGTTTCTATTCTTTTTAGATGAGATATTCTGCCTTTTTAATATTTCCCAGGATATTTCATTTTTCTAGGAGAGGGGTGGGTGCTAACTTCCTACAAGTAGATCACATGATCCCAGGGCATTGCAACTGCCATAAATATGAGCCAGTTGCCAAGTGACTAAATTTAGGGCTCAGTTGTGGTTGTAAGTTGAGGACTATCTAAGTGGAAAATGAGCAATATTCCCTGTCCAATCTATTCTTTCTTCAGAGCAGCCCAGTCCAGCTGTTTTTGGGTGGTCTGGGACTTTTTAAAAAAGCAAATGTTCTGGAACAGGAAGTGGTTTGGGAGAGCCAACTTGGCGTGCTCCAAGTCCCTCAATTGTGGTCTGGAGAAAGGGTGGAAAGTTCTAGAGTCCCTCGGAATAGTCTATTCCAAAAACAGAATTTTTCACAGATCTACCGTAGAGGCAGAATATGATCTGCAGCTGAGATGAAAAAGACTAATCCAACATACTTTCCTACCTAATTTTAAAAAGCCACCATTGGATGATGTGTGCTCTCCATTCCTGGAACAAAGATGGTTTAGCTTTTGAAGATTTGTGGGAATCTTGACAACATGAGAACTTGTCTCAAAGAATGACACATTCTAGGGATGAGCTGCGGCCTCATGGTCCTTTATCTAAGTCTATATATGCCTCCACAGGTAAAGTTGGATGTCTTAAATTATGTAAAGATACACTTTCTCCATTATCTAGATCATTCTCCAACCCATTGAGTAGAACATGGGAGACGTTAAAAAAACTTTGACAGGTTCTTTCATCAACAGAAGAGAATATTGGTAGCTCAAGGCTGAACTGTGGGATTCTTGGTGCTCCTTGAGCTGGGTGGTTTTCTTGTAGACGTTTCAGGACCCAACTAGGGAACATCATCAGGGCTAGAATAGGGTTTGGGGAAGATAGGAAGAAGAGGAAGGGGAGAAGGGGAAGATGGAGAAGAAAGAGGAGGAGGGGGAGGATTGTGGAGTCCTTGGTGCTCTCTTAGCTTAGTGGTTTTCTTGCAGACGTTTCATGACCCAAGTAGGGAACATCATCAGTGCTAGAAGGGAAGAGGGTTTGGGGAAGGGAGGAAGGTGAGTGGGAGGAGAGAGGGAAGGTGGAAAAGAAAGAAGAGGAGGAGGAGGAGGATTGTGGGGTCTTTGGTGCTCTCTGAGCTTGGTTGTTTTCTTGCAGACATTTGATAACCCAACTGGATAGCATCATCAGTTCTAGATGGAAACATCCTATCATGCCATTGCAACTGTTATCTTGACTTTTCTAACCTTTTTGTGTCCCCTATGGCAGTATGCTGACTGTTTTGCACTGTCTGTTTTTCAAAAGCTATCAAATTTATTTCTAATTAGATTAGAATATGAGTGGATCTTTAAGTTTTCCTTTCTGTCCCATTCAGAATGATGAACTTGGGGATGGCATCAGGGGTGGGATTCTACCAGTTTGCACCTATTTGCTAGAACCAGTTGTTAACATCCTAAGCAGTTTGGAGAACCGGTTGTTAGGAGAAATTGCTGGCCTAATCCTGTAAGGAAGGCAGGAAGGAAACATTCTGGTGTTGCTTATAGAAACTGCCTCTCCGTTAACCCTGATTACATTCTTGGCAGGACTAGACTTCCTGTTTCTGGAACATCTCCGGAGTTTTTTTCCCCTCCTTTGCTGGTACTTTGCTTGTGTGGAGGGACCATTCAAAGTTACAATGGCACTGAAAAAAGTGACTTATGACCATTTTTCACACTTTTGACTGTTGCAGCATCCCCACAGTCACGAGAGGCCAGGCGAAGAGATGCGTGCCTTAGTGTGAATGATATTGAGTTGACCATGCGCAGCCAGTCACATGACCACCAAGCCATGCCCACCAACTAAGCCACACCCACAGAACCAGTTGTTAAAAAAATTGAATCCCACCCCTGGGTGGCATGGAACACTTTTGAAGTATGGAGTCTTTGTTCCATTACCTGAACTGGGTATACATCATTAATGCTGGTGAGTGTGGGGCTTGTTCATCAGCACCATTGTCTATAAAGATGCTAGCTACTAATATTATAGCACCAATGAAGTTACCTAGTGGGGTCACGAAATGTCTGCAAGAAGAGAATCAAGCTCAAACAGCATCAAGGATTCCACATTCTTCCTCCTCTTCCTCCTCCTCCTCCTCCTCTCCACAAACCCCACTCCCTCCTAGCACAGGTGATGTTCCCTAGTTGGGTATGAAATGTCTGCAAGAAAACCACCACATTCAGAGAGCATCAGGGACCCCACAATCTTCCTCCTTCTCTTCCTCTTCCTCCTTGCAAGCCCCATTCCTTTCCACCACTGATTATGTTCCCTACATGGGTCATGAAACGTCTTCAAGAAAATCACCAAGCTCGGAGAGCACCAAGGACCCCACAGTTCAACCCCAAACTACAAATATTCTCTCTCTCTCTCTCTCTCTGCTAACCTTTTCAAAGACCTTGTCAGCCCCCAATAAGTGAACCAGATCAGAAATCAATCCTACAGTTGAAAGCTACATAGACCATGTTGACTGAGAATGGGTACCGTAATTGAATCTTGCAGGCCCGTGCTTTTATCTCTTCCTTTTATACTCACTTGAATTATTGTGGTGTCAATTTGAGCTGCTTCCATATCGTTTCTGTTTGTTTGGGACTTCAGATATGTTTTGACTTCTGTTGCTTTGGTAACAGACCTGGCCTGTGTTAGGGTTTTACTTAATATGTACACAACCAAGACAGCACTTCATTTTTTCCATACAACACCGTTAAAGTATAAAATATAATTCCCTACCACATTCTATTTTCCATCAGTTTCTATTCTTATTTAATCTATCCCTTTTCTTTCCTTGTATTCTATTACTATGTTCTTATTCCTTTGTGTATAACTCTTATGTTTTTCTTAAAATCTTATCTATTTCTTAGCTCTCGAGGTTTTTTTTTCCTTTTAATTTCCCTCTTTTCTATGTTCTTATTCCCATGGGTCTAAATGGTATGACTTTTTAAATTATTTCTTAATTCTTTTAAAAAATCCATTTTGAATGTTTTTATTCATGTATGTATAAATCTTACATTTTTAAAATCTAAACTACATCTTAGATTTTTTTTTAATCTTTCCTATTCTGTAGTCTGTGTATATATTGTATGCTTTTTCTTATTTAGGTTTTTTAAATAAATCTAAATAAATTATCTAATTTATTAAATTATCTAATTAAATTATTTAATTAGATTTTTTAAAATTATCCTATTTTCTGTGTTCATGTTCCAGTATGTATAAATCTCATTTTTTTCTTTATTTTAACTATTTCTTATGGTTTGTTTTTTAATTCTCTTCTCTTTTCTTATTTCTGTATGTATAAATCTTATTGTTATTTTTTTAACCTCAGCTATTTCTTAATTCTTTCCAATTTTCTTCTTTATGTTCTTGTTCCTGTATGTATGAATCTTATGTTGTTGTTTAATCTTAACTATTTCTTAGTTCTTAGATTTTTTTTAAATTTTCTTCTTTTCAAGGCATGTAATTCTATTATGTATAAATCTTGCTGTTTTTTTTTAAATTTTAACTATTTCTTAACTCTTAGGTTTTTCAAAAAAAATCTTTTCTACATTCTTTTTTATCTGTGCATAAATGTTATTTTTTTAAAAAAATATCTTATGGCTAAATTCATACAATTTGTGTAACTAGGCACGTGAAAGCTTAGAGGCTACCTTCACGTAATATGCTAAATTTGTGTTGACTATGGTCAGATTTTATGGGCTTAATGTATGAAATTAATCCAGTATGGTTGGTTAATTTATGATTCAGTATACTGCATTAACCCAGAAAATGGGTTAATCCAATAAAAAGGTTATAGATAGTCCTTGACATACAACTGTCACAGAACCCGTGCAAAATGGTAATACTCCTTAACTATTGTAGAACGGATCAGCCACATGAAGAACTGCAGTTTTTAAATTAGTAACTGTGTCGTTAAGCGAATCTGGCTTCCCCATTGACTTTGCTCACCAGACATGACCCCTGGAGACTGCAACCATCATAAATATGAGTCAGTTGCCAAGCGTCATAATTTTGACAACGGTGTGAGAAACGGGTCTGAAGTCAGTTTTTCAATGCTGTTGCAACTTTAGATAGTCACAAATAGTTGTAAGTCGAGGAATACCTGTCAGAATAGAGTTCCAATAATCCTGGAGGCATTTGTTTTCTGACCTGGCCCACCTGAAAGGGCCAACATAGGCATCTGGATTAAGCCAGGAAACCATGTTAGGTTCATTATGTGGCAGAATGGTTAGAGCGCAGTACTGCAGGCTCCTTCTGCTGACTGCTGGCTGCAGTTCGAGTCTCATTAGGCTCAAGATTGACTCAGCCTTCCCTCCTTCCAACGTGGGTAAAATGAGGACCCAGATTGTTGGGGACAAAAGGCTGACTCTGAAAACCGCTTAGAGAGGACTGTAAAAGCGCTGTGAAGCGGTATAGAAGTCTAAGTGCTATTGCTATTCCTTCCTTCCTTTCTTCCTTCCTTCCTTCTTATCCATACATACATACCAGCTCAAGGTTGACTCAGCCTTCCACGGTCAGGAAAATGAGGACTCAGATTGTTGGAGACAAAAGGCTGACTCTGAAAACTGCTTAGAGAGGGCTGTAAAGGCACTGTGAAGTGGTATATAAGTCTAAGTACTATTACTATTTTTTCCTCCCTCCCTCCCTCCCTTCCCAACCATCCATTCATCCATCCCAGCTGAAGTTTGACTCAGCCTTCCGTCCTTCCAGGATGGGTAAAATAAGGACCCAGATTGTTGGGGCAATAGGCTGACTCTATCAACTACTTAGAGAGGACTGTGAAGCACTGTGAAGCATATAAGTAAGTACTATTGTTTCTTGCTTGCTTGCTTCCTTGCTTGTTTCCTTCTTTCCTTCCCTCCCTCCCTCCCTCTCATCCATCCACCCATCCATACCAGCCCAAAGTTGACTCAGCCTCCCATCCTTCCGAGGTGGGTACAATGAGGACCCAAATTATTGGGGACAAGAGGCTGACTCTGTAAACCACTTAGAGAGGGCTGGAAAGCACTGGGAAGCAGTATATAAGTCTGCTATTATGGTTTCACAAAATACAGCTCCTGAATTCATACTCACCGCCAGCAGGTGACCCAAAGCTACAGAAAGACCGATGGCCAGTGGGGCTGACCCAGAGACGTCCGTTCGCCTCTTGTCCGTGGTGGCGAGCACGCAAAGCACCAGCTGCAATGTAGCGATGATTTCGATGCCCAGGCCTTGACCAGCATTGACCCCCGGTGCCAACTGCAAAGGAAAAAGGCCGCAAAGGAGAAATCACAGCTCTGCGCCAGGATGAAGCTGAATTGGACACTGGCTCACTTAATGACCATGGTAGCCATTTTATGACCGCCAAGTTCACTTAACAACCTCCCCAAAAAAGATCATCAAATCAGGATGGATATATGATCAAACCGACCTGTTTTGCAGCCATCATGACTTATGGGTCAGCTCTAATACGGTCTTATGTCCGAGACTATTGGAATTGCTTTGTCTCCAATACGGTGGTGTGTTTTATGACACTGTATTCCCCTCCTTATGTTTTATAGCTCCAAGCAACATAATAAATAAGCTTATTAAAGAGCCAGAAGCCAAAATCCGAGGCCATTCAAAAGAGGAGGATTAGCTTAAACTTACAGTAGGGAAGCTAGGCCTAGACTTACAACCATTCGTTTAGTGACTTCTATATCAGTGGTTCTCAGCCTTTTCTGACTCCACAGACCTGGGAAGATAGTGGTGGAGTGTGTGGGGGCATGGTTTTACATATGCATGTGCAAATGAAGTTTCACACACTCACCTGCCACTTGCGTGGACCGGTTCCCAACCGGCCCTGGACCAATTCCGTGTCCTACATAGAAAATTCAATCATGTTGCTTTGAGCAAGGTGTGAAATGAACTAATGGGATTACTACACAATTTTGTAACTATGTGTTTTGAGTTTCTCTCTCTGGAGCAAATGTCACTGCTGAACTTCTGCAGAAGGTCTTTTGATGACCTTCTAAAATAGCTTTCCTCAGCCTTTCTGGGCTGATGCCCTGGTGTGTGTGGGGGCAAAGGAGGGGAATGGTGTTGTGTGAGAGGTAGGCATGCGGGAACAGCGACACAGCTTCATTTGTGCTTCAGGCATGCAGGCACACAAGTGGAGGCTGTGTGGGCACACACCAGAGGTGGATATTCAGCTGGTTCTGACCGGTTCTGGAGAACTGGTAGTGGAAATTTTGAGTAGTTCAGAAAACTGGCAAATCCCACCTCTGACTGGCTCCATCTGTTCTCCGCCTCCTAAGTCCCAGCTGATTGGCTGGGTCTTCCTTGGTTGCCCTGCACAGGAGAATGGAGCTGGAAAGCAGGTTAGTGGGGTGGGGAAGGAAGGGGGTTTTGCAATATATCCTTCCCCTGCCATGGCCACCAAGCCACGGCCACAGAACCAGTAGTAAAAATATGTGAATCCCACCACTAGCACACACACTCATTTGGCGCTCATGTGGCCCAGCTCCCAATGGTCTGTGGCCATGGCTCAAGAATTGGCAATCCCTGGTCTAAAGCAACCTCACCATAGGATGGACCTGCAGATTCCCAAAGAAACAAATTGGCAAGATTGCTTTATAGAGAATCACTTTCATTTTAGTTACTCAGCATTAAGGAAATGAAAAGAGATAATGGTTTCTGGTAATTTTTAAGTAACTGCTGAGAACTGGGTGGTGGATAATAATATGGAGGAGCAGGAGAAGGGCGGGAGAGGAGAAAGGAAGAAAGGAAGAAAGGAAGGAAGGAGGAGAAGGAAGGAAGACAGAAGAAGGAAGAAGAAGGGAGGGAGAAAGGAAGGAAGGAAGAGGGAGAGGGGGAGGAAGGGAGGAAGGAAAATGGGAGGAAGAAGAGGAGGAGGGAAGAAAGAAGGGAGGGAGGGAGGAGTGGGAGGAAGAAGAAGGAAGGAAGGAAGATAGAAGAAGGAGGGAGGAAGGGAGAAAGGAAAGAGAGGGAGGAGGAGCAAGGAACTGGAGGAGCAAGAAAGGAAGAGGGGAAAGAAAAGGAGGAGCTGAAGAAGGAGAAGGGAAGAGATTATAAATGCAATCAATGACTACAATTTACTACATTTTGAGGGTAACAGGCATTTACTTCTGGTATCCAGCAAAAATGCCCCATAGTGAACAATAGATTTGCTTAACAATGATGGCATCCACTTAACAACCATCATTTTTGCTTTAGGACCACCACAGAAAAAGGTCATAAAATTGGATGTTGTCACACAACAACTTCCTTCATGACTGTCATGCCTTATGACTGAAATTGCTGGCTCAATTACATTCATAAGCTGAGTGTCAGGATTCCAGCAGTTGCCCTAATTAAATCATTTTAATCAATTAAAACATTTCTGTGCTTGTTTTAGAGTTGCCACTGAGAACCGCTTGTATGCTTATGCATGTTTTCTTTTTTTAAGCTGTCACAAGCTGACTTCTCTGAACTATAAAAATATAAACATTAAAACCATGAAACTAGGGAAGATATTAAGCTATAGTAAAGGAGCATGCCACAGATGTAAAAGAGACACCACACACCCCATCATGGGGTGAAAAATATCACAAATTTAAAAGACACACCCTACTTGTTACAAAAGTAAACACTTGTGGAAGTAAGGGCTTTGCATATTGAAGGAAAAGCCCAGAAACGCCAAAACGCTCCATGCAAAAAAGCAGTGGAGCTACCATCTTGACTTTTTTGACTTCATCCTTCCCATTGATACTCCTGGCATGGAAAAAGACCTTCCTACTTCCTCACATTGGTGCCCTAGGAATGTATGAACTATCATCAAAAGCCAGTGTGGGCATTTTCACACAGGAAATCATGGCATTAGAAAAAAGAAATGATCCATAGGCAAAGCAACTTGACCTAGGCTGCAATATTCCAGATGGCCACAAAGAACTGGTGAGAACTCATCTAAATTCTTGACCACCATCTAGTATTGACATCTTAGCTCTTCTATGAGAAAAAAGAACAATCCATGAATTTTTATTTTATTTATTTTAATCCCACTTTAATTGTGGTGAAGTGGGTGGCAAACAAATTTAATAAATTAATAAATATATGAATAAATAAATAAGAAAAACATAAATAAATAAATAAATGCACAAATAAACAATTTTTATAAATAATTACAGGAGGTAAATATATCTAATATTCATCCCAACTCCTATTTTTCCCACAACAACTGGACTAAAACACCCTTCATGTTCATGGCCCTCTCAACCAGAGTAATGACACTTGTGGTTCCAGAGTGCTGGAGGCCTGGCGAGAACCGGCCGCCTATGAACTAAATAGGAGGAATTGTCATAATAAATGTCAAAGTGGACTAAGTGCTACTGTGGAAACATGTCTCCTAACATCTACGTTGTTTGTCAGAATCAGTGAGAACACTCAGTCCAAGGAAATCGCACGTTTCTGGCTTCCGCAGGCATGACCCCCAAGCGCATACGGTGCATCAGTGCATCGGCAGCAAAAGGCCAGAGTGTAATTGGCTGGATTAAAGTGCTCCCTGCTCATTCTTGGATCTGCAGACGTGAAAGACCCTGTCTTCGCTGCCAGCCCCACTTTTACTCTTGGTGCCCATTTCCTGTCGGCCCCAGCCTTCGCTCCAAGGCAGATTGTAAACATCTTGAGGTTTTATGGACACCTTTGGAAGAATAGGGGAAATGTTATTTGGATGTTGGAAGAGATAAGGAGGGCATCTCAGTCAAGGGTTAGGGACAGATGGAAGCCAACATGGTAGGGAGGAAGAGGAAGAGGAAAAGGTGAAGAGAGATAAGGAGGAGGAGAAAGAAGAAAAGGTGAAGGAGAAGAGAGACAGAAGAAGAGAGAGAGGGAGGAGGAGAAGGGGGAAAAGAAGAAGAAGAGAAAGGAGGAGGAGGAAAGAGAGGAGAAGGAGGAGGAGAAGAGAGACAGGGGGGAGGAGGATTATTGTGGGGTCCTTGGAGCTCTCTGATCTTTGATATTGCTTGCAGACATTTCATGACTAAGTAACATCATCAATGCTAGAAGGGAGTGAGGTTTGTGGAGAGGACGACGAAGAGGAGAGCTGACATTTCAGAGCATCTTAAAGATTTTCTAAATGCATTATGCTAGATTTATATTTTAAACCTACTTTCCTTCCTTCCTTCCTTTTGCCTTTCTGGAGTTCACTTAAAACAATCTTTTGCATTCTTCACGAATCAAAGTATTGTTGGAACACAGAAATGGCTTCATTCATGATCTGCTTTACTGTCAGCCAATCAATATTGGTCTCTCTGTATAACAACCTGAAGTGACATTCTGCCTCTCCACATTTAGGCTCCCCAAACAGCTTCTGGCTATTGTTTTGTTGCAGGTTCTTTTCTTTTTTCCTTCTTCTTTTCCGAGGAATTTCACTTCCACCGTTTGGAAAAAAAAAAAAAATGCAGATAACAGGGCATATATTTCAAAGTCAGGATTCTCATTTTCTGTCTGAACTTCAATGTACAAAGGGCATTAAATACTGCCTTCGGTCTGATCTAAATATAATATATAAAATCATATATTGCAATGTCCTACCTGTTAATGAATACTTCAGCTTCAACCATAACAATACCAGAGCAAACAATAGATACAAACTCAAAGTTAATCACACCAAACTTGATTGCAGGAAATACGACTTCAGCAATAGAATGGTCAATATCTGGAATACTCTACCTGACTCTGTGGTTTCTTCCCCAAACCCCAAAATCTTTAACCTTAGACTGTCTACTACTGACCTCACCCCTTTCCTAAGAGGTCTGTAGGGGCCGTGCATAAGCGCACCAACGTGCCTACCATCCCTGTCTTGTTATTTATTTTTCTTATATGTTCCCATTTCATGTATTCATAGCTATGTTTTTACTTGTACCTATTATCTTGTAAGCAATTGACAAACCAAATAAAATAAATAAATAAATAAATTCTGGTGTTGCTTACAGAAACTACCTCTCCGTTAACCCTTATTACATTCTTAGCAGGAGTAGACTTCCTGTCTCAGCAACTTCTCTGTAATTTTTTCCCCTCCTTTGCTGGTACTTGGCTTGTCTGGAGTGAGTGACCATTCAAAGTTACAACGGCACTAAAAAAAGTGACATGACAATTTTTCACACTGACAACTGTTGTAGCATCCCCACAGTCATGAGAGGCCAGGCGAGGAGATGCGTACCTTGTTATGAGTGATGTTGAGTTGGCTACGGCCAGCCAATAACATGACCACCAAGCCATGCCCACCAACTAAGCCACGCCCACAGTGCAGATTGTTAAAAAATTTGAATCCCACCCCTGATTGTAGGCCTCTGTTAAGACAACAACCCTCAAAACATTTGAGCAATGTAGCTGAAAAATCCCATCAATTTAGGATTCTGAAGGTCCTAAGACAGAGGTCCCCAAACTTGACAACTTTAAGACTTATGGACTTCAACTCCTAGAGTTCTGGGAGTTGAAGTCCACAAGTCTTAAAGTTGTCAAGTTTGGGGACCTCTGTCCTAAGATATTTGAAGGACACCAATTGAGAAGATGATACAAAACAAGGACTGTCCTGCTGGACTGGTTCAGACAAAAGGTCCATCTTTACTTCTCATGGAAATCAACCACATGAATCTGAGATGTTTCCAATAAGGAGAGACACCGTTCTTCTACACGGTTCACATGCAGCTGCAGTTTGGAAGCATCTCAGAGCTAATTATCCCCAACTTGGAGCTGATATTGAAACTTCAAGTTTGAAAACCCTCAACAGACTTGAAGGGTTTTCATGAAATGTAAGCCTCTTCTAATAAAAATTCAAGAGAAACCTACCCACTGGAGAAGACCAAGACCCATCTTAGATCTTTTTACTGGTGGTCTAAGTAGTCATCCAGATGCCACTGGGACACTAGCAGAAATGGACGCTGTTTATTTATTTGTCAAACCAAAATTGCAAACTTGAACCAATAGAATGAAAAAAGAAAACTAAAGTATGACAGGGATGGTAGGCACCTTAGTGTTCTTACGCACGTCCTCTTAGGAAACCTTTTAGATATGGGATGAAGTCAGAGGTGGGTATTCAGCAGGTTCTGGATAACCGGTAGCGAAATTTTGGATAGTTTGGAGAACTAGCAATACATCTCTGAGTGGAGATTTTATAGTATCCTTCCCCTGCCACTCCCACCCAGCCATGCCCACAGAACTGGTAGTAAAAAATTTTTTGAATCCCACCACTGGATGAAGTCCACAAAAATTAAGTTGGAATTAGAACAATGAAAGTTTAGTATCTGAAACAACTGGCTTGAGTAAAATATTCCAGATTTTGACAATACAAAAATTGAATTATTTTACAACCAAATTTAAAGTAGTTTACATTAAGTTTAGAGCTGTTGCTCACAAGTGTTGCATTACAATTAAAGCTAGAATAATAGACTAAAATATTCTTTATTGGCTAAATATGATTGGACACACAAGGAATTTGACTGCAAAAGCCCTCAGCGTACATACAAGCCACAAGTGATAAATCATGACCGTAATCATAAAACACAATCAGCATAAATCATAAGATACAAACAACAAAGTGTTAGTCATAAGATGATGGAGGGATATGTAATATGAAAGATGAGAAGGTTATAGTAATACAGTCTACTACATGATTTGATTATCCTCGAGCATAAGACAGTGTAGTGTTTAGCAGAGTGATGGCATGGGGGAAGAAACTTGTGTCTAGTTTTGGTGTGCAATGCACAAGGGTGTCAAATTGGATTTCTTGGAGGGCCAGATCACAATTGTAGTTGTCCTCTATGGGACGTTTGGGGAGGGGGGAGGAGGAGATGGGACGAACAGCTTCCTGCAGCACCCTACTGGTCAAAATGGTTTGCAGAGGATTGCCCACATGCCCCACTTTTGCTAGCAGAGGCGCTGCAAGTCAATCCTTTGCTATTTCCAGGTTGATTGTGTGGGCCAGAATCCAGTTTGACACCCCTGCCTTATAGCATCATCTTGAGGGAAGAACTTGAAAATAAACTAAAAAAACTTTTGAAACTAAAAATGTCATTTATAGGTAAGACGCTACTATGTACAATTTTGTATGCAATACCTAAATTTGGCCACAAGCGTCACAGTTCTAAACTACCCAACCTAACACTTTCAAGCCTTGTAGCTTGAGGTATTGTGCACAGAAGAGTGCAAAACATGTCAGAGTGCAAGAAGGCACTTAGATCCTCTCCCTCCAATGTTCTTGGATGATTGGGTTTTGGAGGCAGCTAACCCACTTATGGAGGAATGCTCCCCCACCCATAGAATGTCCTCTCGTCACATCTAAGAGCCATGTCTTCCCTTGTAATATTGAGGAATATTAAAAGTTTGGGGATTGGGAATCAAATCAGGGCATAGTTTGCAAGGCAGTGGATCAAGTCACTGGCACCGACCTCAAGATCTCATCATCACTTGGGGGCATGATCTGCTTTTCATGCCAACATCTGGAATAAAATTAAAAATCACCCTTAAAAGAGCAGAGATAGGGGAATATGAGCCAGAAGTGTGCTCCAGCTACAAAAACAACAACCTAATTAAGTCCTAGGCTGCATCAACAGAGGGATGGAATCAAAATCAGGTGAAGTATTAGTACCACCTGATGAGGCCTCAGTAAGGCCACACGTGGAATACTGCATCCAGTTTTGGCCACCATATTATAAAAAAGATGTTGAGACTCTAAGAAAGAGTGCAGAGAACAGCAACAAAGATGATTAGTGGACTGGAGGATAAAATATACAAAAAATGGTTGCTGAAGTTGGGTATGCCTAGTTTAATGGAAAGAAGGACTAGGAATAATACGATAGCAGTCTTCCAATATCTGAGGGGCTGCCTCAAAGAAGAGGGAGTCAAGCTATTCTCCAAAGCACCCGAAGGCAGGACAAGAAGCAACGGGTGGAAACTAATCAAGGAGAGAAGCAATCTGGAATTTAAGGAGAAATTTCCTGATAGTGAGGACAATTAATCAGTGGAACACAACTTGTCTACAGAAGTTGTGGGTGCTCCAACACAGGGAGTTTCTAAGCAGAAACTGAACAGCTATTTGTCAGTAATGGTACATAGGATTTCCTGCCTGAGCAGAGAGTTGGGCTAGAAGACCTCCAAGGTCCCTTCCAACTCTGTTATTCTATTCTATCCAGAAGCTGGCATGTGGGTTGTAACATTTCATAACACAATTGGAATGTGGAGATCAAAAAGCCAATTTCACATAATACTGAATCAAGCTTGCAATCTGAGCTGGGAGGGGAGAAGGAATAAAAGTAGGCAATTAAATTAAGAGCGAACGACTTAGCTGCATCAGCATCTCCTTTTCAACTTCTGGGTCAAATAAGGCATTTCAAACAGAAGAGCTTTGATAACACAGCCCAAGATGTAAGTGGTTTAATTTTGCCAGAATTATTATTCTTATTAGATTTTTTTTAAATCCTGTTTTTATTAATTTATAAGTTACTTGAGGAGGTAAATTCCTTTGTGTATTTTCCCACAACCACAACCCTGTGAAATGGGTTGGGTGAGAGAAAGGGACTGGTCCAAGGTCACTCAGCTGGCTATCATGTTTAAGGCAGCACTAGAACTCACCATCTCCTGGTCATTGGCCTAGAATCACCCAGCCCACTTTTGTGCTTAAAGTGAGACTAGAACTCACAGTCTCCAAGTTTTTGGCCCAAAGTCACCCAACTGGCTTTGTGTCTAAGACAGGACAAACTCACCAAGCTGATTTTCATGTCTAGGTTGTACTAGAACTCACCATTTTCTAGCTGATCAGCCCAAATCACCCAGCCGGTTTTTGTGCCTAAGGTAGAACTAGAACTCACCGTCTCCTGGCAATTGGCTCAAAGTCACCCAGCTGACTTTCATGCCAAAGTGGAACTAGAACTTGCCGTTTCCTAGTGATTGACTCAAAGTGGAAAGCCCCCACATCTTGCCACATCAATGTGCAAAAATGCTATATTTACCCCTCACAGTTTTTGCCAAATTCTCTCCTCTTCTGCAAGGATTTTTCTTCCATAATTGAATGAGAAGCAATTAGAAAAAAAAAATGAGATAATTTTCCTGACTTACTATGGTTAGCCTAGATAGCTGTCAGCATCTAGAAAGTGCTAAACAGAGTTTGGTTAGTACTTGGATGGGAAACCACAAGGATTTATCCAAATTGTGAATTCTACAAAATTCACATTTATAGTAAACCATATTTGTAGCAAATCACATTTATCCACCATTCAAAAGCAATGATGGGATTCAAAAAAATTTACTACTTGTTCTGTGGGTATAGCTTGGTGAGTGTGGCTTGGTGCGTGTGGCAGGAGAAGGATACTGCAAAATCTCCATTCCCTCCCCACCCCACTAATCTGCTTTCCAGCTCCATTCTCCTGTGCAAGACAACCAAAGGAGACCCAGCCGATCAGCTGGGACTCAATGGGAGGCAGAGAAGAGATGGGGTTGGCAGGGCCAATCAATCAGAGGAGTATTTGCTGGTTCTCCAAACTACTCACAATTTCTACTACTGGTTCTCCAGAACTGGTCAGAACCTGCTGAACACCACCTCTGATTCAAAGGAGAAAATGAAAAAGCTAAACAGGAAGCAAAAGATAAAGAGTCTACATGCAGACAAGCAGGGATTAACACCAAACAAGTCAGCAGACAACAATATCCTAATGAAGGAACTACCAAGGAGAAAAGCGCACTTCACCAACAGAGAGGCAGGACTAACTATTATATGGGTAGTACAATCATTTGTTTAATGACCCAAAGTTACTATTGCACTGAAAAAAAGTTACTTATGACCATTTTTCCTAGTTACGACCATTGTAGCATCCCCATGGTCACATGATTTAAATCAAACCCTGGGCATATTAGCAAATATTTATGACAGTCGCCGTTTTGCAACTTTTGTGATTTTCTGACAAGAAAGGTCAATGGGGAAGCCTGATTCACTGAACAACTTGGGTGAGAAAAGTCATAAAATGGGACAAAACTCACTTGACTGCTGTCTTGTTTAACAATGGAAATTTGTGGCTCAGTTGTGATCGTGAGTCAAGGACTACCTGTATATAAACAAGAAGCAAGCCCAAACTCACAAGCACTGACAACGTTATTTAACTGTGTCATTAAAAAATCCAAACTCAGGTAGCACAAGGATTTTATAGGAATGGAGACCACCAAGAGAATTCTCAGAAATTGAAAGCCATTCTGGAAAAAGACAGGGCAAACTGCCTCCACAGTTGTTGCCAAGAACGCAACACAGATGTGTATGTCCATCAATCACCAGAAGCTTCATCATCCTTAGAAGTGTGTTTCTAAACCTTGCAAATTTAAAATGTGTGGATTTCAACTCCCAGCATTCTAGAAAATTGCATGCTGGCTGGGAAATTCTGGGAGCTGAAGTTCAGGCAAGCTATCTGGAGCATTCTGAATTATAATGTTCTACCTTGCCAGGAAACACAGAGGAGAAAAAAACATATCTGTTTTTTCCCCTTCCTTGGCAGCATTTCTTTAACGTTTACCTCTACATATGCTCTCTGTCTGCCTCCCTTAGTTGCCATAGGAAAAAGTTAACAAAAGTTTCCATGCCACAAAATTTAGCCACAAGCTTGGAAACCGTTCCCTTGAGAACACAAAGGATTTCTACACAAATGAAACAATGCCGAAACATACTGTTGGGACCTTCTTGTCCTGCACATAGAAAAGTGTACTGCTTACGTCCAGCAATATAACAGAATAACCATAATAATGGAAGGGACCTTGGAGGTCTTCTAGTCCAACCCTCTGTTCAAGCAGGAGACGCTATACCGTTCCTGACAAATGGCTGGTCCAGTCTCTTCTAAAAAACTTCCAGTGATGAAGCAGCCACAACTTCTGGTGACAAGCTATTCTGCTGGTTGATTGTTCTCAGTGTCAGGAAATTTCTCCTCAGTTCTAGGTTGCTTCTCTCCTTGATTAGTTCCATGATTAGTTGATATCTATGATATCTATTAAAGGATCCATAATTTACCCTGGAGGGGGAATCCCTAGGGTGTAAGAAAAACAGGAAATCCCAAACAAGCAGACTTGCAAAATTTTGCTATTATACAGCCACATGAAGGTAGCCCTTGACTTTTGACCAGTTGGTTAACAACCATTTGACAATACGATGAACCACTCTGAAAACTACTTATAAACCAGTTCCAAAGTTCAGAAGCCTGCCCTTGCCCCTGGGATCATATGACTTAAAAATATACAATTGTTAAATTGTTAAAGCCTGCCCTTGTTAAAGAAGGCAGTAAAATGAGTCCTGTCTGATTTTACAATCTTTTTGCCTTACTAAGAAAATCACTGCAACAATGAAAAAAGAACATGGTCATTAAGTGAATCCATCTTGTCTCTTTGACTTAGCAGGTTGGAAGACAGCTGGGAACATCGCAAATGACGATGGCCTGACCCAGTGATACTGTAACCATCGTAAATTCATGGCAATTGACAAGTGCCTCAATTCTGACTCCATGACTATGGGATGCAAGGACTGGTCATAAGGGCAAGAACCAGTCATAAGTAAAAGTTTTCAGCACTGTCATAACTTTCAAGAGTCACTGAGGAACAACTGTAAGTCAAGGACTGCCTCTGTTATCCTCCCATATATTATTCTAACAGGTACAGTAGCTTCTCAAAAGCCAGAGAAAAGTCAAAAGTCAAGCTTCTCTTTCTTATTTTTGTGCCTTCCTAATGCCATTGTTAGATAAAATACTCAGCCTCTGCTCAGGAATAAGTTTTTGTTATTATTAATGCAGCCATGGAAAGCGTACGGTCCCAGGTCCTTAAAACAAAATCTGATGATAGATCAATAGAGAGACAGACAGAGATAGATAGTTGCACAGTAGATTTGTGTGAACCTCATGGTAGACCTCATGAAACCTCTTAAGATGTTGGTGGTATTGAAAAGGAAAGGCTCGTGGCTGGTTTCTTCTGCCATTTGGCCCATCCAAGAAGACTGCAAAACTGCACCCTAAGTGGTCAACAGATTCTTCCCCCCTCCACCACATACACACACACTAATCCTTCTGATAATTCATCTGGAACTTGGGATATTTTACCATCATACAAATTCTACCAAGAAAGAAGTCCATTGAAACAGAACCAAGTCAAAGAGCAGCAGTGAAAGAGGGAGGAGGGGGAGGAAGAGGAGGAGGAGGAAGATAGAGAAAAGAAATTCAGGTCATTGCTGCAAATTTCGGGCTTTGAAACCTGGAGACAAACTGTTAGTGACTTGGAAATGTACGTTTTGTATCCAAAACTCTTAAACCTTTAAAAAGTTTAGTTAATAACTTTGTAGAGGATTTTTCCTCTCTCCTTTTTGCAAATCTCTCTTTTTCCCCTCTCCCCCCTCCCTCTCCCTCCCTCTCTGCTTCTTTTTTCTCTCTCCAAAATAAAAACCTAACATGAGGGGAACTGACTAGCTGAACTGAGAATGAAGTGGGCAACATTCCATTCCAAATGGGTAAAATTAAAATCTAGTAGTGGTTCCCAGATCTTCTGCATGTTTGAACTGGGCTTTTTCTCCAATCCTACCTCCAACCCCACAACATTGCATCAAAGGAAACTATAAGCCAACTATAGAGAAGTTGGAAAGGCAAAAAAGCCCACTCTTCTCATCCAAATGTTTGAGGTTTCACAGTTTTTTTTCTACAGAACAAAGATCTGAAACTTGGCAACTTTAAGACTTTTGGACTTCAACTCCCAGAATTCCTCAGCGGTTGAAGGTGAACTTGGTGGGGGAGGGAGAAAGAACTTTTTGGATAAGCTATATATTATCTTTGGTATTATTTTTCCATCTCTCAGTGTTGTTTCTTGCATGCTCAAAATTTAAGGTTGCTGAAAACACCTGCTGGATTGTGATCAAAAGAGATGAGAACTGGGGTTCCCGATGCATCCTTGAATCACTTAGTTTTTCCCTGAGGCAAAACCAGGTGGGAAATGAAACTTTCCTGAACAAGAAAAACAGTCCAAATATCTAGTTGGACCTGCAAACCAGCCTGCAAAACTTTGTCTAGCCAGAGACGGCGGTCATGAGTTTAAGAGTTTTTCCTGCTCCTTAGTGGTCACTAGTAAGTTTGCAGTCTAAATGTGGAGGTTTCCAATAATTTTTCCAACATTTGTCATCACGTTTGCTAACCAAGCGTCATATTTTTAAACATTTTGTTCCTTGGAAAAGGAGTGTGCTTGCCTAATAAAGTCAGTAAATGATTGTTTATAGTATTCTCTTCTGTTTCTGTTCTCTGTTAGGAAGAAAAATGGATTCAAGAAGCAGAGGAATTGGCCCGAGGTGGCAAACAGTCAATGAAACTTCTGTTCCCTCTCTGATTAGTTCATTGCATCTATTCATCAGCAATTCAGTTCTGCAAGTGCCAAGAAGCTTCTCCCAAAAATGATTTTAGTGCATACAACAATTGAACATTACAAGATAGGCCCAAAGTAGCAGAAAGATAAAAGCCCAATGTGTTCTGACTAGGATTGGCAGGGAGAATTTCTCCAAGATCCAGGAGCAAAAAAAAAACAGGGTTGAGCTAGGGTGAAACAATTGAAACTTCCCTTCATTTATCCTCCCTTCATTTATCCTCCCTTCCCCTTCTCCTTCCCCTTCCTTCCCTCTCTTTTTGCTTTCTTTTCTTTTTCTTTCCTTTCCTTTCCTTTTCTTTTCTCCCCTTCCTTTCTCTCCTTCCTTCTTTTGTTTCCCTCTATTTATCCTCCCTTTATCTCTTTCTTCTTTTTCTCCTTCCTTCCTTCCTTCCTGTTTCTCTCCCTCCCTCCCTCCCTCCCTTCTTCTTTTCATCCCTCCCTTTCTCTATCCCTCCCCCCTTCCCTTCTTTCCTTCTCTCTTTGGCCTCCCCATTGTTTTCCTTCTTGTAGCCACAGATGGCAATATCTAATGGGCCAAGAATGGAGGTGGATAAACTGTAGCATTTCGCCCCCAGAACATAAGCCCTGATTTGCTATTGCAATTTAAAAGCCAGATATCTAGTTACTAAAAAAAGAGGGATTTGGGCTGCAACATTGCATCATGAAAAAGAAAAATGGTGATTCTCATTTTTTTTCATGGGGCAATTTCCAGGTAGGGGGAAAGTTTTAAAATTATATTTTATTTTTGAGAGAGGGGACAGCCCAGACAGACCACATTAATTGCATCTCTTGCCCCTGAACAAGAAACATATCATTCCTCATTTCTATGCCAACTACTCTTCCTCTGACAGTAGTTAGTCTAAACAGCTTTCTAGTCCTCATTGTGCCTCCTGTGTAATTTCCTATAACCTAAGGAAGAAAGGTTCTTCCCCAAGCTGATTTCCTCCCATGATTTCCAACCTTCTCTGTCCCCACATTTGCAATGCTGCCATAGTCAAGAAAGTAGGCATTTGGAATGAAGAATCGATGTTTAAAAATCCAAGCCAGGTGGTTTAGCTGGTGTTCTAGACAGAGACCAGGTGGTTTGATGGATCCTGAAGGAATCTACCACTGTGTGAAATGCTTTTGCTATAACTCAATAACTGAGCATGGGGTGTTTTGTCTCCTTCCTTGCTTTCATCCATCCATCCATCTCTTCCTTCCTTTCTTCCATCCACCATCCTTCCATCCATTATCCACCCATCCTCCATCGATCTACCCATCCCTTCCTTCCTTTCTTCCATCCATCTTTCCATCCTTTCATCAATTCCTTCCTATCTTTCATCCACCATTCTTCCATCCTTCCATCCCTCCATCCACACACCCCTTCCTTTCTTGCTTCCACCCACCATCCTTCCATTTATTATTCATCCCTCCATCCCTCCTCCCTCTATCCACCCAACTTTCCATCCTACTATCTATCCATCCCTTCCATCCTTCTTTCCATCCATCCTTCCTTCCATCAATTATGCATCCCTCCATCTAGCCATCCATTCATCCATCTCTTCCTTCCATCCATCCACCCATTGTTTTTAAGCCATTGAAGAAGAAGAAGATGCAGATGAAAAACTCTTCACATGTTAAGTTGGAAGATATATTATGTGAATTTCTTTTTGCCAGTATATAAAAACACTGCACGCTACCAGCATTTGTAAATGAGGGAGAACCATGTTAGGATATTTAATTTAGTAGATAGGACAGTAAAGGACAGTTGCAGTTGATTGACTGGAGAGTGCTGGCTCCTGCCTGAGGCAATCTACGTTATGATTGGCTGTTGTAGGTTTGAAGGGGGCGTTTCCTTTCTTTCCCGCCTTTTTTCTTCTGTGTATTCTGCATGTTGTTAATTTTATCTCATGAAGTTCCTGTGTACCTGACTATTTTATGTTCTTCCTTTTCTGAATGATGACAAAGACTACTGAAAATTTGAACATTAAATATATTTACATAAAAGACTACAAATTTATGTCTCCAACTTCATCTGGACAGCTGCTGTGCAATTCCATGACACAAAGCTTCTACTTGGTGGCCCCTAAAAACTGTCATTAAATATGCTTTGGGAGGAAAAAAAGTTGCTGTAATTTGAGGGAATCTTTTTTATTTTAGCAACTGGAGAAGATTTTTCTTGCAGATATTTGAACATAGGCAAACAAACTGGACCTCATCATGCAGGGAGTTTGCAAAGTATGGTCAAAAAAATCAAAGATGAAATGCGCATAAAAATATTTAAGGCTTCGATAGGACCAACCGAGTCACCAGCTTGCCTTTTTTGACCTGATCCTGTGGACTGCTTGCCATGGTTATGTGTGCAGCATGTTGGGACCTGCCTCCTGCCCCAATACTCAGTCAGCCTGATTTTGAAGGGAGGCGGATAAATAAGAAGCAACTCATTGCTTAATTTTAAAAAAAATTACAAAAAAAATGTTGAGGCTTTGGAAAAAGTGTCAAGAAGAGCAACTAAGATGATTAAGGGCTTGGAGACTAAAAAAATATGAAGAACGGTTGCAGGAATTAGCCAGCCTAGAGAAAAGAAGGAATAGGGATAATATAATAGCAGTATTCCAGTATTTAAGGGGCTGCTGTAAAGAGGAAGGGGTCAGCTTATTCTCCACCTGAAGACAGGACAAGCAGCAACGGATGGAAAATAATCAAGGAGAGAAGCAACCTGGAATTAAGGAGAAACTTCCTAACAGAGAGGACAATTAACCAGTGGAACTGCTTGCCACCAGAACTTGTAGGTGCTCCATCACTGGAGATCTTCAGGAAGAGACTGGACAACCATTTGTCTGAAATGGTTTCCTGCTTGAGCAGGTGGTTGGATTAGAAGACCTCCAAGTTCCCTCCCAGCTCTATTCTGATTGATTGATTGTTTTAAAACTTTGGGAAATTTCAGTTTGAAGTAAAGAGCAATTTTGAGCTGTTGCCAGATGGGGCTTCAGGGGTCATAGAGCAGGGGTCCCCAATTCCCAAGCCACAGCCCACTTCTGAGCCTTGGATTCTTTGGAACCGGGCTGCGGAAGTGACGAGCGTATACATGTATGTACATCCCCATTTGTGCAAGGAGCAATCGAGTGCATGCATGCATGCTCCATTTATACGATGGGCATATGTGCCTGCTACTCATGCAAATGGAGCTGTATGCATGTGCTTGCTCGCCGTTCCCATGGAACCATTCCCTCTCCTCTTTTCTCCATTGGGCCACAAAGCTGGAAAAGTTGGGGAACTCTGCCGCAAAGAACCAAGCGCCCCATGGATTCTGCAAACTGGGCCAGGAAGATGACCAAATGTCTGCTGCAACTGACAGCTCCACAGAGGCATGAGCCAAGGGACATAGATTATTCCTGAGTTTGCAAAAGGGCATGCCTAAATGTGCAAGGGTGGAAGATGGCCAAATGCTCACTTTTGGGGGGTCACTCCTATTAAAGGAGACGGCATCAAAACATGAAAACTGAGTGTCTCTTTTGTACATTTCTTAAAGACGCAGTTCTGGAATGGGCTGCCCCAGATTGGTGTCTCTGTTTGCCTTGGTAACTATGAATATCTCCAGAGAGGTCTGCTAGAGAAGATAAGAGACCATCTATGAGCACAGACTGATAGAATATCTTTGAATCTCCCCAATGGAGTGAGTCTGCCAGAGAAGATAAGGGTCTGTCTAAAGGTACAACCTGATGGTTGACCTGTTTCTGTATTTGAAGGAGATACTTGTTTGTGTTTGAAGGGGCCACTCCCAGTTTTAATTTCTCTGAGTTCTGTTGTTTTAAGAAAAACAGGATAACTCACGCACACAAGAGAAGGGGGAGGGGAAGAAAGAGGGGAGGGGGAGGGGGAGGAGGAGGAAGAAGATGAGGAGGAAAATAAAGAAGAAAGGAAGAGGGAGAAAAAGAAAAAAGAAGGAAAAAGTGTGAGAGAGAAAGAAGGAAGGAAAGGAGAAGAGGAAAAGGGGGAAGGGAGAAAACGGGAAAAGGAAAGAGGCCAAGAGATGAGGATTCCACTTGTTAAATTTCTGCCTTTTGCCTTTCTGTTACCAGCTAAGCCACCAGACTTACCTCTCAATCTTCATGCTTTGATGCCCACCAATTTCATGCTAGTAAATTTTGGTTTCTGGAATTGTACTTCCAAACACTTCAAATTCCACCAGAGTCTTTGGCAAAGCATGTGGCTTCAGGGCTGAACAAGGAATGCAGGCTGCCAATATCCTTTCCACAAAGAAACTCCTCTGCTATCACCAGATGAACAATTCATCTCAATATGGGACAAACTGGAAACATGGAGTCCCAATATTTAAAATTTATCTTGTCAAGGGATAAATGTTCATCCTTTGCAGCTTATCTCCCACCAAATGACCACATATGCCTTTGCATCCCCATGCTCTGCCCTATTCTTATCTCTAGCTACAACAAGCTGTCCTTTGCTTCATACCCAGCTGTTAAAAAGCACCAACTCTGATTGGAAACAAAGTCTTATGAACAGCTCTTGGGAAAAAGTTCCTAAAAACCCATCAGAAGAAGAATTTGCTCTTTTGGTTTCCATGAAATGAATCTCTGACCAGCCAAGAAGAACATCACTGACATCCTCAATTCATTTGGAGCAGCTGGTGCCTATTTATGTTTCCATCACCCATGAGGACTAGAATCTTTAAAAATCAACACCCCAGGGCAGAAACAGCAGAGAAGAAGAGCTTCCCAGCCCACTTACCTGGTTGAGTCCCAATAGATTGCCATCCAGATTGGATGTGATGCCTGAAAGAATGGCAGTGCCCACCACGGCGCCCAAGCACTGTGCCACAATGTACATGACTGCCCGGAGGATGCTGATTTGGCAGCTGAGCAGAAGACCTAAGGTCACGGCCGGGTTCAAGTGAGCTCCGCTAATGTGGCCCACGCTTTGGGCCATGGTGGCAATGGAGATGCCGAAAGCCAAAGAGACTTTCACATTGTCTTGAATGGGCGTGATAGTCTTGTTGACCATCACGGGGAATTGGAAACCCAGGGCTGAGCCGATGCTGATGAAGATGAAGAGACTCATGGCCAAAAATTCAGCCACGACAGCTCTCCAGAATGCTTTCTTCTTTAATTCACTAGCCATGATGTTCTTCCTTCTTCGTCTTCTCTTTGTCCTCCTTCTTTCTCCTATTCGCCCTTTTCTCCTTTCCTTTCTCCTCTAAGGTCCTCTTCTAACCTCCTCAGCTGGCTTCCTGCTGCCTTAAAAACTGGGAAGTGAGAAAGACAGGAGAAGACGGATTATTTATAGGGTTCTGGGTGGCCAGGAGGAGGGAAGGGTGTTGTACAATGAGAGGAAAGAACCTCAAGCTTACTGCTCACTGTTTTAAACTGATGCAAAGCACCATCCGTTGCTTGCCAATTTTTTCCCCCTCCCTCTTCCTTTAGCTTCTCCCACCCACAAAACTTTTACTCCTTCACTTCTGCCTCTGCAGACTCTGTTCTTTGTGGCTGCTGCACCATTCTTCTTTTTGAATAATTCCTGACTAACCAGCCACCACCATGGCTCATATTCAGGCTTTTTAAATGCCTTTTCCTCATCTTGCACATATACAAACACAGAAATGGGCCACAATTCTGTTAAATGCCAGCAAAATAAGTGGGAACTTATACTCACTTGAAAAGTGGCTCCTATCAGCTTCAGATCCCGAGAGGCTTCTATAGAAACTCCAGCCCTGAAGCTCACCCGGGAATTTGGCTCACTCCGTTTAAACTTTTCAAGTTTTATCTTCCTTCAGTAGTTTGTCTCTGCTGAACTGCTCTTTTCAAGCCCAAGATGATGACAGCAGATCTAGACTTGGGATATATTTTATTTGTATGTGACATTCATTTTGGGTGGGTAGTCTCCAGGGATCTGAAATAGCTTTAACAGTCCTGCCGAAGCCGTGATCATATTCAGATTTAATGTAGACGTTTAGAGGCTTTATCAGAATGTCCAGCTGAAAATGAAACTGGGTTTTTCTTTATCTGTCCTATTTCTTCAAATATTTGCATGGTCAAATTAACCTCCAAAGTTATCCATTTGGTACAGATCAAACTGAAACTACTTCGATACCACGATGTGAAATTCAAGCAGCCAAGAATAAAGTAAGTTTTATAGTGACAGTGAGAACAATTAACCAGTGGAATGGCTTGTCTCCAGAAGTTCTGGATGCTCCAATACTGCAGGTTTTCAAAAAGAGATTAGACATGAAGGTATGGGGTCTCCTGCTTGAGTAGGGATGTTGGACGAGAAGACCTCCGAGGTCCCTCTATTATTCTGCTTTCTGTTATTTTTAAGTTATTTTGCACTGTAACAGCATTATGATATAGGGCAGGAGGGGGAGCTAAGAAAACTTTTCTGCTGGAAGCGATTTCAACCCTGGAAGAAAAAAAAAGAACAAAACAAAAAACTTAAAGTAGTGTGTAGAGCTGTTTTCCATCACCAGGGACTATACAATTACAGGCCAGGTTTCTACATCAAAAGGGAAGGAAATTCTATAGATGGTACAGTAAGTGTCTATTTAGAAAAAATGTACAAGATAGCTTCTATATGTGTTTGTAGTCCAGCCCTCATGAAGTAATATAAAATGCTCCAAGTAATATTTTAGAATTTGATATGTCCTTATATCTATGAGCAGTACAAAATGTATTTCTCTCCCACAATGACCCTGCAAGGTAGGCCAGTTTAGAAGACACCGATGGGGTACAAAGCAGCCTGTGAAGTCTCATGGTTCAGCAGGGACTAAGTAGTCCTTGACTTATAACCACAACTGGAAAGCAAAATCTTCATTGCTAAGCAAGACAGTTGTTAAGTGAGTTTTACCTCATTTTACAATCTTTCTTACCATAGTTAAGTGAATCACTGCAGTTGTTAAGTTAATAATACAGTTGTTAAGTGAATCTGGTTTCTCTATTGAATTTGCTTTTCAGAACCGTCATAAATACAAGTCAATTGCCAAGCATCTGAATTTTGATCACATGACCATGGAAATGCTACAGTGGTCATAAGTGTGAAAAATAGTCATAAGTGACTGTAACAAACGAATAATTGTAAGTCAAGAACTACCTGCAATCAAACTGGATCTCTTATTGTTAGATATCTCTCCTACATTCTTTACAAAACTTCCCAAGCTCAATGCAGTATACAGTACTTTCTTTTTTCATTTCCTTTGCAGTAACAACAACCTTTTGGGGTAGTCTGAGCTGAAAGAGGGAGACAGGGACAAAGTCCAACCCAGGAAGCTTCTATGGTGGAAGAAGAGTAGAACTTGGATCTTCATTCTTTCTTCTTCCTCCCCTCCTCCTCCTTTTCCTCCTCCCTTTCTCCCTCTCCTCTTCCTCCTCCTCATCTTCTCCTCTTCCCATTTTTGACTCCTGTCAACTACCAAGTCCCTGCAATATTTTGGCAACATTTTAAAACTGGTTTATTTTTTATTTATTTATTTTTATTTGTTAATTGCTTACAAGATAATAAGGAAAAACATAGTTATGAATACATGGATACATATGAGGAAAATTAAAAAAGTATAAAAGAAACAATAGGACAGGGACGGTAGGCACGTTGGTGCTCTTATGGACTACACAACTCGATCAGGGCAAAGCAATAGACGCAATTTACATAGACTTCTGTAAAGCCTTTGATTCAGTGGTACACGACAAACTACTCCTAAAACTAAAATCTTACGGTATCTCTGGACACCTGCATAACTGGATAGGAGCATTCCTGTCAAACAGACAACAAATGGTCAAAATTGGGAGCGTCCTATCAAATTCTGTGCCTGTCAACAGCGGTGTCCCCCAAGGCAGTGTTCTCGGACCAACCCTCTTCATACTCTACATAGATGACCTCTGTGATCATATTAAGAGCAACTGCATTCTCTTCACTGATGATGTAAAGCTATTCAACACCACCGACAACACTGCTTCAAACACCCTTCAAAAAGACCTCGACTATGAATCAGAAACAAATGGCAACTTCAAATCTCAACAAATAAATGCTCTGTCCTACATATTGGCAATAATAATAATAATAATCAGAAAATAAAATACAGGCTGAATTGTCAAGACCTTGTTGATGATCCAAACTCTGTCAAGGATCTTGGAGTACTCATCTCTAATGATCTAAGTGCTAGAGCCCACTGTAACTACACAGCCAAAAAGGCATTAAGAGTTGTTAACCTAATCCTACGTAGCTTTTTCTCTAGTAATATCACACTACTAACTAGAGCATACAAAACATTTGCTACACCAATACTCGAATACAACTTATCAGTCTGGAACCCACATTACGTATCCAATATTAACACAGCTGAGAAAGTCCAGAAATATTTCACAAGAAGAGTTACTCCTTTACTCGTTGCAGAATACCTTATGCCACCAGACTCGAAATTCTAGACCTAGAAAACCTAGAACTATGCCACCTTCGGTCCGATCTAAGTACAATATATAAAATCATACATTGCAATGTCCTACCTGTCAATGAATACTTCAGCTTCAACTATAACAATACAAGAGCACACAACAGATACAAACTCAAGGTTAATTGCACCAAATTTGATTGCAGGAAATACGACTTCAGCAACAGAGTGGCCAATGTCTGGAATACTCTACCTGACTCTGTGGTTTCTCCCCCAAACCCCCAAACCTTTAACCTTAGACTGTCTACTATAAACCTTACCCCTTTCCCAAGAGGTCTGTAGGGAGTGTGCATAAGTGCACCAACATGCCTACCGTCCCTGTCTTATTGTTTATTTTATATTTATTTTATTTTTTTATTATTTTTATTATTATTTATTTTTCTTATGTGTATCCATGTATTCATAACTATGTTTTTACTTATACCTATTATCTTGTAAGCAATTGACAAATTAATTAAATTTTTTTAAAAAAAAAAACACCAAGGATCCCACAGCTCAGCTCAGAGCTATAAATATTCTATCAATATCACCTTTTTTTTGTGTGTTTTTAATATTTCACTCTTTGGCTAATAATCTTGAATCCCAAGTGGTCTCGACTCAAGTGCTAAGCAGATAGATAACAGAATAACAGAGTTGGAAGGGGACTTGGAGGCCTCCTCATCTATCCCACTGCCCAAGCAGGAGGCCCTCTACTGTTTCAGAAAAATGGATGTCTAATCTCTTCTTTAAACCTCCAGTGTTGAACCACCTGCTACTCCTGAAGGTATCTGATGCCCACAAAAAAGGAAGGAAGTGTTGATCTGTCATAATTTGGGGGTAGAACTTGAGGCAAGTCAGTTTTGGTTCCATGATAGCTTCACACACAATCAGTTTCAACTTGCATCAATTTACATTTTGCAACAAGCTGCTTTAATGCTATAAATCTTTTCCAGAAATATCAAGGCTTTTCCATTAGGAAAAAATGAACAACTTCTCCAGTGGTTTGTTGGTGGGCTGATGCTTTTCTTTTCCCCTCTTTTTTTTTTTTTGCACACATATGTTTTTCATTTGTGTGAAGGCAAGTGAAAGCAAGTCTATAATCTATAATCTGCGAAATCAAACACTATTTTCTAAAATATGTATATTGTAAGCTGGGACTTCAGGCAAATTCAGAACATTTAAAAAATAATTTGCCTTGAATGCTTCATTTTTATTTATTCGGAGTTTTATTGAGCAAAAAAATTAAATGAATGCTGATAAGCATTTTTAAAAACCTGAAAAGTGTTTTTATGAGACAATGTTTGGTAAATATGTAATGGTTGTCTTTGACTTATAACTACAACCAGAACTTAGGTTGCTAAATTTAAGTTGCTTTAAAAAGTTCAAAACATTCTCAAAGATCCATCTCATCTTGGGTACCCTTTTTTAACCTTCTGTACCATCTGTACAGAAGTATAAAAACAAGGACAAATAGGCTGAAAAACAGCTTCTATCCCAGGTCAGGAGCTCTGTTGAATTCTACTGTATAGTGCAGTGTCGATATAATGTCAAGGGTTTCAATTAAATGTGTGGAGGGTGAAGGATGTGTTTTTGTGTTTATTTTCATGGTCATGATGTGCACTAAAGATGGCGTTTGATTTCATTGTACAAGGTACAATGACAATAAAACTAAACTAAACTAAACTAAACTAAGCAGGGTAGTTGTTAAATGGGTTAAATATTAAATAATAAGACAGGTTAGCCTCTCCCCTCACAGTAGCATAGTAACAAAATAAAAAATTCTTTCATTAAAAAAAAACCCTAATATTTCATTTACAGCTGACTAGAAACTTCTTACAGGTAGTCCGCACTTTAAAACCATAACTGAACCTAAAATTTCCATTGCTAAAGGCCCTGTCCCACTGCACTTACAGATGCAAAGAGGTTATAAAACATTAAAAAAAACAGCTTGCCATCCGTTGGAAAACGGTATGCATCCGTTGTGTACTCATTGCATATGTGTTTCATATGCTTTATCCGTCGAGCATCCGTCCACTGCGATTTCATCCGCGCAAGAAGTTTTGAGCTGCATAAAACTTTGTGATTGGATGAACTTTCTGCCGCGTACGATGTACATCCAGGACATATACAGGCAACAAATGTTCTATGTCCGTTATCATCCATTAAACATCCGCTGTATTCTCTCTGCATCCTCTGGCCATTCCCTCAACTCACATCCGCTGCAGCTGAAAATGGAAAGAGGTAAGAAACAAAAGGTACACGGAACGTCTACACAGCATTAGTAGCACGGAAATAGAAACGATGCACAGTGAACAGTTTGCATCCGATATACATCTGCGCGGCATCCTCTTTCTTTCCTTTAGGCGTATGTGATGCATCTGCTTCCTCCGCTATGCGTCCACTACGAAATTATCCCCTGGAACCCCTTCGGAGGTGTCATCCGCTTCCATCTGCTTTCATCCGCTAGGCTTCCTATGAACATCCGTTTAACATCCCCGCTACATACTACCCACATCCATTCTTTTCCATTCTGTTTATGCAAATTTTCACCATTTTTTGGAGTGGATGACAACGGATGGAGCCACCCCCGAAATTTTGCTCGTCCGCTGTGTCCTTTATGCATACATTTTGCGTCCGTTGGCCAGTGGGACCGAGCCTTAAATGAGACAGTTTTTAAGAGAGTTTGCCGCATTTTACAACCTTTTTTGCTCTACTTGTAAAGTGAATCATTGTAGCTGTTAAGTGAATCACTGCAGTTGTTAAATGAACCCAACTTCCTCTATTGATTTTGCTTGTCGGAAACTGATCTGGGAGGACTGAAATATCAATCAATCGACCTCAGGATACTGCAATCATCTTAAATACATACTGGTCATCCAAAAATTCAATTTTTGATCACATGACTGTGGGGTTGCTGCAATGGCGATAAGCGCGACAACGGTTGTAAGTCAGCCTGAAAATCAGTGTAATCTCCATTCTAGGCTCCATTTTGGCACATCTTTTTTACAACATGGTGACCAAAACCAAATCCAGTATTCCAAGTGTGGCCTTACTAAGGCATTATAAAGCAGTATTAACACTTCACATGATCTTGATTCTGTCCCTCTGTTTATGCAAACTGGAATTATGTTGGCTTTTTTGGCAGCTACTGTACACTGTAATCACAATGTAAGAAAGATGTTGAGACTCTGGATAGAGTGCAGAGAAGAGCAACAAAGATGATTGGGAAACTGGAGGCTAAAATGTATAAAGAATAGTTGCTGGAACTGGGTATGTCTAGTCTAGTGAAAAGGAGGAGTAGGGGGTGACATTATAACAGTATTTGAGGGGCTGCCCAAAGAAGAGGGAGTCAAGCTATTCTCCAAAGCAGGACAAGAAGCAACAGATGGAAACTAATCAAGGAACTTAGAACTAAGGAGAAATTTCTGGGCAGTTAGAACAATTAATCAGTGGATTAATTCACATTAATTCACAACTTGCCTCCAGAGGTTGTGAATGCTCCAACGCTGGAAGTTTTTAAGAAGAGATTGTATAACAATTTGTCTGAAATGGTGTAGGGTTTCCTGCCTAAGTAGGGTGTTGATTAGAAGACTTCCGAGGTCCTTTCCAATTCTGTGATTCTAATTCTAGTCCTTGGTTGTATGAGCACTTCACATTTTTCTACTCTGTTCCTCAGTGATGAGTGTTAAAATCTGGAGAACACTTCTAGTGACATCTGTCTTTTATTAATGGGATGTGACCGGTGAAAGTTTGGTTCCTCCAAATGAGTCATCATTTTGAGTGACTCAAGAGGAACTTCTTGCATTTAAGGACCGAACTGAAGCCTTCCTCAAAGGATCAGTAGGCTGCAGAAATTTCAGGGGAGCTGTAATGTGTACTTTGGGTTGAATTCAATGGGCATGGCCTCATTAGCCATCAGAAAGAATGCAGCAGCCTTTGAGGAAGATGCCTGACCAGCTAATGCTTCTGTCCTGGAATGAACTAACAAAGGGATTGCTCTGCTCTGATTTGTACACAAAGAACCACAGAGAACTACTACTTTTATTGAGAAAAATGATGGGGAAATTTTGAACAACAGCCTACAGGTTTCTGCAAGATTGCCATGGTGCTACTTAGAGTTATAATAGAGCAGGAATGGCAGAAGCAGGCTCCATCTTGACTTGATGATAAGCTGGATTGAAAATTAGAGCCATGCTGAACCAATACGAGAGAATACTGGTAGCTCAAGGTTGAACTGTGCTCTCTTGAGTTTGGTGGTTTTCAAGCAGACATTTTGTGACCCAACCAAGTTACATCATCAGAGCTAGAAGGGAGTGGGATTTGTGGAGAGGAGGGGGGGAGGAGGAAGACAACTATCTAGTCCTTGGTCCTCTCTGAACTTGATTGTTTTCTTGCAAATATTTCATGATCCAACCAGAGAACATTATGAGGCTAGAAGGGAATAAAGATTGCAGAGAGGAGGAGGAGGAGAGGAGGAGGAGGAGGAGGCGGAGGAGGAGGAGTGGGGGAAGAGGAGGAGGAACCTGAAGCATGCATTGCCACCACCACATAAATTAAAAGGAGCAGAGCTTCAATTATGGATTCATCTTTTTCTTTTCACTTGTTTGAAGTGGAAATGATGGAAATATACATTATTTGTCCCAAATTTCTTGTGTGTTTACTTGCAAGATAAGAAAGTACCACAAAAATAATTGTGTGCCCGGAACTTCAATCACAAATGACAATAAAGGCCCCACCTCTTCCAGAACATTCTTTAACCTCTTCTCTTCCATGGCACCCTTGGAATTTCATTTTAAGTGATCGACAAAAATCCAACCACCAGATTAAACATATGGGAATGATTAAAATGCTCAGCCCTGTAGATTAAGCCCATGTCACACTGGCCAACGGATGCAAAAAGGACACAGCGGATGAGCAAAATGTTCCATCTGTTGTTATCCGCTCTCAAAAGGGGCAAAAATTTGCATAACCGGAGCAGATAACACGGACGCGGCGAGGACGCAGGGCAGATGCAAAGCAGATGCGGAACGGAAGCCTAGCGGATGGAAGTGGATGGGAGTGGATGGGAGTGGGTGGCACATCCGCAGGGCTTCCGGGGGGCCTCAGTGAAGCGGACGCGGAACGGAAAGAGCGGAAGCAGAGTGGACACCGAACGGATGAAGCGGATGCAGAGCGGAAGCCTAGCGGATGCACAGCAGAAGCCTAATGGATGCCTGGCGTTCACTGCGCATGCGGGGAGGATGCATTGCGTCAGCCCCGTGGATATAATGGAAGCAGCTCAGAAGCAGGTCGCCATTCAGAGGAAAGACCTGCTTCCGGACACATTGACTGCCTTGCCTGCCCTGCCTGCATGTCTGCCTGCCAGCCTTGCTGCCAGCCTCCCTGCCAGCCTCCCTGCCAGCCTTTGTGCCAGCCTGCCTGAAAGCCTTGCTGCCAGCCTTGCTGCCTGCCAGCCTTGCTGCCTGCCAGCCTTGTTGCCTGCCTTCCTGCCAGCCTTGGTTCATGTCTGCCTGCCAGCCTTGCTGCCTGCCTGCCAGCCTTCCTGCCAGCCTTGGTTCATGTCTGCCTGCCAGCCTTGGTGCCTGCCTGCCTGCCTGCCAGCCTGCCTGCCTGCCAGCCTTCCTGCCAGCCTTTCTGCCAGCCTTTGTGCCTGCCTCCCTGCCAGCCTTCCTGCCAGCCTTGGTGCCAGCCTCCCTGCCAGCCTTCCTGCCAGCCTTCCTGCCAGCCTTGGTTCCTGGCAGCCTCCCTGCCAGCCAGCAACCCCACAACCATGCAGAAGCACAGCAAGCCTCAGCCATCTGCTGCCAGCCCTGGCAAGAGGGACAGGGCTACCATCCCGCCCCCTGGCCCTCACTCTGGTTCTGCTGGGGCTTCTGCAGCACGGGCTCGCTCTTCTGGGGCTGGCGCTTCTGCTGCTTCTGCTTTTGGAGGAGCTGATGACAAACACTCCAGCACCAGCCACCTCCACAGCACCTGCACCCTTCACCCCTGAGACTGAGCGACCAAGAGGAGTGCCAGAGACTCATTTTTGTCTTATAGCTTGTTGTTAATAAAGTCTATTTATGATTCACACACTTGCTTCATTTCTTTTTTTTTCATAAAGTTTAAGCCTTGGCATGCTTGTGGGATGGGTTAATATAGCAGTGGGATGGGTAAGGATAGCAGTGGGATAGATAAGCCTCCAGTGTAAGCATAGTGGGACTGTATGGTCCACCCTCCCAGGTGCCACACCTACGGCCCTTTATTATCAATAATAATGTAATAATTATCCACACATGTCAACATAAACACAACTCTTTATTAAACGCCCTGTTCATTGTAGGCCAACCAAACATACATGGCCCAATCTCATCCGTGTGATGAGACAGGCTGAAGGAAGCATCCATTAAGCATCTACCATCCTGTCTTGCCACTCCACTGCTCCAGCTGGGGAGTTGCACCAGTGTGTCGTTGGGCAGGCGTTCTGGATCTGGGAAGCCCACAATGAGGTTGCGTTCCAGCCCCTCCTTGAGGTGACTGGCGTTGTATACCTGGGCATCTGAAGAGGAGCCGTTGCCTGAAGCATCAATGTACATGAACTTGTAGTCAGCATCGACCATGGCAAAGAGGATGATGCTGAAGAAGCCCTTGGAGTTGAAATAAGTGGACCCCGAGTTGGCTGGAGATTTACAGGCCACGTGCTTCCCATCTATGGCTCCAACGGTGTGTGGTAAGTGCCACTTCTGATACCATTGCTCTGCAACTTTCTTCCATCCTTCTTCAGTGGAGGGGTAATGGAGGAGCTCCTCCTTGTATTCTTCGATGATGGCCTGCACCACTTCTCTGACCACAATGCTGATGGTGTTGGATGGCACCATCCAGCCATACTGCATGCTCCTGTAGGAGGTCGCTGAGGCCAGGTGGTGCAGAGTGAGTGCCACCTTGAGCCCAGGTTCCAGGCTGGGCTGGAAGCTGGTGTTTGTCTTGGTCAACCTGGGTGTCAGGCGCTGCACAACTTCGTCAAACATGGCTGGAGGCATCCTCATGAAGTTCTGGAATGCCCGAGTTTCTTCGCTCCTGAGCTCCACCATCAGCTTGTTGTACAGTCCGTCCTCTGCTCTTCTGGTGAACCATCTTCGGACCCAGACTCTTTTTGGGTGGCTCCTTTTCTTCTCGCAGTAGTGTTCACAGAGCCTGCAGATGGCTTCGCACTGTTGCAGAACGATGGTGGCTGCCGAAAGGACTTTGCTACAATCCACAGTGGACATGACTGGATGAAGGCTGCAGAGGTCTGCACCGCTGGGCTGCTGTTCTCAAAGGGAGATGTAAGAGAGTTGCTCCCCCTTTTTATAGGCAGTATAGGTTTTCCGCTAGGCATCCTCTAGACATCCTTAATATCCGAGATAGGTCCCCTCTGCGAACGTTTTTTCAGTTTTAAACGCTTTGTTTCCATTCTGCATCCACTAGGCATCCGTTCTGCATCCGTTCTGCGTCCGTTCCGCTTCCTCCCCACGTCCGGGCGGATGGAGTTGCGCAGATGTGTAGCGGACGCCTAGCGGATATAGCGGATGCGTAACAGATGCGTAGCGGATGCGTAGCGGATGCATAGCGGATGCAGAACGGACGAACTGGATACATTTTCCACGCAAAAGTTTTAGGCAGCCCAAAACTTTCGGAGCGGATGAAACGTCCATAAAGGGATGCTGGACGGATAGAGAGGAAGCCAAACGGAGGCAGTGAGTACATCGCGTTTTCGAACGGATGGCAAGGTTTTTGTCCGTTTTACATCCTCTTTGCATCCATTGGTTCAGTGTGACATGGGCTTTACTAATGTGATCCTTTCCTTCTTCTTATCCTCTTTTTTTAATTCTCTTCTTCTCTTCCTCATTTTATTTATTCTGTGCATTTTTTCTCTTTTATCTATGTGTCTTCCCCTTCATCTCCTCTCCTAATTCTTTCTTTTGTTTACTTACTTTTTCTTCTTCTCCCTGTCCTTTTCTTTCTCTTCTTCTTTTTCCTCCATCTCTTATCTTTCTTTCTCCACCTTCTCTCTCTCTATCATCTCTTCCTCTTTCTTTTCCCTTTTTATTTCTCTATTTCTCCTTTTCCCTCCTTGTCTTAGTAGTTTCCTTCTCCCATTCACTTCTGCTTGTTATTCATTTTCTCTTTTTTCACTCCATTTCTTTCTCCTGTCTATCTTTTCCTTCATTCTTCTCTTCCTCTTCTCCTCCCCTTCTCTTCTCACTTGCAGTCTCTTACTACAATAAAACCTTGCCTAGGAAGTAGTACACACATACAAAGACATAAATGTAGATAGTTCTCGACTTACAACCACAATTGCCCAAAGTTTCTGTTACTAAGTGAAACAGTTTTTGGTGAATTTTGACCCATTTTACAACTTTTCTTGCTACCGTTGTTAAACGGATCATGGCAGTTGTTAATAATCTAGTTGTAGTGAATCTGGTTTCCCCATTGACTTTGCTTGTCAGAAGGTCACAAAAGCAACTGCCAACCATCTGAATTTTGATCACATGACCTGCAAGGGTAATAAGTGTGAAAAATGGTTGTAAGTCACATTTTTCAGGGCCGTTGTAACTTTGAACAGTCACTAAATGAACTGTTTGTAGATCGAGGATACCTATACTTGAATCAAGTACCCTACTCAATTGAGGCCCTCCCTAAAATTCCACATACAGAGACCACTGAAAAATTCAAAATCCAACAGCCCAATTTGTTATATGTAGTGTGGAATTCCACAACCCAGGAAGAAATTTTCAAAAAATGTCAGATGGGTTTTTAAGTCCTATGGAACAGAATTAATTGCTTGTTTTCCCCATTGAGATCAGGTCAAGAAGGTCACAATAGCTTGAAGATTTAGAAGGAAGCATCATGAGGTTTAGCAAAATGGAAAGAACTCAGTGGATAACAGATTCCAGATGTGGCTTAAGTACAGCAAGGATATCTTTCTCCAACAGGTCTGTGCATACAATGGACAACTACTGTAAACATACTGAAACACCAGATTTCCTTGGCTGGAAGTTCTTCAGGATCTCCCAGCATCTACTAAGCTTCTACTTCCTCCTCCTAATCTCTCCAGCCATCCGTACCTTCAAAGCACAAATATTTTAATAGGGACCCACATTCCATGCTTATGTCCTGCTTTCTCTTCAGTGTCAATGACCTTCTTACTGCTAATCAATTCTGGTAAATGAGTATATGGCATGTTCTCTGAGAAGGAAATACCCAAATGGCTTTCTCTATGTTGATAGTCTATTTATCAAGAAGAAGGACCCATTTGGTAGAATTAGTGAAGGCCTGTTGGTCATCATCAGTATTGACCTTAATTGGCATCACAAAGAAATCAACATGGGTCAACTTATTCGACCAAGCAACTGAAGGCAAGACAAGAAGCAATAGATGAAGATTAATCAAGGAGAGACCCAACCTAGAACTAAACAGAAATTTCCTAACAGTGAGAACAATTAATCAGTGAAAGGGTTTGCCTTCAGATGTGGTTGCCCCACCACTGGACATTTTTAAGAAAAAAGATTGGACAACTGTCAGACAAAGACAATTGTCTGAAATGATATCGGGTCTCCTGTTTGAGTAAGGAATTGGACTAGAAAACCTCTGAGATCCCTTCCCATTCTTGTTATTCTATTATTTTGGCATGTTGGAAGACCCAGGCCCCTCCAGAAAGGTCTATGAAAAGGTTCTGCACCAAAGCTGGAAAACCAATATTTGGTTGCATTTGCCAAATATGACAAATTAGACCAAAATAATATTGGTTAATATATAGCTTGAGGCGTTGAGCCATCTCAGCTATTGTCTTGACATGTACAAACCAGACTATCACAATAAAGCATAATACTTTGAGTTAGATGCTATCACATTTCAGTATCACATGCTATGTGAACGCAGAAATTGTGTTTTACAAACTAATGAATTCAAACACAGTTGTGTCAATTAAACTTGCCTCAATGTAGATCAGGACTTCCCAATCTTGGCAACTTTAAGATGAGTGGACTCCAAAATTTTCCAGTTGGCATGACTAGCTCGGGAATCATGGGAATTGAAGTGTACATGACTGAGGTAGATGATATTAGAATGGTATAATTTCTAATATTTTTGGTTTGCTGGAAGGCCATAGAGTAAGAAAAATGAACCAACATACACCATCAATGTGTCAACTTATGTATCATCCTTTTGCTCACTTAAACGTTCCAGTTTTGCAAATATTTCCTGACATCAGTCAAAACAATAAGAAATATAAAAGAAAATGCAGAACAGAAAATCCATTAGAAGCAACAAGTGAATGCGATGATTCCATCTTCAGAAGCCTGGTTGAAGAGGCTTCTTGATGGTGGAAAGAAGGTTGCCAACTCCTGAGAAGATGAGTTCCATTGTTTGAAAGGGTTGCAGAAGAAACACCACCAACAGCTTATCAAAAATAAATGTGAAGACATTTTTATGCATTCCACCACCAACCATGACATGAAGAGAGTGATGTTACAGTAAGAAGCTAGAAGATCTTGTCCATGAGTATTGAAACACTTAGAAGCCTTGCAGACAATCTTTGGTTTGATTTCATATCTACTATAGCAAAGCCACCAGTACATCAACTATGTCTCTACATTCAGGCTGCTCAATAGGCCATTCTGAATTCCCACAAAATGTCCTGGGCAAAAGTATCTATTGTTTGGGAGATGTCTCTCACCAAACATATGGCCCAGAGAAGTTCAAATTGAGATTGGTGGTCTTTTAATGGCAAAACCATAACTTCTATAAGGCTTTATATCTTCAGACCAACACTGTGAATTGGGATGTCCTTGTTGCTCTCTGACCTTGCTTGTTTTCTTGCAGATGTGTCATTACTGTGAATTGTCTCCAGAAAATATCTGGCTACTAGGGAAGATCTTCCAATGCCCAGTCTTCCAACATGACCAATATCTTCCAACAAGGCCAACATCTTCTAGTTTCATACTCAGATTAGTTTTGCACCAACTAAAGCTGTGAGATGTTCTTCAAGAATCATTCTATGTTGGCTGCATTGCACAGAATACCAATCTGAGTTTATTTCAGATGCTGTCAGTAACATGGGAGGTGAACCACATAATTAAAGAGTTCGATCAATACTCTGATGTTGCTGATTTATCGCATGTTCTCTTGACTGGCTTGGCCAACATCCCAAGGAAGAAACCTGACCCATTCAATACTATCAAGCTGCAAAATAGTTCAGCAGGAAAGATTGAGGTGTCTTAATATTTCAGGACTAGAAAGAAGTAACAATCTATTGCTTCCATGGTGGATTATTTATAGCGGTTCTCTCAGATGGGTTAGTAGTCCTGCCAAGAATGATGAAATCGGTGGTCTTGGGTCTAATGAAGTAGAAGGCTCCTTTTTTCTGTATTAAGCAAAAAAATGTACATCCAGAATCACTTATGGGCAGCTTCATTTCCCTGAACTATTAAGAGGAGATGCTGAAACAGCATTTTTGATAAATTTGAAACACATTTGTGGGCCATAGGAATTTAAGCAGGAGACACCCAAACAGAAGCTGTGAAAGATTACACAGCCTTTTCCAGTTTATCTCAATTGTTTGTTGAAATAGTAAATGAATCTAAGGAATCCTGAATCCTGTTTCTGTCCAAGAGCTTAGGCCTCCCAGCCTACCACCAGGAGACATATCCTACTTCAGCCCTGTATTAGCAAAAACATGTCCAAATGATACAAAGATTATGTTCTGTTTGTCAATCTGGTTCTTACTGAATGCTTGGTGATTCTTAGCAGATTTCCACGTATCTGACTCAAAACGTGCAACCATTTCTAAGTTGTCCATGAAGGTCCCTCAAGACTCGAAGATGATACAGAGCAGTATTTCTCAAACCTTGAAGATGTGTAACTTCAATTCCCAGAATTCCAAGGTCAACATGCTAGCTGGAGTATTCTGGGGGCTGAAGTCCATACATCTCCATGGTTGGGAAATACTGATATAGAGATAAGCAAAAAGAACACGAGTGTTTCATTTTTCCTAAAGGCATCATTCTAGCCATTGTCTATCCACTGCAAGACAAAGGCCTCTTATGCATCTTTCAAATCCATAAGTTCCTGAGCTTTCTTTTGCCAAGTAGGCCCACAATACTGGCTGATGTCATCCACCATCTTGTTTTAGGTCTCTTTCGCTTTTTATCAAGTGGGAATCCATTTTATGTTTGCCTTGGTCCATCTGCCATAAGTTCTTCTACTTCCTAAAGTAGATTGACCTATATCTGCTACAGATCTATATCTTCTCTCTTCTTCTTATGATTATATTTTATTTATCTCTTGAATTTATTTGCCATCCATCTGGTAGCAAACTATTCTGGGAGGCTTCCAGCAGTAAAATATTAAAAAAACCTAAATGGCATTAAAAGATATTATGTTGTGTGCAGACTATAGAATTCGTCTCTGAGAGACAGAACAAACAATACATCTCTGGATTTTGCCATCCAATATCATATTTTACTGAATTTTAAATTAGTCTGTCAGAAAAAAGAGAAGCATGTAAAGCAAATAAATAATAACAGTAACAGGAATCTTGGAGGTCATCTAGTCCAGGGGTCTCCAACTTGGCAACTTTAAGACTTGTGGACTTTAACTCCCAGAATTCCTCAGCCAGCTGACTGAGGAATTCTGGGAGTTAAAGTCCACAAGTCTTAAAGTTGCCAAGGTTGGAGACCACTGATCTAGTCCAACCCTCTGCTGTCACAGGAGATCCTATACTATTTCAGACATATGGCAGTCCAGCCTCTTCTTGAAAGTCTCCAGTGATGAAGCTCCCACATATTCTGAAGGCAACTTCTGCTCCATGGGTTGATTGCTCTCACTGTCAGAAAATTCCTCCTTATTTCCAGGTTGAATCTCTCCTTGTTCAGTTTCCATCCATTATTCCTTGTCTGGCCTACATAATGCTCAAAGTGTTGTCTGATCTCTTCCAGAGGTTACACACATTTTTTCTTAAATTTATCAGAATAACAGACTTTAAAGGGACCTTGGAGATCTTCTAGTCCAACCCCATGCTCAGGCAGGAAACCTGTACAATTTCAGACAAATGTTGTCCAGCCTCTTCTTTAAAACTTCCAGTATAATTCACAACTTCTGGAGGCAAGTTGTTCCACTGGTTAATTGTCCTCTCCATTAAGAAAGTTCTCCTTAGTTCTAGGTTGCTTCTCTCCTTGATTAGTTTCTCTCTGTTGTGGCAGCCCCTCAGATTATCACAAATGCAGCAGGCTGTAAAAAAAAAAAAAAAGACAGTGGAAAACTTATGCATTTAAATTTGCAAGATTCTGTTAATGTAGCCCTGTAATAAAGTAGAATTAATTCATCATCATGTTTTCTCTCTGGTCTACCTGCGAAGGCCAATATAGCTGACATAATAGGCTCCTTTGCTGCCAGACAGCAGCAATAACATTATCCCTTCCACACAGTTGTGTCAACATGCAGGAAATCATTTTATTAAGAGGTAATAAAATCAGGTTTATGAGGTCCCTGAATAGCCTTAACCTTGACCTCATTTTTATAGGGAAGTTTGCAGATTTACAGCAGAAGGTATATCTGGTTGGACGATGCTTTTGGGAGAGAAAAGGAGGTTTCCTTCTTCTTGGACTAGCAAAAAATAAAAATAGAAGAACAATCATCATAACACCAGATAGCAGAGAGTGGGGTTCCCAATATCGTGAGACTTTGATTTTATGGGGTTTGGCTTTGCATGTGGTCCTGAGCCTTTGAAACTCAAGAGATGGACAAATGGATCCAGAAGACAGTGGCTGTTGGATCATCTGAGACTTCAAATTCTCTTCTTAGTGCTATAAACCAGGGGTCCCCAACCTCCAGTTCCAGGGACTGGCACTGGTCCGTGGCATGCCAGAAACCAGTCCATGAAAACAAGTAAAGCCCCACACATGGGATGTAGACAGCACATAAAACCACACACCCTATTATCCAGAGAAAAAACTCTCTCTATAGAACCAGACCCTGATGCCCAAAACATTTGGGGCCACCATTATAGACAAAAGATTTCACTCCAAACATCTGACCTATTACGACAGCCAAAAATTTGCTGGATTGTAGAGTTGTAATAGTAGGAATGTTCCAATCTTGGATGGCAAACCTCAGATAAAGAATGTTTCCAAGCAAATACAACTCAGGCAAACAAAGTCACTAATCTAAAGGAGGATTAGAGAGGGAAAGTAAGCATATGTTAGTCTTTAACTAGAGATAATTAATTGTATGGATTACTGTACTAAACAATAATGAAAGTTAAACAGTAACCAAAGTTAACCAATGATAAAGGATAACTAAAAATGTATATAAATGCAAGACTATACTCCAATAAAGATCATCATGATTCAGTTGTTCATGATCAAATAACTCGACTGCCTCATCATTACAACAAGTGGCTCAAGAACAGGGATCCTCTTACTTCGTCTGGCAAGGATTTGGTGCACCTTTTACCCTTTGTGGTTTCTTCAACCTTTTGGTTTCTGTAAGTATGGGGTCTTCGCTTTCTGAGGAACAAAGGAAGCATGTAGATGAATTAGGCTATTTGTTGAAGAAAAATAATACTGAGGTACCACAGAGAAATCACTTAAAGCTGGTCCAGGAGATTGCAGCTCAGTGCCTATGGTACCCAGAAAAGGGGTCTTTAAAATTAACTGATTGGGAACGTATTGGGAAAACATTGCATACTGAATCTCTAGCAAAAATAGAAGTTTTGCAGGTGTGGCATTTATGTAGACATGCAATTGAAAAATTTGGTCAACAATGAACTTTCTCTTTTAACACCTCCACCTTCAAATTATACCAATGCTGTCATTTGTCCCCCTTCTTCACCTGAATATTTGTCTTCAATTCCCTCAGCTCCTGCAGTTACAGGGCAAAAGCCTCCTGACTATTGTTCAGTCTTCTTTTCAGAAAATGAAACTTGTAAAAAGGATGCCTCTGTCTCAGGAACAGAGCTTGCAGAATTACTTCTGTTTGTCCAGTACAATATCGTCCTGGTCAGGGGCCACAGCTTGAATAGGAGGGTCTGCCTTATCAGATCTTAAGAGAGTTAAAAAAGGCAATTACAGACAATGGGTGTGGCACCCACCCAGAAACCAAAGCGTGCCTTTCCCATCACTCTGACTCCTCCAGCAGTCTCTCTCTCTCCTCCCCAGCCACAGCCGGTAGCGCTGGGATCGATTTAATCACTCAAGAGGAAACTGAGTTTAAATTTCCCATGGAAGTTAAAATAGTTCCATCTCAATTTAAAGGTCCTCTTCCTTCGGGATTAGTTGGCTTAATCTTGCCTCGTTCTTCTGCACACAAAAAGGGTTTTTTTGTTGTGCCTGGGGTAATAGATTCAGATTATACTGGTATCCTCATGATTCAGATTTGGGTGAATCTTCCTCAAGTTCTTCCTTGTAATTCTTCTGTTGCTCAATTGCTTCTTCTTCCATAAGATATTCCATCTCCTGGTATAGATAATCGTGGGGATGCAGGGTTTGGATCAACTTCTTTATCTGTAGGCTTACTTCATCAGCTGAACTCCTCTCATCCTTTGTTAATGCTCTTCCTTAATAAACAATCATTTCAAGAGTTATTGGATACTGGAGCCGATGTTACTATCATCTCCTCTTTACAGTGACCAGTACAGTGGCCAAAAACGACAGTTTCTTCATTGTGGGGAATAGGAGGTTCTACAGCTGCTTGGCAGAGTGTTCAAGAAATTAATGTTACAACATCTGCTGGTAAGTCCTTTTTCCCACCACCATACATTCTAGATATTCATACTAATATTTGGGGCTGTGATATCCTTTTTCTTCTTAATGCCCATGTGATTCTTGATGATGGCTCTTCCTCTTAAATGGCTCTGTTCTACATTGGTTTGAGTGGGACAAAAGCCATTATCAAAGGAAAAACTCTCTGATTTACAACAATTGGTTCAAGAACAATTGGCTGCTGGTCATATATAACCTTCTACTAGTCCTTGGAATACTCCTGTTTTTGTTATAAAAAAGAAAAATGGGAAATGGCGTTTCCTTCATGATTTAAATGTATCCAACCCATGGGTCCTTTACAATGTGGTCTACCAAATCCTAACTTAATTCCTAATTTTTATCAATTATTGGTAGTTGATCTTAAAGACTGCCTTTTTACTATACTTTACAGACTAAAGACAAAGAAAAATTTGCATTTACTGTCCTAGTTTTTAATAATAGCATGCCCACAAGACGATATCATTGGTGAGTGTTGCCTCAAGGAATGCTTAATTCCCCTACACTTTGTCAATATTTCGTGGATAATGCCCTTCAACCCTTTCGGAATAAATTTCCTTTCTATTTATCTATCATTATATGGATGATATATTGATAGCAGCCCCAGATTTTGATGAATCTAAGTTGTTAAAAGAGTTAACAGATATTGTGGCACAACAGGGATTGTATATAGTCTCAGACAAAATTCAAAAGGTAGAACCTTATACCTACTTAGGGCATAGAATGTTGCACAATTCCTCCATTCCAATTCTTCCTGAATTACAAGTCCAGAAATCATATACATTAGTACAATGGCAAAAATTACTTGGCATTATTAATTGGGCATGCCCATTCTTCTACATTACAACTGGTGATATGTTGCCCTTATTTCAGTCTTTGAAGGGAGCACAATCACCAGGAGATCTAGTTTTATTAACTGATCTTCAAAGAATATGCCTTCAAGAAATATTGAATAAGTTTAAGCATTGATATGTGGATAGGATAACATCCTTAACAATAGGACTTTGCTTAGCTATTCTTCCCACTACACCCTGACCCACAGGATGTCTTTATTCTAATGTGTCCCCGCAAGCGGTCAACATTCATGAATGGATTAATTTGTCAGCTACTCCACCTAGAAACATTTATCCTTATCAATCAGCATTCGAGGATTTGATTATTAAGGATCGTAAATGAGCCTTACATCTTACAGGACAGGATCTCATTAACATAGATTTCACTTGTACAAAAGTTGAACATGAGTATTTGATGATGATTTCAGAATCATATTAGACCGCCTTTTCTCAATATGTGGGAAACTTGTATTCTTTACCCAAGCATCCTAAAATAGTGGTTACTACTACTCTAAATCTGGCCTTTTCTTCCATTTTTGTGCAAAAGTTTCAAAATCTCATTGCTGTAGCATTATATACTTGGAATTATTTAACCTTTTTAGATTCTCTTGCAGATTCACCTGTTAATTTGCATTTTCGAACTACTGAATCTTTAGTAAGGCCTTTGGTAAAGTATTGCCAAGCTCCAGATCCAACCTGGAAAGACCCTATACCGGGGTCACAGTTACGCCGCTGTGGAAGATCCTTCTACTCAACAAGCAGTGTGGGTTCCAGCGCGTTGTGTTCAGCTGTATCATGGCATGGCATCAGGGCCTTCACAACCCGATTCCGGATTTCAATCTTCATCTGAACACGGAAGTCCATCTTCCAAGGTTGACATGCCTGCAACCCATCACTTGGGGCCAGGTTAAATCTACTCCATATCAAATTCAACAAAAACTGCAGCAGGCTTCATTACCTCAGACTCCTGAAAATCTTCTTGCTGTTGTTTTTGCTATTATTATTGCTAACTCTGTTACCATTTTACTTTGTATTTTCTTGGTTATGGTTAGTGGTGTTTCTGCTCAAAATGACACTTCTGTGGTTCATCTTAACCCTAATTTGAGGGTTCATCATGCCCAATACATGTTTATGACCCATGGCACAAATGTTACTTTATACTAAGAGCCCCCAATGGCATTTGGTCAAATTTCTTTTACCCCTAACTTGATTATGTCTTCTACATTTATTGTCTCACAACTACAATCTATTTCACACTCCTGGCTATTTTCTACACCCCCTCTCTTAATCCTCTACAATTGTGATACATTCATAAAGCTTTGAATCCTCCATTTAAAATAAAAAACGAGGATATGTAGAGTTGTAATAGTAGGAATGTTCCAATCTTGGATGGCAAACCTCAGATAAAGTATGTTTCCAAGCAAATACAACTCAGGCAAACAAAGTCACTAATCTAAAGGAGGATTAGAGAAGGGAAGTAAACATATGTATAATTAATTAATTAGTAATAATTAATTACTGTATTAATTACTGTATTAATTACTGTACTAAACAATAATGAAAGTTAAGCAGTAACCAAAGTTAACCAATGATGAAGGATAACTAAAAATGTATATAAATGCAAGACTATACTCCAATAGAGATCATCATCGAATCTCTATCAGAAGATGAAGAGGAAGAGGTAAATCAACTCTGGTCTGAAAAAGGTAGACGGGAGCAAAATGGAAGAAAGTCAGAATTCCGTTGTGCTGGGTGCAGAGGAAACCATGCACATTTTGAATGTTTTTTCGATGCTATTTGCAGGTATTGTGAACAGCGGGGACACATAGCTAGGGCATGCCCAACTAAAAATAACTATGGCCCTAGACAAAGATGGAATAATCCCCCCAGAGAGAGGGAAAAGCAAATAGGGAACAGTTGGAGTCAAGAAAACAGAAACAAGCAATGGAAAGAAACAAACAGAAAAGAGGATACCCATGAAACAATAACTATTGGGCACTCAAACTCAATCAATGCAAAAAAGATACATGTACAAGTTATCACAGAAGGCCAGCCATGCGAGATGGAGGTGGACTCAGGCTCGTATTTATCAATGATATCGTGGAATACCCTAAAAAGACTAATACCTGATATAAACAAGGGAGAGCTCGAACTACAAAAATTCCCACTAAAGAACTACCAGGGAAACAGAATTCCTGTAGTAGGTACTGGACATTTCAAAGTTGAATTATAACATTTGAAAGGTTCCTAGCAGAACAAGGGATAAGGAATGCACTAACAGTGCCAGGTCAGCCGGCTACAAATGGATGGGCAGAACGCATGGTCCATTATACGAAGGAAACACTACACAAATTGGGACCTGGAGATATACAGGAAAAGATAGACAAACTACTAAGTATACAACACATTACACCATAACATGACACCATAACAAATAAAAGCCCAGCAGAATTATTAATGGGAAGAAAACTAAGATCAAACCTAGACAAACTACACCCCACATAAAGCCCAGAAAAGCCAACAGACTCCTCCAGTAAGTGCCGCACATTCAAAACAGGGGACCTAGTCTATGCAAAAAACCTCACGGGGGAACCATTGTGGATACCAGCTACAATAACCCAAATAACAGGACCCCAGTCATACAGGGTAGACACAGAGGACAGAAAGAGTTGGAGGAGACACATAGACCAAATCAGATCAAGGACCACACTGAGAAACACTAACAATCAGGATGAGGAGGGGGGAGAACTTACACAAATAAAGGAATTGCTGCAAACATAAAATAAAAATAGTCAAACCAGAGAGGGGGGAGACCCCTTGAACACAAATGAAAAGGGGGGGAGACCCACCACAAGTAAAAGAAATGACAAAACAAACCGTAATGATGACACAACAACCAATACTAACATTAGTCCCAATCGAAAATTGCAAACACTTACCTGAATCTATAGAACAACTTGGGGATGCTGGAACAAACTCTGAGGAACCATCCAGAAGCCACTTCTGGTGGGAGCAGCCGAGCTGACTCAATCAGCCAGGAAAGACCTGGTAGGAGCAGCATGACTGACTCTACTGTCCAGGGGGCTCCATGGAAAAGAACGGCAGAAACAGCAACCCCATCCGAACAGTCCAGAAGCGAACTCACAACTGAATTGAGCAGGTCCAGTCAGAACCATAAGAGCTCCACCTACTTACATGACTACATAAGATAGGGGAGGCCCTGATTGGTTTGACTGGACCACATGGGGAGGGGTGTTATATATTTGCATACTTACCTATGATAGGTTGGTCCGTGGTGGCAGGAGATTTGAAGAGCCATCATTGGCCATGAGCTGCGAGCAGCCAGCTATAAAAAGTCTTCTGTGTTTTCTCCGTGTGGTAATTTACGAGAGAAAAAATAAAAAGGAAAAAAGGTCAACTGGGGCTCAAGTCTCTTTTCCCACAATGCAACAGAAAGGAAGAATATGGAGGAGGAGAGGGAGCTAAGGCATAAAGGAAAGAACATAGAGGAGAAGGAGAAGAAGTACATAAGATAGAAAGGAAGAATATGGAGGAGGAGGACGAGGAGCTAAGGCTTGAAAGAAAGAACATGGAGAAGTACATAAAACCCATGTCACAGTGAACCAACAGATGCAAAGAGGATGTAAAATGGACAAAAAACCTTGCCATCCATTCGAAAACGCGATGTACTCACTGCCTCGGTTTTGCTTCCTCTCTATCCGTCCAGCATCCATTTATTGACGTTTCAACCGCTCCAAAAGTTTTGGGCTGCCTAAAACTTTTGGGTGGAAAATGTATCCAGTTCGTCCATTCTGCATCCGCTACGCATCCGCTATGCATCCGTTACGCATCTGCTATATCCGCTAGGCATCTGCTCTGCATCCGTGCAACTCACATCCGCTTGGACGCAGGGAGGAAGCGGAACGGATGCAGAACAGATGCAGAACGGATGCAGAACGGATGCAGAATGGAAACAAAGCATTTAAAACAGAAAAACGTTCGCAGAGGGGACCTATCTCGGATATTAAGGATCTCAAGAGGATGCCTAGAGGATGCCTAGAGGATGCAAAGGGACACCTATACTGCCTATAAAAAGGGGGAGCAACTCGTCTGCATCTCACTTTCAGACCAGTAGCCTAGCTGTGCAGACCTCTGCAGCCTTCATCTGACTCTTCCTCTTCCACAGCATCCAGTCATGTCCACCGTGGATTGTGACAAAGTCCTTTCGGCAGCCACCATCCTTCTGCAACAGTGCGAAACCATCTACAGGCTCTGTGAACTCTACTACGGGAAGAAAAGGAGCCACCCAAAAAAAGTCTGGGTCCAAAGATGGTTCACCAGAAGAGCAGAGGACGGACTGTACAACAAGCTGATGGTGGAGCTCAGGAGCGAAGACACTCGGGCATTCCAGAACTTCATGAGGATGCCTCCAGCCATGTTTGACGAAGTTGTGCAGCGCCTGACACCCAGGTTGACCAAGCAGAGCACCAACTTCCGGCCCAGCCTGGACCCTGGGCTCAAGGTGGCACTCACTCTGCACCACCTGGCCTCAGGGACCACCTACAGGAGCATGCAGTACGGCTGGAGAGTGCCACCCAGCACCATCAGCTTTGTTGTCAGAGAAGTGGTGCGGACCATCATCGAAGAATACAAGGAGGAGCTCCTCCAGTGCCCCTCCACTGAAGAAGGCTGGAAGAAAGTTGCAGAGCAGTGGTATCAGAAGTGGAACTTCCCCCACACCGTTGGAGCCATAGATGGGAAGCACGTGGCCTGCAAAGCTCCAGCCAAGTCGGGGTCCATTTATCACAACTACAAGGGCTTCTTCAGCATCATCCTCTTCGCCATGGTCGATGCTGACTACAAGTTCATGTACATTGATGCTTCAGGCAACGGCTCATCTTCAGATGCCCAGGTATACAATGCCAGTGACCTCAAGAAGGGGTTGGAAAGCAACCTCATGGTGGGCTTCCCAGATCCAGACCCGCTGCTCAACAACACGCAAGATGTGCCCTACTTCATCGTGGGGGATGACGCCTTCTCCCTCACAACCTCCAAATACCTCACCCGTGAAGAGAGGATCTTCAACTACAGGCTGTTCAGGGCAAGACGGGTGGTGGAGAACGCCTTTGGCATCCTGGCCAACAGGTTCCAGGTACTTCTCACCAACATGCAGCATAGCCCAGAGACCATGAGGAGGGTCGTGGAAGCTTGCTGCATCCTGAACAATCTCATGCGCACCCGCTACCCAGTCTTGCAGAACAGGCTTGTGGATCGTCAACAAGGCAATGGGGACATGGAGCCTGGGGAATGGAGGCAAGGGCAAAACCTGATCGACACTGAGGATGTGCAAGGCCCCAACAGAGCCTCACGTGAGGCAAAGAAGCAGTGCAACCTCCTGAGACACTGGTGCAACTCCCCAGCTGGAGCAGTGGAGTGGCAAGACAGGATGGTAAATGCTTAATGGATGCTTCCTTCAGCCTGTCTCATCACACGGATGAGATTGGGCCATGTTTGGTTGGGCTACAATGAACAGGGCGTTTAATAAAGAGTTGTGTTTATGTTGACATGTGTGGATGATTGATTATATCGTTATTGATAATAAAGGGCCATAGGTGTGGCACCTGGGAGGGTGGACCATACAGTCCCACTATGCTTGCACTGGAGGTTTATCTATCCCACAGCTATTACCCATCCAAAAGGTATCCCTGCCCATCCCACAGCTATCTTAACCCATCCCACAAGCATGCAAAGGCTTAAACCATTTCTAAAAGTTTCCAGCAAGACTCTATTAAAAAAAAGAAATGAAGCAAGTGTGTGAATCAAAAATAGACTTTACTAACAACAAGCTATAAGACAAAAATGAGTCTCTGGTATTCCTCTTGGTCGCTCAGTCCCAGGGGTGAAGGGTGCAGGTGCTGTGGAGGTGGCTGGTGCTGGAGTGCTTGTCATCAGCTCCTCCAGAAGCAGAAGCAGCAGAAGCCCCAGCCCCAGAAGAGCGAGCCCGTGCTGCAGAAGCCCCAGCAGAACCAGAGCGAGGGCCAGGGGGCGGGATGGTAGCCCTGTCCCTCTTGCCAGGGCTGGCAGCAGATGGCTGAGGCTTGTTGTGCTTCAGCATGGTTGTGGGGTTGCTGGCTGGCAGGGAGGGTGGCAGCAAGGCTGGCAGCAAGGCTTGCAGGCAGACATGCAGGCAGGGCAGGCAAGGCAGCCAATGGCGACCTGCTTCCGAGCTGCTTCCGTTATATCCGCGGGGCTGACGCAATGCATCCTCCCTGCATGCGCAATTAACGCCAGGCATCCGCTAGGCTTCCGCTGTGCATCCGCTGTGCATCCCTGTGCAACTGCTTCATCTGCTGTGCATCCGCTGTGCATCCGCTGTATCCGTTCCGCATCCGCTTCACTGAGCCCCCCCGGAAGCCCTGCGGTTGCGCCATCCACTCCCATCCGCTTCCATCCACTGGGCTTCCGTTCCGCATCCGCTTTCCATCCGTCCTGCATCCTCCCCGCGTCCCTGTTATCCGCTCCGGTTATGCAAATTTTTGCCCCTTTTGAGAACGGATAACAACGGATGGAATATTTTGCTCGTCTGCTGTGTCCTTTTTGCATCCGTTGGGCAGTGTGACATGGGCTTAAGATAGTGTTGAAAGGTATCAAAATGCCTTTCCTTCGAAGATTTGATTTTCCCGCTGGGAGAGCTCCGCTGCAAGGATACGGACAACTGCTTGAAAGCTGGATCTCTTTATTTTTCAGGAAGGCAGAGGATAGCAAGAAGTCTGCGTTCCTGGGCTAGCTGGCTTCTTATGGTAAGTCCCTGGTTTTTCTCCCTTTTTCTCCCTTTGTGAGTTGATTTTGTGTAAATATTTTTATTTGTGCTTAATGTTTCAAATTCTGTTTGAGTTTTTCTTTATTCTTGCCAGAGGGCAAACTCCATGGGGTAGTTAGATTGTATTATTGGTTCTCTTTTAGCTTTATAATGGTTTTTTTCATGTGTGTTTTGTGGAAATCTCCTGTCTGTCTCTTTTGTAATTTATATTTTTTGTGTCTTTTGTCTGTTTGTTTTGCTTATTCGATATGTCCTGTGTTTGTTAGAGTTTCCTTTTATTGTTTGTCTAGTTTTCTTTATTACTTAGACTTTTGTCTATAGGGATCCTTTAATACCTTTTATTTGATTCCTTTTCCTATGTAAGTTTGTTTTATGGCTGGCTTGATGTTCCCCTTGGGCTTTTCCTTTTTGAGTGACACTACTGTCTTCGTGAAGTTCTCTTTCCACAATAGAAAGGAAGAATATGTAGGAGGAGGAGGAGTTAAGGCATGAAGAAAAGAACATGAAGGAGAAGGAAAAGAAGTACATAAGATAGAAAGGAAGAATATGGAGGAGGAGGAGGAGCTAAGGCATGAAGGAAAAAACATGGAGGAGAAGAAATACGTAAGACAGAAAGGAAAAATATGGAGGAGGAGGAGGAGGAAAGAAGAAATAAGAGTAGAAATAAAAGGAGAAGATTGGAGAAGAAAGAAGGAAACTATCCTGAGCCTAGTAATTAAGGTCAAGAGAACCACTAGTGCAGGAATTCAAGCACATTCACAAAGGATGCCAATAATTGCAAAAAAAAACAGGAAGCCCATTTTGACATTGGCAGAAAATTGTATTAAAAAAGGTCATCTGTTTCAGTTCAGCTTCATACCTTTGTATTGTCAAGTCAGTGATGGATAGTGTTCTCAAAAACATGTTTTTAATATTATTCTCATTATTATATCCATATCCACTTCCAAATGTCTTGGGAAAAGTAGATTGGACGGATGGGGTGTGTCCTTTTCTGTTCCATGCCATTTCAAATGAGTGGATAACCTTTCCTAGGAAGTTCAACAAACAGAGTCTTTAGGATGCTTGCCAGAGAGCGTTAACTTCAGGGCCCAGCATTTCTCTGCGGCCTCACAAAAGCTACATGCAGTGGTGGGATTCAAATAATTTAACAACTGGTTCTCTGCCCTATTGACCAGCTGGGTGGGCATGGCCATGCTGGGTGTGGCCAGGGGGTGTGACAGGCAGCACTGGGCCTCCTGCACACACACCCTGGGAGCAAAAACGGGCCGTGGGGGGGTGTTTCCCCCCTGTGCCCTGTTTTGGGCCTTGTAGGCCTTACCTGGGAGCCAAAATAGGTTACATGGTGACTCCTGGAAGGGGCGAGGAGTGGAGGGGTGGAGCCAGCCAGCAATTTAACAACAACCAGTTTGGTTGAAGTGGTACAAACAGGTTGAATCCCAGCACTGGCTACCAAAAATGGCACCCTAGGTCTTTATTTCCTTGTTTATTTCTTTATTTTACTGGGATACTCTGTCAGTCATCATCTGTCCGTCTAGTATTACACTGTCTGGTTTGCTTCTGCAACCCAAAAAGCAGATACAGACTCCAGAGAATAATTAGGACTGCAGAAAAAACAATTGCTACCAATCTGCCTTCCATGGAGGACCTGTATCCTGCAAAAAGAGCGCTGTGAAAATATTTACAGACCCCTCACATCCTGGCTACAAACTGTTTCAAGTCCTTCCCTCAAAATGATGCTAAAGAGCACTGCACACCAGAACAACGAGATCCAAGGACAGTTTGTCCATCACTCTGCTAAACAAATAATTCCCACAAGACTATCAAACTATTTGCTAAGACTTATATTGCTTTTATTATTCTCATCCTAATACCTATCTCATTATCTTCTTATGATTATAGTTTTGTTGCTGTTGCTTGTATCTCACGAGTTACATTTTGTTCTGTTGTGGGAATGAATGACTCAAGACCCAGTGATACTTCAGTTCTTTTATTTGTCTCTCTGTGACTGTTGTCTAGCGGAGCTGCGGCAGCCACTTTTATAGCGGCTGCTCACAGTTCGTGCCCAATGACGGCTCTTTAAATTTCCCACCGTCAGACGGACCAATCAAAATTATCCATTCAAATACTCAAATATATAACACCCCTCCCCGCTTGGTCCAATCCAACCAATCAGGCTTCCCTAGGTTACGTAATCACGTAAATAGGTGGGGCTCTTATGGTTTCTACTGGACCTGCGCAATTCAGTGGTGGTGTTGTCTTCGAACTGTTTGGACGGGTTCACTGTTTCTCCCGTCCTTCTCTGTGGAACCTACTGGAAGGTACAGTCAACCATTCCACTCCCACCTGGTCCATTCGGGTTGATAGAGTCGGCTTGGCTGCTCCCACCAGGAGTGGCTTGTGTTGATCTTCCACTGCCAGTTCCCTTCTTCCGAAGTCTTTTTCAGTTTGTTATTGTGATTTCTTAGTGGTTCTACTAGTGGTGTTGGTTGGTGAATTGTTGTTAAAGATTGTTTATTTATTTCTCATGTTTGTGGAGGGCCTCCCCCTCCCCTCTCATTTGTGTTTGAGGGGTCTCCCCCTTCTCTGGTTTGGTTATTCTTTTGGTTTAATGTCTGATGTGGTTCATGTGTGCGTGTATGTTCTTCTCCTTTGTCCCTTGGTTTGTTAGTGTTCTTTAATAATGTTCTTGATCTAAGTTGGTCTATGTGTCTCCTCCAGCTTTTTCCATTCTTTGTCTCTACTCTGTATGACCGGGGTCCTGTTATCTGGGTTATTTTAGCTGGCATCCATAGTGGGTCCCCTGTGAGATTTTTTGCATAGACCAGGTCACCTATTCCAAAGGTACGGTACTTACTGGAGGAGTCTGTTGGCTTTTCAGGGTTGTATGTGGGGTGTAGTCTGTCTAGGTGAGACCTTAGTTTTCTGCCCATTAATAATTCTGCTGGGCTTTTATTAGTTGTGGTGTTTGGTGTAATGTGCTGTATAGTTAATAGTTTATTGATTTTTTCCTGTATATCTCCTAATTTTTGTAGTTCATCCTTGCTATAACAAACCATTAATTCTGCCCGTCTGTTCGTAGCTGGCCGACCTGGCGCTGTTAGGGCATGCCTTATTCCTTGTTCGGCGAGGAACCTTTCAAATGTCAGTGCAGTGAATTGTGGCCTGTTGTCAAATACTACTAGATCCGGTAACCCATGTGTTATAAAATGTGTTGTAAAAAGTTTCCTTAGTTGTCTGATTACGGCTTCTGTTGTGGTTGAGTGCATGGCACTTACCTCCAACCAATTGGAGTAAATGTCTACCACTATCAAAAATGTGTGTCCTTTCATTGGTCCTGGAAATCAATGTGTATCTCGACCATGGGCCCCTGGGTGTTTCCCAGTTGAGGACAGGTGCAGCAGGAGGTGTGGGTCTAGATTCTTGGCATTGTTTGCACGTTGCCATCCATTTCCCAATATCCTTATCCATCCCTGGCCACCATACATAACTCCTGACCAGGGACTTCATCCTTACGATACCCGGGTGTCCTTCATGCAATATGTCAAGTACTGTTTCCCTAAGTATGTCCGGTATGATCATCCTATCCCCCCACAGTACACATCCTTTTAAATCAAATAGTTCAGTCTGTCTGATACAAAATGGTTTGACAGTTTCATCATTTCCCGTCTCCGGCCACCCTTTACCTACCCAATTTAATATCCGTGCCAGGATTTTGTCTTTTGCGGTTTCTTTTGCAATGTCTGTGGCTGTTATAGGTAGATTTTCCCATGTCTCGATTTGCAGAGTTGATATGGTTGGTGCAGGATCATCTTCTAAATCAGGTAGGGGGGAATGGCTCAGGGTGTCAGCGTGTGTTATGTGCTTTCCTAGCTGGTGGATTAAGTCATAGCTGCATGTAGCGAGGAACTTGGACCATCTCGTCATTCGCGGTGACAGTATGTTGGGTGTAGCTTTGTTTCCTGCTAGGATTCCTAAAAGAGGTTTATGATCTGTAATCAGTGAAAAAGTTCTGCTGTAAATGGATTCGTGGAACTGTTTGACTCCTGTTATTACGGCCAATGCTTCTCTGTCCAATTGGCTGTAATTTCTTTCTGCTTTTGAAAGGGTTTTGGAGTAGAATGCGATCGGTGCTTCTCTTCCATTGGGTAGTATGTGGCTGAGTATGGCCCCGACGCCGAACAGTGACGCGTCACAGGTTAATGTTAGTGGTAGTGTTTTGCTATATTGGATGAGTACAGAGTCTGATGTGAGTCAGTCTTTGATTCCCTGGAATGCGGTTTCTTCTCATCACCCCCAGGTCCAGGTAGCTTTTTTATCCAGCAGTTTGTGTAACGGTTTCACTGTCGTTGCCTTCTGTGGCAAAAAGACATTGTAAAAGTTAATAAGTCCCCAAAAGGCTTGTAACTCTGTTTTATTTTGGGGTCTGGGGGCTTCTTTGATTGCTCTGATTTTCTTTTCCGTGGGGTGGATTCCTTCTTTATCTATGAGGTATCCCAGGAACTCAACCTTATCGGGGGCTGGATGGCACTTCTCTCTTTTCTCTTTGAGTCCCGCCTCTTTAAATTTCTGTAATACTTCCCTCAGGTGGCCTTCCAGTTGTTTTTTGTCTTTGGTGGCTACCAATATGTCATCGAAACATGGTACCACCCCTTTGATTCCTTGTAATAGGCCATCAAACTTTGGAATACCCCTGGGGCCACGCTAACTCCAAATTGTAGTCTTTTGCATTTGAATGCCCCCCTATGAGTCACAATTGTTTGTGCTTCCACTGTTTCTGGGTCAACTGGCAATTGTTGGTACGCTTGTGGAAGGTCGAGCTTAGAGAAAATTTTTCCTCCCTCCAACGAATGTAAAAGGTGTTGTACCACCAGGATGGGGTATGCGCTATGTTATAGCTTGTAGTTGAGGGTGGCCTTATAGTCTCCACAGATGCGCATGGACCCATCTGGTTTAATAGGGGTCACAATTGGAGTTTCCCACCTTGCATGGTCTATTGGTTCTAATACCCCTTGTGCGATGAGTTTATCCAATTGTTCATCGATTTTTGGTTTTAATGCGAAGGGGACTCATCTCACCTTTAGCCTAATTGGAGCTACATTTGGGTTCAAATTAAATGAGATAGGGGTCCCTTGGTACTTGCCTAGTCCTCCATTGAAAACCTCCTGGAATTCTCTCATCGAGTTCTCTTCCAGTCTGTCACAGTGACGTTGTTGATCCTGGTCGCTCCGATTCCTAGTGGTGCAAACCATTCGAGTCCCAGTAGTTTGGGGTGATCCCGGTCTACTATGGTCAGTGGAAGTACTTTCTTATATTTTTTGAAGTTGACATGGAAATGTCCGAGTTCGACTACGGGAATCCTGTTCCCTTGGTAGTCTTTTAGTGTAAGTTTTTGTCTTTCTAGTTTTTTCCTTTCCATATCTGGCATCAGACTCTTTAGGGTGTTCCACGATATCATTGATCGGTACGAACCGGAATCTACCTTCATCTCACAAGATTGGCCTTCTATGGTGACTTGTACATGCACCTTTTTCGTGTTTGTTGTGCTCAAGTGTCCAATAATTATTGTCTGGTGTGTTTCCTCTTTTCTGTTGGCTTTGTTGAAATGCTTGTTCCTGTTTTCTCAGCTCCAATGGCTCCCTGTCTGCCTCTCTCTCACTCTAGGGGGTGTACTTCCTCTTCTTCTAGGGCTGTAGTTATTTCTGTTTCAGAAGACCCTAGCGATGTGTCCCCATCTCTCACAATGTCTGCAGACAGCATCGAGGAAATGGCACTTGGAACGGGGGTAGTCGCCTCCGCACCTGGCCCAGCGGAAGTCTGACTTCCTGTCTCTTTGCTCCCGTCTATTTTTTCCCAACTGAAGTCTATGTATCTCTTCATCTTCTTCATTGGTTTCGGACATGGATTCAATGTCCTCATAGTGTGTTGTGGTGGGGTTTTTTTGAGTGCCCTCTAGTTTCTTATCTAGATCTAGGCTAGGTTTTCTCGGAGTTTCTGGAGTTGTTCTATTCATCTGTCTCATTTTGGCTGATGATCTTTGCGTTGCTTAAGCTGCGGTGGCTTCAGTGATGGCCTCGGTTACTGTTATGTTGGGTCTGGTCAGTAGTCGGCTCTGTAGGGTGAGTTCTTAGTCCAAGGACCACACAGTCCCTCATGGCCTCATCCATGTTGAGAAATTTTCATGCTCCTCCAATGTTCCTTAGAGCCGTCACAAAATCCCCTATGCTCTCACCTTCCTTTTGGTCTCGCTTGTAGAATTCGCGTCTCTGGATGAGGCTTGAGATGGCTGGCGCATAATGAGCTCTCAATAGTCTGTCTAAGTCAGGCCACGCCATTTGCTTCACATCCCAGGGTTTTGCCAATGCCTTGGCCATCTTGAATACTGTGGGTCCACAGTGGGTTAGGAAAACGGCTCTCTTCCTTTGATGGGAGATTTCTTGTAGATCATTCCCTTCTAGGAGCATCAGGAACTGGTCAATGTATGACTTCCAGTCTTCCATCTCTGGATTGAATGGTGCAGGTGGCACGTTGTTGCCGGCCATCTCGTCTAGCTCGGTTCTCTGGCCACGTGCTCAATGGTCTCCTTTGTTCAGTATCCCACCCTCATCACCAGTGTTCTGTTGTGGGAATGAACGACTCGAGACGCAGTGATACTTCAGCTCTTTTATTTGTCTCTCTGTGACTGCTGTCTAGCGGAGCCGCGGCAGCCTCTTTTATAATGGCTGCTCACGGCTCACACCCAACGATGGCTCTTTAAATTTCCCACCGTCAGACAGACCAATCAAATTGACCCATTCAAATATTCAAATATATAACACATTTCACTTACAAGACCAATATATCTTCAGAGGTATATTGTTATATTTAGTATCTTAGTATAATTTGTGTTGATTGCTTATTTAGTATTCTATGACTATCCCTAAGCATTGCATCTTATGATTTATGATGAATGTATTTTTGCTATGACTATTATCATGATTTATCACTTATTGCTTGTATGTACACTGACCAGAGACAAATTCCTTGTGTGTCCAATCACACTTGGCCAATAAAGAATTCTATCCTATTCCTAATCCTATCCTATCCTATTCTAATAATTGTGTGGAAGCTCATAACAGTCAAACCTAATAGTGTTCATATATATATATATGTGTGTGTGTGTGTGTGTGTGTGTGTGTGTGTGTGTGTGTGCTGTTCAGCTTCCTTCGGGTATTATCCCACGTCATTGTAGTGCTTTCAAACTTGTAGCAACGTTTCAGCAGAATCTCATCTGCCATCATCAGGCTTCTGTATGGATGTGGGTCTCACAGCTTTTGGTTTCGAATTCGAGGCTGGCCTATTCTGATTGGCTGGGAGTTTTGGTCTGTGTTCACTGGACTTGGAGTTTGATTGATTGGTGTTTCTGGTTTCTTCTGTCTGTTTTGTGGCTTTGATTGGCTGGCAACACTCTGTTCCTGTGTTGGAGGCTTTCAGTGCAGCTTGGCTTCGTGTGAAAGGACGGCTGCTATCCATTAGGAAGCCAGGTTTCACCTGGGTGCCTGGTGGGGGATTGTTTGAGTTGGAGGCATCAGAGGGAGTCTGTTTGTGCTCAGGTGTTTGCCTGGTTTGTGGTGTGGAGATCTTTCTATTTGAGAGTGCAGGCTTCCAAATGATTGACAGTCTGCTGGAATCATCTCTTCTATTCATGCTTTCAGGTCTTTTTTCAATCTCTATGGTTTCTCTGATGATTCTGTGGCTGGGGTTTTCTATAGTGGCCAGGGTTTTAGTGCCATTGAAGTTGATGTTGTGACCTGTGGTTTTCATGTGTTGGACTAGTGAGGAGGTGTGTTCCAGCTTTTTTACTGCATTTTTGTGTTCATCTAGGCGGGTACTTATTCTTCTATTGGTCTGTCCAATGTATGTGGCCGGGCATGATGTACAGGGAACTTCGTATATGCCTTGGTTTTCCAGGTCAATTTTGTCTTTGGGGTTTTTAAGGATGGCTGCTATTTTTTTTGTCTGTTTTGAAGGCAGTCTTGATGTGATGCCTGTGTAGTATCTTACTGATTTTATCTGTAGTACCTCTTATGTAGGGCAAGACAGCTGTTCCATAGGTCTGTTGATCTTCTAGGTCTTGGTGTGTTTTTGTGGATCAAGTTGGTGGTTTTGTTTTTGTGGAAGCCATTGGCTGTCAATACTTTAGTCAGGGTGCATAGTTCAGTCTTTATATGTGTCTTGTCTGCCAGGCGTTTGGTTCTGGTAATTAGTGTTTTAGCCACAGAATCTATCTGTGCTGGGTGGTGGTGGGATTGGGCGTTGAGGTAGCGGTTGGTGTATGTTTTCTTCTGGTATATGGTGTGTCCCAGTGTGCCATCTGTTCTTTTGTAGATTAGTACATCTAGGAATGGTAGTTGTTTGTTCATTTCCGTTTCCATGGTGAACTTGATTTTGGGGTGTGTGCTGTTTAGGTGTGTTAGGAAATTGTTTAGGTTTTCTTTTCCATGGGGCCAAATGTGTCATCGATGTATCTTAGCCATAGTTTGGGTTTGTGGGTGGCATTAGCCAGGGCTCTGGATTCGAATTCTTCCATGAACAGGTTTGCAATGACGGGTGACAGTGGTGATCCCATAGGGGCTCCTTCAATTTACTTGTATCTTTGTCCTTTGTATATGAAATATGTGTTGGTTAGGCAGTGTTCTCTTAGTTCCATGAGGTCTTTAGTTGGTTGGTATTTATTTTTGATGATTTTAAGAGTTTCTTTTATCGGGATTTGAATGAATAGTGAAACCACGTCAAAACTTACAAGCAGATCTTCTTGTTCCACGTGTAGATCTTTGATCATTTCTAAGAAGTGGTATAAGTTTTGTACATATGAAGCTGCGGTTTCAGCATGGGGCTGTAGTTGTTTTGCTAAGTATTTAGCTAGATTTTGTAATGGTGCTCCTATGGAGCTGACTATGGGTCTGAGAGGTATGCCTTCTTTGTGTATTTTTGGGAGGCCATATAATTTGGGGCATCTAGACGATTTTTCTCTTGGGATGACCGTCTGTTGGATTTCTTTGCTTATGTGGCTGGTTATAATTTTCTTCTTGGTTAATTTTTCTAGATATGTGGTTGGGTCTGTGTTTATAGGTTTGTATGTGGAGTCTTGGAGTAGGTCTGTCAATTTTGTTTCATAGTCTTTTCTGTCCATTACTACTGTGGCATTTCCTTTGTCTGCTGGGAGTATTATGATATTATTATCATTTTTCAGGGTTTGTAGTGCTCTGAATTCATCTTTTTGCAAATTACTTTTTGGTGGTTTCGTTGTGCATAAAATGTGAGTAACCTGGTGTCTTATTCTGTCAGCTTCATCTGTATTTAATTTGGTTAGGCTGTATTTAATTTTGTTAGGCTGCCACATAAGCAAAGAAATCCAACAGACGATCATCCCAAGAGAAAAATCTTCTAGATGCCCCAAATAATATGGCCTCCCGACGTGGTTTCACTATTCACTCGAGTCCCAATAAAAGAAACTCTTGAAATCATCATAAATCAATACCAACCAGCTAAAGACCTCATGGAACTAAGAGAACACTGCCTAACCAACACATATTTCATATACAAAGGACAAAGATACAAGTAAATTGAAGGAGCCCCTATGGGATCACCACTGTCACCCGTCATTGCAAACCTGTTCATGGAAGAATTCGAATCCAGAGCCCTGGCTAATGCCACCCACAAACCCAAACTATGGCTAAGATACATCGATGACACATTTGGTCCCATGGAAAAGAAAACCTAAACAATTTCCTAACACACCTAAACAGCACACACCCCAAAATCAAGTTCACCATGGAAACGGAAATAAACAAACAACTACCATTCCTAGATGTACTAATCTACAAAAGAACAGATGGCACACTGGGACACACCATATACCAGAAGAAAACACACACCAACCTCTACCTCAATGCCCAATCCCACCACCACCCAGCACAGATAAATTCCGTGGCTAAAACACTAATTACCAGAACCAAACGCCTGGCAGACAAGACACATATAAAGACTGAACTATGCACCCTGACTAAAGTATTGACAGCCAACGGCTTCCACAAAAACAAAATCACCAACTTGATCCACAAAAACACACCAAGACATAACTGAGACCTAGAAGATCAACAGACTTATGGAACAGCTGTCTTGCCCTACATAAGAGGTACTACAGATAAGATCAGTAAGATACTACACAGGCATCACATCAAGACTGCCTTCAAAACAGACAAAAAAATAGCAGCCATCCTTAAAAACCCCAAAGACAAAATTGACCTGGAAAACCAAGGCATATACGAAGTTCCCGTACATCATGCCCGGCCACATACATTGGACAGACCAATAGAAGAATAAGTACCCGCCTGGATGAACACAAAAATGCAGTAAAAAAGCTGGAACACACCTCCTCACTAGTCCAACACATGAAAACCACAGGTCACAACATCAACTTCAACTAAAACCCTGGCCACTATAGAAAACCCCAGCCACAGAATCATCAAAGAAGCCATAAAGATTGAAAAAAGACCTGAAAGCATGAATAGAAGAGATGATTCCAGCAGACTGTCAATCATTTGGAAGCCTGCACTCTTAAATAGAAAGATCTCCACACCACAAACCAGGCAAACACCTGAGCACAAACAGACTCCCTCTGATGCCTCCAACTCGAACACCCCCCCACCAGGCACTCAGGTGAAACCTGGCTTCCTAATGGATAGCAGCCATCCTTTCACACGAAGCCAAGCTGCACTGAAAGCCTCCAACAGAGGAACAGAGTGTTGCCAGCCAATCAAAGCCACAAAACAGACAGAAGAAACCAGAAACACCAATCAATCAAACTCCAGGTCCAGTGAACACAGACCAAAACTTCCAGCCAATCAGAATAGGCCAGCCTTGAATTTGAAACCAAAAGCTGTGAGACCCACATCCATACAGAAGCCTGATGATGGCAGATGAGATTCTGCTGAAACGTTGCTACAACTTTAAAAGCACTACAATGACGTGGGATAATACCCAAAGGAAGCTGAACAGCACACATGTAAGTACCCGCGAAAGCTTAAAAACACACACACACACACACACACACACATATATATATATGTGTATGTATGTATGTATGTATGTATGTATGTATGTATGTATGTTTGTATGTATGTATGTATGTATATATATTTTCCCACATCCTTGTAGCTGTGCTTTTAAAGTTGTAGCAACGTTTCAGCAGAATCTCATCTGCCATCATCAGGCTTTTGTATTGTGTCCATCTGATGAACACAATATAGATGAGATTCTGCCGAAACGTTGCTACAACTTTAAAAGCACAACTACAATGATGTGGAAAAATACCCAAACAAAGCTGAACAGCATACATGTAAGTACCTGCGAAAACTTGATAAGATTAAACCTTCAAAGAACATAAAGAACTGGGATGGAGACCAGTCACTCAAATGTGCTAGAAGACTTTGTTAGAGTTTGCAGCAATCCAACTAGCACACAAGTAAATATATCAGCAGGTTTCATTTATAGAAGAAACTTGCTTATATGCAATAATATAAAACATGATGCATGTATACAATACCCATACAGCTCGTGCAACGTAGTAGCAAATACAAGAAGCAGAAGCAACCAGAACCACCAGAACTCAGAATTCACAGAAGCTCTATATTTATACATACTTGTTATCTTAAGCCACGCCCAGTCTCTGAGATGTCTGGCATGGCTCACAATAGGTGCTGTTTCTTTGTCACCAAACAGTTCCCATTGGCTGACTTGTTGTTATGGCTATCCCAGCTCATAATTTCTTATATACTGACCGACTTTTAACAGAAGATCATTTTCATCTTCTAATACAGGTAGTCTTTGAGTTACGACCACAATTGTTGCTAAGTGAAATATTGTTAAGTAATTTTGCCCTGTTTTACTACTTTTCTTGCCACAATTGTTAAGTGAATCACTGCAGTTGTTAATAACACAGTCGTTAAGTGAATCTGAAATCCCGATGGACTTTTCTCTTCAGAAGGTCCCCAAAGGGAATCACATGACCCCAGAACACTGCTATTGTCATGTTCTGACCCACACCTTTTTCCAACAAATCAAGCACAATCCAAAAGGAAAAGAAACCTTGTAATGCTTTTACAAAATAATTAGCTGTGATAAGCACAAGCCTTGCCAAACTGTGTGAGACTTGCCAAAAGATAACAGACATAAAATAATTTGCAATACAAAAATGCTCAAATACAAACTCTGGATACTGGAATGTCCATGAGCCTGGAGTTTCAAAACATCTTTGCCTTCTGCAAAGTACATTCGTTCACAGCTGGCTTTCATCTTCTTGAAAGAGGGGCAATTACCTTGCAGCTTTACTCCTAAGTCGTCCATGCTGTTGTAGCTGCTCTTTTCTGCGAGCAGCCCTGCACTCACATGCACTTGGCACAAGCTCCTCAGGAACCTCCTCATCATTGCTGCCAGCCCCCACAATTTCTGAAAGCAGCAGTTCACTCTCTGATGGTCCTGGCCCCTCCTCTGAGTCCTCACTCTCCTCAGCTGTCTGCACCTGCTTCCAGCTAAGCACAACATGTCATAAGTATGAACCAGTTGTCAAGCATCTGAATTTTGATCCCATGACTATGAGGATGCTGCAATGTTCGTAAGTATGAAAAATGGTCATGTCAATGATGTAACTTTGAATAGTCACTAAATGAACTGTTGTAAGTCAAGGATTACTTGTATTATGAAGGTAGTGCTCAACTTACAGTAGTTCATTTAATGACCGTTCTAACTTATAATGGCCCTGAAAAAAGTTATTTATGACAGTTTTTCACACTTACGGCCATTGCAGCATCCCCATAGTCATGGGATCAAAATTGAGATGCTTGGCAACTGACTCGTATTTATAACGGTTGCGGTGTCCTGGAGTCATGTGACCCTCTTTTGCAACCTTCTGACAAGCAAAGTGAATGGGGAAGCCAGATTCATTGTTGCTAACTTAACAAATGCATTGATTCACTTGGCAACCATGGCAAGAAAGTTTGTAATATGAGACAAAATTCACTTCACAACAACAGAATAACAGAGTTGGAAGGGATCTTGGAGATCTTCCAGTCCAGCCCCCTATCCCCCGGCTCAGGCAGGATACATTTCAGACAAATGGCTGTCCATTCTCTTCTTAAAAACTTCCAGTGTCGGAGCATTCACAGCCTCTGGTGGCAAGCAGTTCCATTGGTTAATTGTTCACATTGTCAGGAAGTTTCCCCTTAGTTCGAGGTTGTTTCTCTCCTTGATTGGTTTCCATCCATTGCTTCTTGTCCTGCCTTTAGGTGCTTTGGAGAATAAGTGAAGCTCCACCCTCTTCTTTGTTAACAAGATGACAAATTGTTGGTCAGCCAATCAGTCAAATAATATCCTGCCATAAATTATCCTTCAATATTTTGAAAGACCTGAAAGATTAGGTTGGGGACAGATCCTCTTGGAGAAGATCTATCTACATGGTTTCTAAGAATTGACACAAACCAGATCAACTAGCTAACCAAGCAACCAACCAACCATGCAATCAATCAATCAATTTTTTTTTTTAACAAAAAAAGCAATATAACCTCCGGAACAGCCATGGTTAGAAAATATTGAATGGGAAGACCCTACTGGACAATTTGTTCTGAAGACCTCAACTCTAGAGGGTTTTACAAAGAATTACCAACATCTCAATCTGTAGTCGGAAATTGTTATCTCTTAAAATATCCAGGTTGTGTTGCTAAGCCGCTAAGCGGAATTAATATTTTAAATTCAGGCTTAAAATGTTGGATCTGGACAACCTAGAACTATGCCACCTACAGTCTGATCTAAGCTTAGTCCACAAAATTGTCTGATACAACGTCCTACCTGTCTACTGACTACTTCAGCTTCCACTACAATAACGCACGGGCAAATAATAGATACAAACTCAAAATAAACCACTCCAAACTCGACTGCAGAAAACATGACTTTTGCAACAGAGCCGTCAACTCCTGGAACTCCCTACCTGACTCTGTTGTCACATCCTCAAATGCCCAAAACTTTAACCTTAAACTGTCTACCGTGGACCTCACCCCATTCCTAAGAGGTCTGTAAGGGAGAGTGCATAAGTGCACCACTGTGCCTGCCGTCCTTGTCCCATTGTTCCCATTTATTCCTACTCATACTTATACCTGTTTATACTTATATGTTTGCATGTTACTTATACTTGTTTTCTCATACATGATTGACAAACAAAACAAATAAATAAAATAAATAAAAATAAATAAATAATTGTCCACAGGGAGGCGGTCAAAGGTTGAATCCAGGTATGCTGATTGGGGAATTCTGGGAGCCCACCCATCTTAAAACTGCCCAGTTTGAAAAACAGCGATCTATTTGGGAAAGTTGGCTCCTCCTCAGAGGGGAAAGACTGTGGCAGAAAATAGAGAAAGGAATGGAAAACATGCAGCAGCAGCAGAAAGAAAGGGGAAAAAAAAAAAACAGCTGAGGACAGGATATACTGATATAAAAAGTGACAATCCCCGTTTCAACTCCCAGCCAATTAAACTGAGTGCTAAAAAAAACAAACAAAGCCATTCCCATCATTTGTCATAAACAGCTGCAGGAGCAGCAAGGGAAGTGTCTCACTTTCTCATGTTGACACTTGCAATTTTTGGGATGTAAAAGGTATTATTTTCTTCCTCGAAAGCGGAGCAATTTTACCACAGCTGCCCCCAAGGACTTCAGGGCCGCCAAGTACAAATTTTGTACTTGGTGTTTACAGCCTTGCTTTGAGTGTGGGTCAAGTCCAAAGTGACAGCTTAGCAAAGGCAAAGGGACATTTTCTCCAGAAATTTAAGGGGAAATTCATAAATCTTAAGCTGCTGAGAGATTTTTATTTAAACCTGCTTTCTGGTAAAATCAAGATTCCATCACCTTCAGCAAAAGGTCTCATTGTCTATTTTCCACAGTAAAATAACAACCTGGATGATCTAGTCCTTGACTTATAACCTTTCATTTAGTGACCATTTGGAGTTACAGCAGCACTGAAAAAAGTGACTTAGGAGCAGTTTTCATGCTTACAACTGTTGCAGCATCCCCAAGGGTCATGTGATCAAAATTGAGACGCTTGGCAACTGACTCATATTTAAGACGGTTGCAGTGTCCCAGGGTCATGCAATCATCATTTGGGACCTTCTGACAAGCAGAGTAAGTTAACAACTGCAGTGATTCACTTAACAACTGTGGCAAGAAAGGTCCTAAAATGGGGCAAATCCAGAAGTGGGTATTCAGCCGGTTCTGATCAGTTCTGGAGAACCAGAAGTGGAAATTTTGAGGAGCTTGGAGAACTGGCCAATACCCCCTCTGACTGACTCCGTCAACTCCATCTATTCTCCGCCTCCCATTGAGTCCCAGCTGATTGGCTGGGTCTTCTTTGGTTGCCCTGCACAGGAGAACAGAGTGGAAAGCAGGTTAGTGGGGTGGAGAGGGAAGGGAAGGGGGATTTTGCAGTGACCTTTTCCCACCATGCCCACCAAGCCCACCAAGCCACGCCCACAGAACCGGAAGTAAAAAATTTGAATCCCACCACTGGGCAAATCTCATTTAATAATTGTTTCATTTAGCAACAGAAATGTTGGGTTTAATTGTTGTTGCACGTTGAGGACTAACTGTACAGTACTGCCAGGCACCTGTTGTCTGCCAGCCGATGTAATAGCATTGCTAATGGGGTGCTTCCCCCTCTTAAAATTGATTTGTAAAGCAAAGAAGGGCTCTTGACTTGAGCCTTGAAAAGCTGCTTCCTTTGTACTCCATCAACCTTTTTTAAAATTTATTTTTATTGATGAAAAAGTTTTTACAGAAAAATAAAAGTGGTAAATCAAAAAGTAAGTAATAAAGAAATAAAACAGAAATTAAACATATACATATACATACATACATATACATACATACATACATATACAAAAATACATACATACATATGTACATACATACATACATACTTACATACATATAATTTAGGAAGTAGCTTCCGATCTCCTTTGTTTCAGTTACACATGCTTTTGTATGTTATTCTTTACATACTTATATTGTGGATCTCTACTTTCCGTGTTCTCTCCCTTCTGATCATCGAACCCATAAATCACAAGCTCGTTTCCCCACCCCCCCATTTTCAACAAAAAGCTCATTGAAGGTTTCCACTCTCTAACATAGTTATTGTCTTTTCTCTAATCACAAATCTTTGTTTTTTTTCTTCTCTTCCCTAATAGTTCCTCTTTCATGGGGATTTCAATGTCTTTCCACCCTTCGCACTTTGTTAGTCCTCACTGAGTTTTGTGCACGTGCTGTGCCTGTTGTTTGTTGTGTACTCAAACACTCTTATTAGTGCATCCCCTCCAATATTATTTTCAGTCATCAAGGCCGGCTGTAATTTGGGCAACACTCAAAGTACTAAATATTTGCGACTTTTTCTAAAGTTGTATTAAATCAACTTTCCCTCTTTCCTCCTCCCAATATAGACACACATAAAATTTTCAAGAAGAGATTGGACTGCTATCTGTCAGAAATGGTGTAGGGTCTCCTGCTTGATTGGGGGGGTTGGACTACATGACCTGCAAGGTCCCTTCCAGCTCTAATTATCAGTTATCTGTTAAAAGGAAGCAGTGTGATGCAGGCGGTCCTTGAGTTATGACCTTAATTGAACTTGGCATTTATAGTCATAAGTCTTGGCAGACATAAATGTGACTTGCCCTGGTTTTATGACCCTTTTTTTGTGATTGTCATTAAGCAAACACCATCCTGGTATGCACACTGTGATCATTAAGTGAATGCCACAATCATTTAGCAAACAATGAGGTTGTTAAATGAAATGAGGCAATTTTTGCAGGAAGCTAGCAATAAATGCCAGTTTCTGAGAAAAACATAATAGTTTGAAATCGTGTGATTTCAGGGTGCTTAAAAACAGCCATAAGTGGGATCCTGCTGCGAAGCTCTTAAATATAAAATCTAAGCTCTTAAATATAAACCATAAGAGGGGAAAAATGTTGGAAACTTGGAAGCCAATTCTAAGAAGGTTTTTTGGGCTCTGTCATAACTTCGGCTGGTTATAAGTTGAGGAATGCCTGAAATTCTCCCAAGTTACTCATTATATAGGTAGTCCTCAACTTATGACCACAGCTGAACCCAAAATTTATGTTCCTAAATGAGACATTTGTTCAGTGAGTTATGTTCCGTCCGGAAAAGAAGCGCATGAGACCGGTTCCCACTAACAACTCTTTATTCGGTTAATAGCAACAGTAATCCTCCCCCTTTAGTTCAGTCCTACGTGAGTAACATAGTCGCGAAGGTAGGTGGGGCTTTTTCTGGTCCTAGTTCACCTGCGCGGCTCATTCTCCCCTAGGACTTCAAATAGTTCAGTCGGGATCGCTGTCTCTCCGTCTTTTCTCCATGGAACCGCCTGGAAGGGTGAGTCAGCACTGCCGCTCCCGCCTGAGTTTGTCAGGCCGGTCGAAGTGGTTCTGCTGCTCCCTCCGGGTTCAACAAGGCTGGTTGAGCTGGCCTGGCTGGCACCTTCCAGGTCGGCTTCCCTTTTGCTAGGACTTCTTCCGATGGTCTCATCTAACCGTAAGTGCTCTTTTTGGTTGGTTAGATTTTCTGGTTGTGATTTAAATGGTTCATTTTCACATCCTTTTTTATTTATTTGTATTCCCCCCCCCCCCCGCTTTTTTTTTTGTCAAAATTTATTATTTGAGATTGCACGGTTGTTTTGTGCTCGATGTTGTGGGAACGAAGCTGGTCTATGTGCCGCTTCCACTCTCTTCCATCGTCCATGGTTAGTTGGTAGGACCAGGGGCCTGTTACTTGTGTGATCGTGGTGGGAAGCCAAAGAGGGTCCCCGGTAAAATTCTTTGCATAGACCAGGTCACCAATTTCGAAAGTGCGGTATCGGCTGGAAGAGTTGGGGGGTTTCTCACTAGTATAATTGGGGTGCAACCTATCTAAATGGGATCTGAGTTTTTTTCCCATTAATAATTCTGTGAGGCTCTTGTTTGTTGTGCTACTGGGAGTGATGTGTTGTAGTGTAAGTAAGCGGTTTAGCTTGTCTTGGACATCCCCATGGTCCATTTTCTCAAGGCCTTCTTTTGTGAATCGGACCATTCTCTCGGCCCTACCATTCGCCGCCGGGTGGACCGGCGCGGTTAGTGCATGGCGTATGCCCCAAGAGGCTAAGTATTGTTCGAATTGTATTGCTGTTAGTTGTGGCCCATTGTCAGATACCAACAAATCAGGTAAACCATGAGTTGCAAATAATTTGTTTAGCTGTTTTATAACAGCGTCGGTTGTTGTGGATGACATTAAGATGACTTCAAGCCAATATATTGGGGCTCCCCGGTACCTGCCTAGAGTTCCGTTGAAGACGTCCTGGAATTCGTGTAGCAGGTTCTCTTCCCAATCGCTCACGACTATTCGGCTCACTCTGGTCATCCCGATGCCCAATGGCGCGAACCATTCGATGCCCAGAAGGCTGGGATGGTCTCGGTCAACTATAGTCAATGGTAGGACTTCAGCGTGTTGTTTGTAAGTTGCTTTGAAGTGCCCCAGACCTACCATGGGAATCCTATTTCCCTGGTAGTCTTTGAGAATTAATTTTTGTTTTTTGAGTTCATTTTGTCTGATGTTTGGAATCAGACGTCTAATTGTGTTCCAGGACACCATTGATAGAAAAGATCCTGAGTTGACCTCCATCTCACAAGGGCTTCCTTCAGTGGACACTACAATTCTGACTTTTTTTCCGCTTTCCATCTGTGCGCTTCCTATAGTGACAGTCTGATGCGTGTTTTCTTGGTTGCTGGTTCCCTTACTGCGCTCCCATTTTCTGTCAGCTTGCCTCGAATCAGTTCTTGGTAGGGAATTACCATGTCTGCTAGGGCTGCTGTTTCTTTGATTTTGGCAGACTCTTTCGATATGTCCCCTCTTTTTACAAGCCTGACAGATGGCATCAAGGAACCTGCCCTCGGCTCGGGGGTGGTTTCCTCCGCAACCAGTGCATTCCTGCCAATTTTTCTTCCTTTTGCGCCTTTTTTGGTTTGTGTAAAGGCAGTGGACCTCATCGTCATCTTCATCAGTTTCTGATGACTTGTCTAGGTCTTCATGGTGTGTGTTTGTGGCAGCTTGCTTTCTCCCTCTGCCTGAGATTTTTTCTTTTGGAAGGGTTGTCATGTCAGCACTGGCATTCATCATCTTCATTGTGGCCGCTGATTTCTTTGCAGCTTCTGTGGCGGTTGCTTCCGCTATCACCTCTGCCACCATTATGTTAGGTCTGTTTAAGAGTTTGCTTTGAAGGGTAGAGTCCCTAAGACCTAACACGACACGATCTCGCATTGCCTCATCCATATTTTGGAATTCACAGGCTCCTCCAATATGGCGCAGAGCTGCCACGAAATCAGCAATGGTTTCGTCTTCCCTCTGGTCTCTCTTATAGAATTCATGTGTCTTGATGAGGTTTGAGACAACCGGCGCGTAGTGAGCTTTCAGCATTTGGTTAAGCTCAGACCAGGTCATTTGTTTCACGTCTCTGGGCTTCGCCAATGCCTTCACCATCTTAAATACGGCTGGTCCGCAATGTGTTAGGAAAACAGCCCTCTTTTGCTGATCTGAAATTTCTTCCATTTTGTTGCTCTCCAGAAACATCAAGAAACGATCAATATAAGACTCCCAATCTTCTTCATTGGGATTGAATGGTGCGGATGGCGCGTTATTACCAGCCATCTCGTCTAGTGTGGTTTTTTCTTTCACCACATGTTCGGTCTCAGCTTCAAGACAATCCCACCTTCGTCGCCAGTGTTCCGTCCGGAAAAGAAGCGCGAGAGCCGGGTTCCAACTAACAACTCTTTATTCAGTTAACAGCAACAGTAACAGAACATTGGCTCAAGCCGTGGCAGCCCTTTTTATAGAGGCTTGCCTGCCACCTTGTAGCCAATGACACTCATTTAATCTTGCCGCCTTTGAGCAGCTTCTTGGATTGGTTCCTAATGAACCAATCCATGACTGGCCTTTTTGGCCAATCAGAATTGACTACTTGGAACCTTCCAAGTTATACAGAACAAGTTATGCCCCATTTTACTGCCTTTCTAAGCCACACTTGTTAAATAACAACGTAATACTGCAAGTGTGAAATTGTCAGTGTTCCAGAAAACCTCCACTTCAACAAATAACTCTGAGACAGACCTCCTCTCAAAAGTGCTGTTTTATTTGGATTGTAAACTGGCACATCTGGGAAATCCTCAATCTGAAAGTTCTGGATTTCCTTGCAATAAGTAAAAACTACAAATCCACCCCCTGCACCCATCATCGCATCACATGCCTCAATTACCATCCATCCCAACTTGAGACTTCACCCTTACCCAGAGGCAGAAATAACATGATTTGACAAAGAAGAAGAATGCTATTAGGTCTAACCACATACACTCCAAGAAATTCCCCCCTCCCATTTTTCCAGGCTCAATAATGTTGCAATGTGGAAGCGTCTGGTGCTAATATGACTTCCAAAGCTGATATAAATAAACCCAGTTGTTAAATGAATCTGGTTTCTCCATTTACCTTGCTTGTCAGACGGTCGCAAAAGGGGATCAAATAACCCCGGGAACACAGGAATGGTCATAAATGTGAACCAGTTTCCAAACAACTGAACTTTGCTCACATGGCCATGGGATGCTGCAATGGTTGTCAGTGTGAAAAACACTCATAAGTCCTTTTTTTCCAGTGCTGTTGTAATTTTGAATGGTCACTAAATTGTAAGCTGGAAGTCAAGGACTAAGTGTCTTCTTAGTTGGGTCCTTGCAGACTTAGAAGCACTGCCATAAATGACAGCATCCATGCACTTATTAGGAATGTTGCCATAAATGATGCCATAAATTTTTCATGCTCTGAAATTAAAAAAAAAAACCAGCAGCCTAGGTTGCATGGACATAGACAAACCAGGGTTGAGACTTCCGGTTTGCAAGGCTTTGGCGGTGGCAGGAATCCGCGATTGTACATGGTTTCTGCTGCGCTTGCTGCTGGAGTGCCCTCAATCCAGCTGGTTTGTTATAGTTACCCCATAGAGGTAACTGAAGATAGGGGAGATCCAGCAGGAGTCCGGGGGAATCGCAACCCCCCTCCTCAGCTGACTTAACTCCCTTTTCCGAAAGCGGTGGAGTGGCGGTCAGCAATGGCCGCCACAAAGAAGCTTTCATCAGGATAAGAATGTGCAGGAGGAAGCTGAGAAAGTGAAAGTTTTTGGCTAACCGGGATAATAAGTAACATTTAAATACCCTGGATTTTAAGTTTCATTAAAGATACATCGTTCCCGACTAAGACGGAAAAAGCGGCAAATGAAAGAAAAAAGAGAAAGTTTGTTTTTTCTCACTCTCCTTCCTTATGGTGATAGCAAATGAATGGAAAAATCGGAAAAACCCATTTTGGCATCAGCAGGTAATCCTGAAAATTAAAGCCAAGGGGACAATAAAGATTTCTAAGCATTGGGGAAAAAAAGAAAAAAAAACTTTTTTGCTATAAGTGGGAAAAGAATTAAGATTAAGATTTTGTTGGAGAAGGCTGCTTGGAATTTATAAGATTAGAGCTAAACTGTAACAAGACTTCTAAAAGATACATTTTAATTGGAGCTTTGTAACTGAATTATAACTCCAGGAAGAGAAAGTATAAAAAGAAGAAAGTGCTAAATGAAACAGTCTGTGTATATTTGGATTGCTTGGTGACTTTGGGACTTTTGGAAATCATTATTTGAAAGACTAAAAACATTTAGGTTGTATAAAAAAACTTTTTACAATGGCACTACTTGTTGATGAACTGAAAATTGAATTTAAAAAGCTAAAGAAGAGGAACAAGAAGGGAAGGGCTCTTCTGGATCTGTTTTCCATCTTTTAGAAATGGCGATTTCTACCTACCAGAAACTACAAGAACAAGAAGCCTGGGATGAAGAAGAAGCCATCTTTAATGAACAAACAACTTTAGCTGGGGTAGAAAAGGGAAAGAGGAGAAAGAGAATGGAGAATTTAAGATTTAAAAAACCAACCAAAAAAGGGAAAAATAAGATGAAAAATCGATACAATGTCAGAAAGCAACAGAAAAGAGGAATACAGAAGAAGGTGGAGATTAAGATGGTGGAGATTAAGAGGCAAGGGGGTAAAAAGGCAGGATTGGAGAAGAAAGGAAACGAAAAAGGGAAGAGAAGTTACAAAGGTTTAAAACAAGATGTAAAGAAACAAGATTTATTTAGAGATAGTGGGCAATAATATGATTAAAAAAGAGATTCTGCAAAAGTACACAAGATTGTATTGTTGTATTTACATTTGAAATAATGTTAGAAAACTGGATTTAATAATAGAGTTTAATTTGCTATGGATTATTGTTTTAATTATATCATAAATTTTTTATTCTTTCTTATTTTATAATATAGTATGTAGCTTCAGAATGTACTAAGCAGAATCAGAATGAAAAGTAAATTTAGGGGAAAGATTTAAAGGCGTCATATTTCACTCAGTGATTATAGGAGAAATCTTGTGTTAATGAGAAAAGATAATAGAAAATTGAAATAGAATAGACAAAAGATATATGCATAATGATTTAAATTGAGGTGAAATAAATAAAATAGAATTAAGAGAGTGAAAAGAGGAGAGAGGCTATATAGAAAATGTAGAATGGAGAGGAATACAGAAGAAGGTGGAGATTAAGAAGGTGGAGATTAAGAGACAGGGGGGTAACAAGGCAGGATTGGAGAAGAAAGGAAGGGAAAAAGGGAAGAGAAGTTACAAAAGTTTAAAACAAGATGGAAAGAAACAAGATTTATTCAGAGATAGCGAGTAAAAATATGATTAAAAAAGAGACTCTGCAAAAGTACATAAGTTTGTATTGTTGTACTTATATCTGAAATAATGTTAGAAAACTGGATTTAATAATAAGAGCTTAATTTGCTATGGATTATTGTTTTAATTATATTATAAACTTATTACTTTTTATTTTATAATATAGTATGTAGCTTTAGAACGTACTAAGCAGAATCAGAATGAAAAGTATGTAATATTTTAAGTGTTAAATTTAGGGGAAAGATTTAAAGGCATCATACTTCAATCAGTGATTACAGGAGAAATTTTGTGTTAATGAGAAAAGATAATAGAAAATTGAAATAGAACAGACAAAAGATATATGCATTATGATTTAAATTGAGATGAAATAAATAAAATAGAATTAAGAGAGTGAAAAGAGGGGAGAAGCTATATAGAAAATGTAGAATGGTAAATAAGATATGAAATGGGGTAAAAAGTGAGCATGAATTCGAATTTATGTCTGTATAAAAAAATATTACCTGGGAAGCCGCTTTCCAAAAAGAAGTTTTATGTTTTTATGTTTTGTGTTTTGTTTGTGTATGTTTGTTTATTGAAAATCAATAAAAAAATAAAAAAAAGAGACAAACCAGAGTCGCCACTTGTCTGGAAAGCAGAAAATCCATTATTCCCCTTCCTCCTCCTCCTCCTCCTCCCAACTGAGTTCAAAACAAAAAACTCAAAATGACCCAAACATTCTATTCAGTCCAGCTGGTCATTATTCAGCAAAATAGTGCAATTTCTCCCCCCTTGCCTTTCACAGTTCTCTCAAGGAACAAGAACAAGAACAATGTTTATCACAATCAGGGTTTAAAAAAAAAAAAAAGAAAATCAGGAGAAGAAATACAACAAAATGCATGGTAGTTTTTTTTTTTTTTTTTATACAGGTAGCCTTCTTGTCTTACAAACACAATCATGCCCCCAATTTTGCTCCATTTTAATCAACTTTCTGGCCACCGTTGTTAAGTGAATCACTGCAGTTGTTAAATTAGTTACATGATTATTAAGTGAATCTGGCTTCTCCTTTAACTTTGCTTGCAGAGGGTTGCAAAAGGGGATCATGTGACCCCCAGGACACTGCAGCCATCATAAATGTGAGTCAGTTCCCAAACATCTGAATTTTGATTATGTGACCGTGGGGATGCTGAATTTTGATCATGCGACTATAGGGATGCTGAAATGGCCTAGCTGTGAAAACCAGTTACAAGTAACTTTTTTTCGGTGCTGTTATAACATTGAATGGTCACTAAATGAACTGTTGTAAGTTGAGGACTATCTGTGTAGATTAGGGGGGACTTAATTTCACCTATATCTTCAGAGAAATCAGATAACAGATAACTGATAAACAGAGTTGGAAGGGACCTTGTAGGTCATCTAATCCAACCCCCTGCCCAAGTGGGAGACCCTACACCATTTCTGACAAATGGCAGTCCAATTTCTTCTTGAAGGTCTCAAGTGATGGCGCTCCCATAACTTCTGAGGGCAACTTCTGTTCCATCGGTTGATCGCTCTCACTGTCAGAAAATTCATCTTTATTTCCAGGTTGAATCTCTCCTTGAACAGTTTCCATCCATTATTCCTTGCTGGTGCTTTGGGAAATAGCTTGACCCCCCTCCCTCCTCCCTGTGGCAGCCCCTCAAATATTGGAAGATGCTCTCCTGTCTCCCCTGGTCCTTCTCTTCCCTCGATTAGCCAGGCCCAGTTCCAACAACTGTTCATCGTATGTTATTTAGCCTCCAGTCCCCTCATCATCCTGGTTGCTCTTCTCTGCACTCTTTCAAGAGTCTCAACATCTTATTTTATAGTGTGGTGAACAAAACTGGATGCAGTACTCTAAGTGTGGTCTTACTAAGGCTTTATAGAGTGGTATTAGTACCTCCCTTGATCTTGATTGTATCCGTCTGTTAATGCAATTTAGGATTGCAATCAAAGATTGTCTCATTTCAAAGTTTTATTTCCGTGGGCCAGTTCACTTTTCCCAATGCCAGGAATTAAATTTAAGAACAATTCTTGACCATTACATTTTGATTCACACGTGATTATGCCTGTTGCCTGTCCGTGTAGGAGTTGGACGCATTGAGAAAAAAACAAAAACAAAACAAAGGCATCATGTACTTCCTTAATTTTATAGCCCTTACTCACTTCATGTCATGCCAGGAAGCCTTGATTCAGGAAACTGAAATCATAAAGTATTGATGTATTTTTAATGGTCTTTCCCAAAAGTTTGCCAAGGCATCTGAAATCTATCCTAAGCAGTTTAGCCTGAAACACTAAAAAATAATAATAATAATAATTAGAATCCTATTCATCTTCCTGAGCTGTGAATTGGCTGACTTTTTTTTTTTTTTGTCATTGTGTCCTTTTGTGTGTATGTGTGTAAACCATAAACATGATAGACTTTGTTTATAAAGCACTAAACACCTTTGTGTCATTTTAACAATCTGTTTCCTTTCTGTTTCGGGGACTTGGTGGCCTGCCTTTGTAAATCAGATTATCCAATCTCAGTATACATGAAAGAAAAGATACTTTCGTGAAGAATCAAGAATTATAACGTACAACACTTAATGATAGTCATAGGGTACAATCAGCAAGCAAATCATACTAGGAAACAGTCAATAATAAATACGTCCCCATAATGAGCTCCCTTGTCATATATGACGTGTGAGAAGCTATGTGCCCAAACAACCATTATATTTTCTTCAACATTTTTCTTTCTTTCTTTTTCATGGAAATTGTTCTGTGTGGAAAGAAGCGCGGGAGACCAGGTTCAAACAAACAACTCTTTATTTCAAACCGCTAGGTAAAGAAACGGAACATAGCCCAAGCCACAGCAGCCCTTTATATAGCGGCTAGCCTGCCGGCTTGTGGCCAATGACAGTTATTTAATTCTTCCCGCTGTTTGGCGGCTTCCCGGATTGGTTCCCAGTGAACCAATCCGTAAGTGGCCTTTTCAGCCAATCAGAATGAAGTACTTGGAACCTACCAAGTTCCATACAGAACACCCTCCCCCTTTAGTTCAGTCCAACGTGGGTGATGTAGTTGCGCAGGCAGGTGAGGCTTTTCCTAGTTCTGGTTGACCTGCGCGGCTCAGTCTTGTTTTGGTCTTCAAGCGGTTCGGACAGGATCACTGCTTCTCTTGACTTTCTCTATGGAACCTCCTGGAAGGGTGAGTCAGCCCTGCCGCTCCCGCCTGAGTCTCTCAGGCCGGTTGAGATGGCTCCACCTCTCCCTCCTGGTTTGGCCAGGTTGGTTGAGCTAGCCTGGTTGCCACCTTCCAGGAAAGCCTCACTTTGCTCTCCTGCTCCCGGACTTCTTTCTTGGGGTTCATCTAACCATGAGTGCTCTTTTTGTTTGGTTAGATTGTCATTTTGCAGTTTGTTGTCTTGTTATGGGAGGTTCGTCTCTCCCTTTTTTATTTATTTGTACTTCCCCCCCCCTTAGTTGTTTTTTCATCGGAATTTATTATTTTTGGTTCCGCGGCGATTTTTCTTTCGAGGTTGCGGGAACGAAGTCGGTCTATGTGCCGCTTCCATTCCCTCCCATCGTCTAGTGTTAGTCGGTAGGACCGGGGGCCTGTGACTTGTGTGATGGTGGCTGGCAACCATAGAGGGTCCCCGGTAAGGTTCTTGGCATAGACTAGGTCGACGATTTCGAAGGTATGGGATTTGCTGGAGGAGTCGGGGGGCTTGTCCCATGTGTAGGTGGGTTGTAACCTATCCAGGTAGGACCGTAGTTTCCTATCCATTAACAGTTCAGCCAGGCTTTTATTTGTAGTGTTACTAGGGGTAATATGTTGCAAGGTTAGGAGTCAGTTGAGTTTGTCCTGCACGTCCCCCTTGTTCATTCTCTCTAGGCCTTCCTTAGTATACCTAACCATGTGTTTGGCCCTGCCATTCGCAGCTGGATGGGCCGGTGCGGTTAAGGCGTGATGGATACCCTGGGCAGCCAGGTATTGTTTGAACTGCAAGGCGGTAAACTGAGGCCCGTTGTCCAAAACCAGCATGTCTGGTAGCCCATGCGTCACAAACAGTTTGTCGAGCTGTTTCATGACAGCCTCGGTGGTTGTGGAAGCCATGAGGATGACTTCCAACCAGTTCGAACATGCATCAATCACAATCAAAAAGGTGTTCCCCTTTGTTGGCCCAGCGAAGTCAATGTGCACCCTAGATCATGGACCCCAGGGAGTTTCCCAGTCCTGTATTGGTGCCTGTGGGGGGGTAGGCCTTGTTTTCTGACAGGTGTGGCATGTTGTAACCCAGCGTTCAATGTCTTTGTCCAGCCCTGGCCACCAGACGTAACTCCTGGCCAGAGCTTTCATCTTAACTATGCCCAGGTGACCCTCATGGAACATGCCTAGGACAGTTTCTTGTAGGCTGCTTGGGATTACCACCCTGCCACCCCATAAGATGCACCCCTTTTCGATAGACAGCTCGGTCTGTCTGGCACGGAAAGGTTTAAAAGTCTCTGTTTTTTTATTTTCCTCCAGCCAGCCTTTACCCACCCAGTTCAATATTTGCACTGTCAAAGTGTCTTTGGCTGTGGCTCTCACGACATCGGCTGCAGTCAGTGGTAGCTCCGGGCAGGTCTCAAGTTGGAATGTGGAGGTAGTTGGAGAAGGGTCATCTTCTGTGACAGACAACAGGGAACAGCTCAGGGCGTCTGCATGTGAGATGGCTTTGCCAGGTCTGTGGAGTAGCGTGTAGGAGTAGGCAGCAAGGAATTCAGACCACCTCGTCATTCGAGGAGACAGAATGTTCAGGGTTGGCTTGTTTCCTGCTAGGATTCCAAGGAGAGGCTTGTGGTTGGTTACGATAGAAAAGGGTCTACCGTAAAGATACTCATGGAATCGTTTGACCCCGGCAACGATTGCCAGGACTTCGCAATCAAGTTGGCTGTAATTGCATTCCGCCTTGGAGAGCGTCTTTGAGTAAAAGGTGACCGGTGCCTGTCTGCCGTCTGGAAGCTGGTGACTCAGGATGGCGCTGACCCCAAAAGGTAAAGCATTGCAGATGATCATCAGAGGCAGGGTGTTGCTAAACTGGATAAGAACGATGTCTGACATTAATAGGTCCTTAATACCTTGGAAGGCTCTCTGTTCCCAGTGCCCCATGTCCAAACGTTTTTTTTTTTATCTAGCAGTCGATGTAGGGGCTCTGCTATTGTCGCCTTATGGGGTAGGAACACATTGTAAAAATTTATGAGGACTAGGAACGCCTGGAGATCGATTTTGTTTTTGGGTCTGGGAGCATCTTTGATAGCCTTCACCTTTTTTTTGGTGGGGTGAATGCCTTGCTCATCGATTAAATAGCCCAAAAATTCAACCCAATTAGTGGCCAATTCACATTTTTCCTTCTTAACTTTTAGGCCTGATTTTCTAAAGCAAGTTAAGACTTCTCTTAACCTGGTCTCTAGCTGGCTGGCATTTATTGCAGAGACCAGTACATTGTCGAAGTATGGGATGACACCTTTGATTCCCTTTAGTTCCATGAGACTTTGGAAAACGTCTTTAGTTCCATGAGACTTTGGAAAACGTCTGGGGCAACGCTAACAGCAAATTGGAGGTGGTTACATTTGAATGCCCCTCTATGCATTACTATCATTTGTGCCTCTGCTGTTATTGGATCAATGGGTAGCTGCTGATAAGCTTGTGCTAGGTCGAGTTTTGCGAATATTTTTCCTCCCCCTAGGAAGTGCAATAAATGTTGCACTACTGGCACTGGGTATGCGCTTTGTTGGAGCACGTGGTTCAGGGTTGCCTTATAGTCCCCACAGATGCTCACTGACCCATCTGGCTTCACTGGTGTGATGATAGGGGTTTCCCATTTGGTGTGGTCGATTGGTTCTAAAATCCCTTGTGCTAACAACTTATTCAGCTGTTCATCAATTTTTGGTTTAAGCACGAATGGAACACATCTGGCCTTTAAACGAATGGGGGCTATTTTCAGGTCTAGGCTAAATGAAATTGGGGTCCCCTGGTACTTGCCTAGAGTCCCATCGAATACATCTTGGAATTTGTGGAGTAGGTTCTCCTCCCAGTTGGTAGTAGCGATGCGGTTGATTCCGTTCATCCCAATTCCCAGAGACACGAATCATTCGATTCCTAGCAGACTAGGGCGGTCACGGTCGATGATAGTTAGAGGCAAGATTTCAGCATGTTGTTTAAATTCAACTAAAAAATGTCCAAGGCCAACTACTGGGATTCGATTTCCCTGATAGTCTTTTAGCACAAGTTTTTGTTTCTTTAGTTCTTTCTGCTTGATGTTCAGAATTAGGCGCCGGATGGTATTCCAGGATACCATCGATAGGAATGACCCTGGGTCGACCTCCATCTCGCAGGGTCTCCCCTCGATGCTCACCTCTATCCGAACCTTCTTTCCGTTTTCCGCCCTGGCATTATCAATGGTGACTGTCTGATGCGTTTCTTCTCTGTCTTTTATTGTGGTTCCATCGGTTGCCGGCTTGTCTGTCATCGTGTCTGGGGGGGGGTTGCTGCCGTGTCTTTTTGGACTATAGCTCTTTTTATTGTGGCAGACCCTTTTGATGTGCCCCCTTTTATTACAAGCCCGGTATATTGTGTCGAGGAACCTGCATTTAGACCACGGGTGATTGCCTCCGCAACCCGCACATTGAAATTCCTGCCAATTCTTCCTCTTTTCGCGCCATTTTCTATCTGACTAGAGTCTATGGACATCTTCGTCATTGTCTTTGGTGTCACTCTGGGTTTTGACGTCCTCGTGGTGGATTGTTGCTGTGGGCTGTTTCTTTCCTTCCTCTGATATCTTCTTCTTCCTGGTTTGGGTTGGCAGGTCTGGAACTGCGTACATTTGCTGCATGGTGGCTGCTGACTTTTTAGCTGCTTCGGCGGCGGTTGCCTCAGCAATGGCCTCGGCCATGGTTATGTTCGGCCTGTTGAGTAGTTTGCTCTGAAGGGTAGAGTCTTTCAGGCCGAGGACTACGGTTATGAGGACTCAGCAATGGCCTCGGCCACGGTTATGTTCGGCCTGTTGAGTAGTTTGCTCTGAAGGGTAGAGTCTTTCAGGCCGAGGACTACGCGGTCTCTCATAGCCTCGTCCATGTTTTGAAACTTGCATGCTCCTCCAATGTGTCTCAAGGCTGCCACAAAATCTGCTATGGTTTCATCCTCCTTCTGATCCCTTTTGTAAAATTAGATTTGAGACCACCGGTGCATAGTGTGTTCAGAGAATTCGGTTCAGGTCGAACCAGGTCATCTGCTTGACATCTCTGGGTTTCGCCAGTGCCTTCGCCATTTTGAATACGGTTGGTCCGCAGTGTGTAAGGAAGACAGTCCTCTTCCTTTGATCCGAATTTCTTTCTTTCTAAGAAGATAAGAAAGCGATCGATATACGATTCCCAATCCTCCTAATGGAGGATTAGAACTTGCCGGCCAAAGGCTCTAACCATTACACCAGACTGATTCTTGATATATCATTAAAATTATTAAAAAACACCTGTTCCCATTGCACTGCCATTTCATCTAATAAGACTATATGAAATGGTGTAGGGTTTCCTGCCTAAGCAGGGAATTGGACTAGAAGAATCCAAGATCCCTTCCAACTCCTCTGTGCTATATGCAAATTAAAGTTAAACATTATTACGCATGGCCATGTTCAAAATATATACGATGGACATGCCCATGAGGGATTTCTTCATTTGAAATCTTCAGAAGATTGCTGTCTTCGTATGGTCTTTTTGGCCAAAGGAAGGTCAAACCACAATTATGTTTAACTATCTGTGGTTTGATTTGGAAAAGGAAAGTATGCTGGGGGAAAAGCATTGACTGTGACCCTTTTAATTTGGAGGAATATGCCCTGTCTATCAAGGTGAAGATGTCTCTACTCTTGATATTGAAAGACCGTTTAATGATCCATAAAACAATGCAAGAATCTTTCTAGGGAAATTTGTAGGTTTTTCCAATTCTGGAGGTTTTTAAGAGGTTTTTCACGGTCTTCAATCTTTGTCAAAACTACCCAGAGAAGCTGAAATGGCCGAATGAAAAGCTCTCCACAAAGTTTTCTAATCAAGCAGGAATAATAATTTGTCTCTTCAGAGAAGGGATGAAGCAATGAATAATCATGCAATCTTGAGGATTGTATAATTGCTTTCCCTGCAGAGATGCAGAGGGATAAGCTAGATGAACTCTGGCTACCCCCTCCTATTGCACCATCCTATAATTCTATCATCCATGAGATATTAACGAAAGAATTCAGGCACGTAATAAAGAAGGCAGAGGACGATTTTTAAGCATAGGGCAAAGAATAGGAAGACTAACAATGAAAACATTATTTAAACATACTGACAGTAAGAAGGCCAGACAGGGTGTTGGTTGGACTGTTAAGATAAGAGAATTGTTTAAAAATGTGTGCAGGAAGGATAAGGAAATTTTAGGGAAGGTTGATCCGTTCTTTGCATGTTTTCACACTGAAGGATATGACAGAACTACTTGTAGGAGCTTTTTCAAGTTCCAAAGAAATGTGGTTTTATTATGTCTCTCAAGATCTCATTTTGGCATCTTTACCTGTTATTCAAACCCAAATAACCAGAACCAAATAAATGTTTTATGCACTTGGATGCATACAAATTTAGGTGGGGACAGGATAAACTTGTCCTGTACATTCTCCCATGCATTTTATGAATTCCTTGCAGCTTCTTAAAGGACAGAGCAGCGAAATTCAGTGAGTTTTTCTCGCTAATGATCAAGGGGTCATGGGCCAGGAAGGTTTTTCAGAATTTGGAATGGAGCCTAAACCCACACAAAGACAGACGAACACCCCCTCGTGTTTTGAAGCTTTGGGGATGAAAAAAAAGAACGCCTCCTTCAAACATTGTAAGAAGCAGCTTTCAAAAACTTTAGCCAAAACCCAGGGCTCCATTCGCAGCCTGTCTGTCAAGGGTTGTCATTTTAGCCAGATGCTTGTTCTTTTTCAGACGGCATTGGGCTGTTTTAATTTTTATGACCTTTTTATGGTCTCGGACAGCAATAAATTATTCACTGCTTCATCCCTTCTCTGAAGAGACGAATTCTTGAGGTTCTTGCTTGATCTGAAAGAAATTCGCGGAGAGCTTTTGTTTAACCAGCTTTTATAAAGATTGAAGACAGTGAAAGGAGAAGCAGGGGTAATAATAAACCGGGTTATTTTTTTGCAGGCTGCATATTTGTAGATGAAGAGCGAAGATCAAATTAGACTTGGGTGCAACCATAATAAGGTTTTGGTCCAAGATGCTGTTGTAATGGAGATTTCTAAATTATATTACTGTGTTTCTCATATAATAAGGCCAGGTCTTTTTTTTTTTTTGAGCCCCGAAAAAATGGCTAGGCCGTCTTTTCGAGGGTGACTTAATTCCCCCCCTCTTGCATCTTTGGGTGGGCAGGAGGCAACAGCTTGGATGTTGACCTTGGCGTTGGTGGGGCACTTTGTATTGGGGTCAACGCAGGCAGCACCATATCCGGGTGTGCAACAAAAGTACTTCCTAACGGCAAACCCCCCCCCACCATTCCCCCCCCATTTTGCATATTTTAATATAGGCCTTAATTTGGGGGGAGGGGCTTAATTTCATTTCATGCCTATAAAACCTGCTGGGACTTCCTATTGGGGGAGGCCGTATTGTTGGAGAAACAGGGTAGTAATTAAATCTCCATATCTAGAGACAGCATATATAGGTAGATCCTCAACTTACAACTGGTTGCTTAGTGACCATTTGAACATACCCCCAAAAGTACTTATGACCTAGTTCCAAAGGCCACCTCCTCGGTCTGTTGGTTGCATTTGGGGAACTCAGAAATTGGCCTGGAAGTCCACGATTTATATTTTTTGCTAAAAAAAACCCTGACGCTTACTTCTGGTTTCCCACAAAATATCGCATTGTGAATGAAGGGGTTAGCTTAATGGCCATGGATTCATTTAACAATCACTGTGTTCATTTAGCATCCTGCTGGAAAAAAGGGCCATAAATAACAGGTCCAGTCATGTGGTGACACCCTTATGACCATCGTGACTTGTAAGTATAATATGCAGGCTCCGTTACGGTTATGTTCACCTGTATTTATAATTTGGGGGTGAGCATATTAATCAATTATGTGCCATCCAGTTGTTTTCAACTCCTGGCATTCTCAAAAACAGATGTTTTTCTCCCATGATGATCTTCTACTCCTACCTTGCTTTTTCTAGTCTCTCAGTAGATACTTACCAATTTTTGTTTGCTTAACAACCAAAGCAAAAGAAAAAAGTCATAACACTAAGTCTGTTGCTCACTTCACAAATGTCATGACTTATGATAATGATAGACAGGATCTATGATTGTCATAAATTAAATCTATACAGAAACATACCTTACTGTTAAGATTTCCAAAGATATTCAGGGAAGCTAAGTGCAAAACTCTGCCTCGATTCTGTCATACTTTGGTTGTTCTGCTTGGAGTAGGAGTGATTTGGAAGGGACCTTGGAGGTCATCTAGTCCAACTCCCTGCTCAAGCAGGAAACCCTATACCCTTCTGGACAACTGGTTGTCCAATCTCTTTTTGAAAACCTCCAGTGATGGAGCACCAAACACCATGAAATAAAAACTGTAGTTTACTTTCTAATTCCTGCACCGAGTGTAAATTGTTTTCTATGTTTGCAGTTCCCTGGTAATCTTTTTTTTTAATCACAAGGTATATAAAAACAGCTGCTACTCCAAAGTATCCGTTTAAACAGATGCCAATGGGAACATCCTCTTCCAGTATATATAGCAAACAGGAACTTGGTATTGTGTTTAGCGATAGGAAGATTGTTCTCATATGGTGAACTGGCCTTGGCCTTAACCTTGACAATACATATAACGGAGCAATTATAATATAGGCTGGTTCACGTTATTAACTCAGAAAACAGCCCAAGAAAGAGGGATGGGCATTTGATGGCATGAAAAATTTTTTTAATGATTTGTTGTCCAGATAATGCAATCAAACAGGAGCTGAAAAGTGTGCAATAATGATTTTAAAGATCAGTCACACCGATGGTGCTGAAGACTGCCAAGTTTTCAACTCAGTCTTTGAAATTTAACCAAGCAACAGATTTGGAAGGGACCTCAGAGGTCTTCTCATCCAATGCCCATCCTGGACAAATCCAATCTCTTCTTGAAAAGCTCTGATGTTTTTGAAATTTGATTCAACAGTTGATTGAGTCGATTGGGCTCACGTTGAAATGGATTTGTGAAAAGCAGCTGTGAATTGCAGATACAAAGAAGATGGCAAGAATTTTTGGATTGAACAAGCTGTTAGCCAGTGGAACAGGCTGCCATAGGACATGAAAGGGGATTAATGGCTGGAGGACTTCAAACGAGACTGGCAAGTCCTCGGTTCAAAAGGCTGTAATGCAAGTTTAGTCCTGCACACTTAATTTAAAGGTTGTTCACTTAACATGGTTAACATGACCCCAGGACTCTGCAACCGTCATTAATTGAGTCAGATGCCCCCACTGTCTAAATTTTGATCATTTGATCATGGAGTTATAATGCAATGGTTATAAGTCTGAAAAAACGGTCATAAGTAACTTTTTCAGTGCTGCTGTAACCTAGAATGGTCTGTTGTAAACCATGGAATCCCTGTACCACTTTTTAATCCCTGTACCATACTTGAAATACTGCATCCAGTTTTGGTCACCATGATGTAAAAAGGATGTTGAGACTCTAGAAAGAGTGCAGAGAAGGGCAACAAAAAGGATTAGGGGACTGAAGGCTAAAACATACGAAGAGCGGTTGCAGGAACTGGGTATGTGTCATTTAATGAAAAGAAGGACCAGGGGAAACAGGATAGCATCTGAGGGGCTGCCCCAAAGAAGAGGAAGTCAATCTCTTCTCCAAAGCACCTGAGGGCAGGACAGGAAGCAATGGATGAAAACTAATCAAGGAGTGAAGCAAGGAGAAATTTCCTGACAGTGAGAACAATTAATCAGCGGAATGACTGATTACGTTATGGGTGCTCCAACACTGGAGGCTTTTAAGAAGAGATTGGCCAACCTTTTGTCTGAAATAGCATAGGGATTCCTGCCTGTGCAAGGGGCTGGACTAGAAGACCTCCAAGATCCCTTCCAATTCTGTTAGCTTGTAAACTTTGTGGGCATTTGGGACAAGGGTTTTGTCAGACTAGTAACTCAAATAGTGTTTTTTTCAAACAGGGTTTTTGTAAACAGGCAAAAGCTCTCTGTTGTGATTGATAAATTAACCCTAGAAATAGCCTGAAAATGCTTTCTCTGGAAAACATGTCACCCTAAAATTAGGGTGGATGGATTTTACTTTCAGAAAGTTTCAGCCTTCAGAATGTTGGGGGGAGCCCAAAGTGTCAAAACAGGCAAGATGGCAGCCATGACTACAGAGAGATTAAGCCCCTCCCCTTTCCCCCTGAGCATCAATTGTGCAGATATATCAACCATCTTGACTTTTTTGACCTTGCTCCCTTCTACAGCCACCCCTAATCAGGTTTGGGATTTGTTTTTTGTGTTCTGGTTTCCTGAAGAAACTTCCTTCTGGGGTAAAAAAAAGAAGAAGAGAAAAGAAAAACTCCATTTTTTTTCATATTAAGCCTTTTTTTTTTTATTTATTTACACCGTGACATATAATATTCTCTATATTCATTTTTAAGTCTACAATAATGGGGGAAAGAAAGATCCAGGTAGCACCACTTATATTATACACAACAGTCTTGTAATCTTTTTTTACGCAGTCGTTGCAGCTGGGGGGGGGGGGAAGAATTTTAATCTTACTGGGATAAGAAGCTCAAGACGAAATGTGACTGAAAAAAAATGCAGAAGCAGCTCTACTGCGGTTCTGAAACTTAAGGCACGGAAAGGAGCAAGTAATTTAGTTTGCATTTTTTTTCACCCTATCTTGTCCCTTCTCAAAATCAAAGGGAGCCCTAAATTACTTTCCTTTTTCTGAAAGGTGCCTCTCATACCCAAATGAACCTAGAAGTGAATGAGGAAAGAATTCATCGCATTGTACTGTCGTCCCACTTACCAATTTCTCTCTTTGATCATTTTATTCCTACAGATAGCCAGAGGGAGGATAATAACTCTGCTTCTGTAATAAAAAACGGAATCGCTTTTATGCCAAATGAGGTCTCCAATCGTGTGCCCCAAAATTCCCACCATTTATTTGGACCATTTATTCAGTTGATTTATCCATGAAATATGTCAACATTTTCATGGTGAGGAAGAAAAATCGGCAGTTCATGCCATAATAATTCCCGTTATCAACTTCATCACTACTAAGTACAGTTGGGGCATAGATTATCCTGCATAGTGTTTCTTAACCTTGGGAATTTTTAAGATGTGCGGACTTCAACTCCCAGAATTCCCTGGCCAGCATGATTAGATAGACTTCTCTTCCAAGAATTCCACAGTCAGCAAGAGTGGACTTCAGATCCCAGAATTCCCTAACCAGTCATGAGCCGGCCTCAGTATTTGAACTGATGAATTCTGGGAATTGAAGTCCACACACCTTAAAGTTCTCGTGTTTGAGACGCACCACCTAAATCAGAGGTCTCCAATTTTGGCAAGTTTAAGCCCCAGCAAAGCTAGCTGGAGAATTCTGGGAGTTGAAGTCCTCCAGGCTTAAAGTTGCCAAGGTTGGAGACCCCCTGGCCTAAATAGTAAAAATTCATGTATGGAGAGCAACCCCGGTATGATCTATTCAAATAGTTTCTCCACGGAGATAAAATAATAAATAGACTGCAGACTTTTTATTTCCACAACACAGAACCAGAGGTCCAGGACCATCTTGGCAAACTACATTTCGAGCCTAAAAAAGGCAAGCTTCAGTTACAGAAGTTTAAAAGAAGAGATTGCCCTGCCGGTTTAGTTCTCTAGTAGCCAAGAGTTCCAAGGACTGAATTAAAGAGAGATGACAATTCAATTATTTTAAAAAAAATAAAATGAAAGAAAAAAGAATAGGCAGTGATGTTTTTAGTTCCAAACTATTTTAGACTACCCAAACGAAACATCCTTGGGAACAAGATCTTAATTGTGCTCTTTTTTTTTGTTTGTTTGTTTAATTTTGGCTTCCTAGCTTTAAAATGGACCCAGATTGTTGTCATCACTTGCTTTTTTTTTTTTTTTTAAACAAGAAAGGGGGTTGCCATCGGTATTGTTCAACCAATATAATCACAGGATGTGGCAGGGATTCAGCAATGGAATTTGATGGGATGTGGACAGATTTACTGCTCTTTTTTCCCCTTGGTTTGGGTTGACCTTCTCGTTTCCATAACATTGGAGGCTCGAAAGAGAAGTCCAGCCATCTTTTCTCGGATGCCGCAAAGGAGGGATTACAGCTGGGGTGGTCCATGACGAAGGTCGTTCGGTGGGTTTGCATCCGATCGGGGGGCCAGGCAACGAGTAATGCACCGGGGTTCCCTCTGGGGGCGGAGCTTGGTTTTGCTGGAAGACGTCAGTCACAAGATGGGCTCTGTGCCATTCCAATCGACCCTGGCTCCTTTCCATCTGAAAGGCCCAAAGAAGCAGAGATTCATTTTGGAGATTCCCCAAAAGTTGTTCATCTCCAGCAATTCCCTGTAAAGCAGAGGTGGGTATTCAGCTGGTTCTGACCAGTTCTGGAGAACCAGTAGCGGAAATTTTGGGTAGTTCAAAGAACCAGCAAACACAACCTCTGGTTGGCCCCGCCAACCCCATCTATTCTCTGCCTCCCATTGAGTCCCAGTTGATTGGCTGGGTCTCTTTGGTTGCCCTGCACAGGAGAATGGAGCTGGAAAGCAGGCTAGTGGGGTGGGGAAGGAAGGGGATTTTGCAGTATATCCTTCCTCTGCCACACCCATCAAGCCATGCCCACAGAACCGGTAGTAAAAATTTTTTGAATCCCACCACTGCTGAAAAGAAACTACACTCAAAAAGGCTTAAAATGGGCAGGAGTTTGTAAGAGGTTTTAGTGGAGAAGTAGAGGGGAGATACAGATGGTCCTCGACTTACAAACGCAATGGACCCCAAAACTAAGCGAGGCAGTTGTTAAGCGAGTTCTGCCTTGTTTTACGACCTTTTTAGTCACCACAGTTAAGTGAATCGTTGCAATTGTTAAGTTGGAAGCACCATTGTTAAGGAAATTTGGGCTTTGCTTGTCAGAAAGTCTCAAAAGGGGATCACGTGACCCTGGGGAACACTGCAACCATCATAAATATGAACCGGTTGCCAGGCGCCTGTATTTTCATCACGTGATGAAAATTGGGGGGATGCCACAACGGTCGTTAAGTGTGGAAAACAGTCATAAATTGTTTGTTTTTTCTCAGTGCTGTTGTAACTTTGAACGGTCACTAAATGAACTGCTGTAAGTCAGGGTCCACCAATACAGGTATTCCTCAATTTATAACCATTTGTTTAGTGATCGCTTAGATGAGCCAATCTCTGTTTCCCGACCACCACAACTTAGGAACGGGTTCCATTACAGTCATAAAATGAGGATTATTTGCAATTAAAAAAAAACCAAAAAAAAACCCCAAAAATCCACGCTGGATATTTCTTCTGACCAAGGGCAGATCCTCCCAAGGAAAAGCATGCGAGATAAATCTACGGAAGAATCAAAGCCAAAAATGTGTGTGTAGTGTGTGTGTGTGTGTGTGTATTTGTACATTGTGTTCCTGGCTGGCCAGTCCTCTCTTCCATGGACTGGAAGTGAAAAACCCACCCTTGCAAGAATCCACGATGGCACTGTACATCTCAGACAGTCTGTTTTACGATTTAGTAAGGCAACCTGGCCTTTGGAGGGAACAGCCCAAACTGTTATTCAACGGCCCAGCTTCTGAGTCTCGACAGGGGGGAACAATAGGGCCTAGCCGGCATCTCCTAATTGGCGCCCTTTGCCTGCAGGACGGAGGCTCCAAGAAGCCAGGACTGGCTGTTCTCTTAACAAGGCCCACCATTCATGCTTATTTATGGCCCTGGCTTCAAGCAGAGCCAAATTGACGAACGCTATTGAAATCTTTCTTGGGAAGCAGAGAAAGAGACAAAAAGTGGGGCAGAAGAACCCGGCTTTTTGGAACAATATTGCTGGCCACCTTAACTGAACCCCAGAAAGACCCTCTGAAGGTTCAGTGGCGTCGAATTCAGCCGCAGTGATCTTCCCTCCCAGCCGGTTTTAACTTCTACCCTTTTAAAAAGTCATAGAAAGCTGCAAAAAGTTCAGGTCTCTGTCTGAACTCCCACGACTGCTGTAGGAGACGTTGTACACGATGATGATGATGGTGGTGGTGGTGATGATGATGATGATTGTGTTTGTTTCGGACGGTGATTTATTTCTCCTAGAAAAAAGAGGACTTTATTCTCCGGGCAAATAAAAGGAATGGAGAAATAATTCAGTTCCCTGGCACAGATGGGGATTTTTTTTAAAAAAACTAAAGCCAAATGTATCAGCATGCCATTCTTGGTTTTTATAAAAAATAATAACAACTTTATTAGAATTTTAAAGCGAAAGGTAAAAACTAATAAGAACAAGTGCTGAGAATGAAAAAAAGAAAAAAGAAAAAGGAAAGAAGAAAAGTACAACGGTTCAGAAATAAAAGAGAAAGGGAATATTTAAAAATGACTTCTGGTTTTCTTTTGGAGAAACCATTGGAAGCTTTCAAAAAGAGACTGGATATATTCTATCCTATTCTATTTCCTATTCTATTTCCTATTCTATTTCCTATTCTATTCTATTCTATTCCATATTCTATTCTATTTTATTCTATTCTATTCCATATTCTATTCTATTCCATATTCCATTTCCTATTTTATTCTATTCCATATTCCATTCTATTCCATATTCCATTCTATTCCATATTCTATTCTATTCCATATTCCATTTCCTACTCTATTCTGTTCTATTCTATTCCATATTCTATTCCCTATTCTATTCCCTATTCTATTTTATTCTATTCTATTCCATATTCCATTTGCTATTTTATTTCCTATTCTATTCTATTCCATATTCTATTCTATATTCCATTTCCTATTCTATTCCATTTCCTATCCTATTCTATTCCATTTCCTATTCTACTCTATTCCATATTTTGTTCCATATTCTATTTTATTCTATTCCATATTCCATATTCCATATTCCATATTCCATATTCCATATTCCATATTCCATTTCCTATTCCATTCCATTCTATTCTATTCCATCCCATTCCATATTTTCTATTCTGTTCTGTTCTAGTTCTGTTCCGTTCCATTCCAACAATAGAATATTGTTCTAAATCTGTCAGAAATGGTGTAGAGTCTTCTGCTTGGGCGGGGGGTTGGACTAGATGACCTACAAGGTCCCTTCCAACTCTGATCTGATTTTTTACAGCAGCCAAAAGAATAAGTCCAAATTTATACAACTCTGCGGTTACGACATTTCTTTTCTATCAAGCAAGATAAATGCTAACAGAGGCAGGTCTTCATTTGTGGTGGGAGGGGAATCCAAGGTTGAGAAAAATAAACAAGAAAACATAAGTAGCCTTTTCTAGATAGGGTAGAGTTAACCTGAGTTATTTCCTCCCTTGGAGACAGAAAACAAGGAAGGATTAAGAGGACAAAACAAGTCTTCCTTTGGGCAATGAAATGTATTTGTCCGATCAAAAAAGATCAAGGAAACCCACATTCCATTCTCTCTTCGATCTTAATTCAACTTCTTAAGCATATCAATTTCTTAAGCATATTTTGGAGACTTGAATTAACAAGGACCTTAAGCCAAGGAATCTGAAGATGCTAATGACTTTGCAATGGTGTGTGATTGGAGCCCAGGGGTGAAATATTTCCAAAAGGTTATCATTCACAAAGAGATCAAAAATTTAAGTTTCCCCAGGCCGGGTGCAGACATTCTAAGAAGTGTTGTGGAAGAAAAAAAAAACACCTCTCTTTTTGTGTTTATTTATTTATTTATTTTTAAATCCATTCTGCAATCTGCAAACTCTGGAGACCATTATGAAATTTATTATATTTTTCTCCCCACTAAATCAGCTGCAACCGCTAAACACCCCAGCAATTCCCCCCACTTCCCCTTGTAGGATTCTAAATAATAATAATCATAAAATCCACAGGAAATAATTGGCAATGGATGTGATGGGAGCCATGCAGCTTCCCAGTTGCCATAGAAGCCATTTTTTTAATATATATTTTAGCTAAAGGAGGTCTGCTGTGTTTATCTTTACTGTATATGGGGAATTGGAATGCAGGAAAAAGATTTATTTATCTGCACCCATGTTTGCAAGGAAAGGGGTGAAGAGGGCAGCCTGGAAAGCCAAGAAGATTGTGATTGTGCAATCTGCATCGCTGCTGCACGCTGATACAAAGGGACACAGATGCAACAGTGTGAATAGATGCAACAGTATAGTAATTGTATAGTAGTGGAGTACAGAACAGAGAAGACCAGAACAGAACAGGATATTCTGCATAAGGGCATGGAAAACACATTGCATTTATTAATTGCCCAATGGTACGTGACTTTTGGGTAAAAAAAAAAAAGGAAAAAAAGAAATACAGATAGTCCTTGATGTACAACCACAATGGAGCCTAAAATTTCTGCTTCTGAGTGAGACATTTGTGAAATGAATTCTGCCCCATTTTATGGCCTTACTGAATTAACTGTTGTAAGCCAATGATTAGAACAAAATAGAAATTCTGCAGAAAGGCATGGAATCTACACTGCACACACACACACAAACATGTAAATTTACACGTGTAGATAAATGTAAATTTATATGTGTGTATATGTGTATGTATGTATATGTATGTACACACACCCTAAGATAATTGGGGGACAGGAGGTTAAAACATACGAAGACAGGTCTACTCTAACTGAGAGGAGTGACACAATAGCAGTCTTCCAATATTTGAAGGCTTATCACAAAAAACAAGGGGTCAGTTTATTCTCCAGAGCCCCTGAAGGCAGGGAAAGAAGCAACGTGTGGAAACTCATCAAGGAGAGAAGCAACTTAGAAATAAGGAGGAATTTCCTGACAGGGAGGACAATCAACCAATGGAACTGCTTGCCACGAGAAGTTGTGGATGCTCCAACAATGGAGGTTTGAAAGAAGAGACTGAAAAGCCATCTGATTGCCATGGTATAGGGCAATGATGGCTAAGCTTTTCCATGAAAGTGTGTGTGCTTGCACTCATGATGCAACACACATGGATGCCCCCTCCCCTTGTGCATGCGACCCTAGGTGTGCGCTCTGCCCCCTGCATATGTGCACGAATCTCCTGTGCACAGGTCTCCTCCCACGCATGCATGGCAGATCCCCGACAATCAGATGGCTGGCGGGGGGGGGACGGGGCACGTGCATGCGCAGTGGGGCTCTTCCGAGCGACCTCTCGCCGGCCAGCACAAATAGCTCTGCATGCCACTTCTGGCACACATGTTCCATAGGTTCACCATTCATGGGTATTGGGTTTTCAGCCTGATCAGGGGGCTGGACTAGAAGACCTCCAAGGTCTCTTCCAACTCTGTCATTCTGTTATGGGGAAGGGGAGTGGCACTTACTTCGTCCGAATGCAATGCTCCAAAGGGGAAACGAGGTCGTCCTCTGGGCTTTTCCCATAAAGCTGTGAGGTGTCTGTGGAGACAAAGGAGGTCAGCATACATTGTCCTCAATTAACGATCCCATCTTGATTCGTCTGCCCACAATGACATGGCGACTGTTGGCAGAATTCACCCGCCCCTCGTTTAAAGGAGACAGGGATGAATACCATCAGCGATTATGAATCTAGTAGACAGATTTACAGGTAGTCCTTGACTTACAGCAGTTCAGTTAGTGACCGTGTGAAGTTACAATAGCACTGAAAAAAATGGTCATTTTTCACGCTTATGACTGTTGCAGCATCCCATTGGTGGAATTCTACTGGTTCGGTCCAGTTTGACTGAACTGGTAGCTCCAAGGATCACCTGTGAGCAAACTGGTTCTCTCCAACAATCAGCTGTTGGGCCCACTCGCCTGCCTTGGTTCTATACTGATCTTTATTTACTGGATTTCAAGCTCAGCTGCTTCATGGGGCACAGCGGATTGCCATGTGTCAGCTGTTGAAGACATAGGGAGAATGAAGGATTGCAGGGGAAGGTCAGTAGCAAATCGTCTGTGTGCATGCACAAAACGTGCACTCACTAAGACGGTTGTTACACTGGTTGAGTCACACCCCTGAGCCACACCCACTACGCCATGCCCACAAAACCAGTAGTAAACCATGGACATACAATTAAAATTCAGATGCTTAGCAAATGACTCATATTTACGACGGTTGCAAATGTCCCGTGGTGGGTGTCACATAATCCCCTTTTGCGATCTTCTGACAAGCAAAGCCGATGGGGAAGACGGATTCGCTTCACCAGCATTTGACTAATTTCACCACTGCAGTGATTCAGTTAACACGTGTGGCAAGGGAAGCCTTAAAACGGAGGCGAGACTCGCTTAACAAATGCCTCACTGAGCAACGTAAATGTTGGGCTGAATCACAGTTGTAAGTCGAGGGATACCTGTGCATCTCAGTAGTTTGTGGAATGGATCTGGTCTTAAGCTCCAACATGGACGGAGGCTTCCATCTATATTTCAACACTTGAATGGTCCCCTCTGATTTTATTTCCTTGGGCTCCAAGATCACTGCAGTCATGAAATTAAAAGATGCCTGGTCCTCGTGAGGAAAGCTATGGCAAACCTAGGTGGCAAATTAAAAAGCAAACACCTGTTCAGGTATTGAGATTTAGGAGCTGACCAGCTGTTGTAAGGCTGATGCAACGTAAGGCTGATGCAATGTAAGGCTGATGCAATGAAGATGAATCAGAATAGGTATTGCTGGTTTTAGACTAAGAAGGGGTCCACAGAAGTTTTACTCCTTTAAGAGGTATTTATATCAGGCAGCCATTAGAGGACATATTCTCTCTCCTGGTGTCCTATCTTCATTGCAGTATTCTGTGCAGAGTTAAGAAGATCGATGGCTTGCCAGGCATTGCCTACCATGTATATTTTTGTATATGTCTTGTATATAAGCCACTGTTAAGGCCCTGTCACATCGGCCGACGGATGCAAAACGTATGTAAAAAGAACACAGCGGACGAGAAAATGTTCCATCCGTTGTTATCCGCTCTCAAAAGTGCCCCAAATTTGCATAAAGAGAACGGACAACAACGGAAAGGAACGGACATGGGGAGGACGTAGCAAGAATGTTAAGTGGATGCTCCACGGAAGCCTAGTGGATGGAAACGGATGGAAGCGGATGACACATCCGCAGGGCTTCCGGAGGAGCACAGCGAAGCAGACGTGCAGCGGAAGGAGCGGATGCAGAGCGGATGCCTAGCGGATGACGCAGATGCAGAGCAGATGCCTAGCGGATGCAAAGCGTTCACTGCGCATGTGGGGAGGATGCATTGCGTCAGCCCCGCGGATATAAAAGGATGCAGCTTGCAAGCAGGTCACCATTCAGAGGAAACACCTGCTGCCAGACACAGCTCCAGCCAACAACCATGGGGAAGAAGAGGAAGCCTGGCCTACTCCTGCCAGCCCTGGCAAGAAGGACAGGGCCACCATCCCACCCCCTGGCGCTGACTCTGCTTCTGCTGGTGCTTCTGCTGCTGACTCTGCTGGTGCTGGTGCTTCTGCTGGTGCTGACTCTGCTTCTGCTGGGGCTTCTGCTGGTGGTGCTGCTCCAGGTGCTGGTGCTTCTGCTGGTGCTTACTCTGCTGGTGCTGCTCCTGGTGCTGGGGCTTCTGCTGGGGCTTACTCTGCTGGTGCTGCTCCTGGTGCTGGTGCTTCTGCTGGTGCTTACTCTGCTGGTGCTGCTCCTGGTCCTGCTGGTGCTGCTGGTCCTGCTTTTGCTGCTGCTGCTGTTGCTGCTGCTGCTGGTGGTGGTGTGGTGGACCAGCCCCTAGAACCTCAAAGCCATACTGATGAGGGCCCAGAAGGCCCTGCCAGAGGGAGGAAGAGGCAATTGCGCGATAGGGAGTGGAGACAGTACTCCATCGAAGAGGAACATGAGGATGAGGTGCTCGAATGGCTGAGGGAGAATGAGTACCTCTGGCGGAAGGGACACAGGCTCTATCGAGACACCAAGCGGAAGCAGGCGAGTTGGAGAGAGAAAGCGGAGAGTCTGGGTTACACTTCGGAGGTCCTCCTCGGGTGGTGGAAGCACATGCACACCTGGTATGGGAAGCTGCACCTGAAGAAGTCTGGCTAGGCCCCCGTCAAGCTCACTGACCGGGAGACCTACGTGATGGCCAAGTGCAGATTCTTGGAGGGTGAGGTCCGCCACCGAGGAGCAGCCCCTCTGTCAACCCTCTCTCTCAGGCAGCTCACAGAGAGCCAGTCCTCTTCTGGCCAAGAGTCAACTCCTGTGTCCAGGCAGGTATCTGTGGAGCGCCCCACGACGGAGACCCCCCCGACAGCTGCACTCCCCATGGCAGAGCACATGGAGGACCCCCTGACACAGTTGGAGCAAGGAGAGGCCACTGCCACCAGAGACCAACCCACCCCCACCCCCAGTTCCACCTCCACAGAAAGCAGGCAGAGAGCCAGACCGGAGGGATAGAGCCACACTGTCCTGCTGGAGATCAGGGACACCATCAAAAGCAGCGTAGATCTCCTCTCTCAGCTGGTACACACTGACATAACATCCTCAAACTGCAAGGCCTTCCTCACCTACGTCAACCAGACCCTCATGGACATGTCCGAATCCCAGTACCAGGTGATCAAGGAGAGGATCACAGGTCTTCTGCACAACCCTCCAGGCCCAGCTGAACCTGCTCTGACCCAGTCCAGGTCTGCTCCTCCACCCCAGGTGATGTCACTGCCCTTCCAAGGCTTTCCACAGGCCCTCACCTACCAAGGCTACGGCTACCAGGAGTTCCAGCAGCACAGGCAGCCCTTCCCAGTCCAGGCACAGGTTCATCACATGCCACCGGTGCCACCGATGCCACCGACGCCACAGATGCCACCGACACCACAGATGCCACCCACGCTACTGACGCCTCACCTCGCTCATTTGCAGACCAGACAGCCCCACTACACTCCTCCTTCCTCCACCCCACAGCCAAGCCCGGCCTCAGAACATCTGTCATCGGTATTGGGACTGACACCCCATGTCATGGAGGAAGGGGCTCTCAACATCACAGGACTGAGCTAGCTCTCTGAGAGCTTCCTCCACACACCATCCCCTGTTGTCCTCTCGGGGCCAGGCACCCCAATGGTGCCTCAGACCAGAACTCCAGCAGCAGCCACCTCCACAGCACCTGGACCCTTCACCCCTCAGACCATGGGCACACCTCAGAGTGACTGAGAAGAGTACCAGAGACTGGGTTGCTACCTGTTGACTTTATCTTTGCTTGGGACACTTTACTTGGGTCATTTTGCTTTTACAGTTTGTTATTAATAAAGTTTATCTTTGCTTCACACACTTGGTTCAGTTCTTTTAGTCAATAAAGTCTTGGTGGAAACTTTTAGAAATAGTTTAAGCCTTTGCATGCTTGTGGGAAGGGTAAGGATAGCAGTGGGATGGGCAGGGATACCTATGGCATGGGTAATAGCTGTGGGATGGGTTAGGATAGCAGTGGGATGGGTAATAGCTGTGGGATAGATAAACCTCCAGTGTAAGCATAGTGGGACTGTATGGTCCACCCTCCCAGGTGCCACACCAATGGCCCTTTATTATCAATAACAATTTAATCATCAACACATGTATTCATCAACACATTTCAACATAAACACAACTCTTTATTAAATGCCCTGTTCATTGTAGGGCCACTCAACATACATGGCCCAATCTCATCAGTGTGATGAGACAGGCTGAAGGAAGCATCCATTAACCATCTACCATCCTGTCTTGCCACTCCACTGCTCCAGCTGGGGAGTTGCACCAGTGTCTCAGGAGGTTGCGCTGCTTCTTCCCTTCACGTGAAGCTCTGTTGGGGCCTTGCACATCCACAGTATCTATCAGGTTTCGCCCTTGCCTCCATTCCCCAGGCTCCATGTCCCCATTGCCTTGTTGACGGTCGACAAGTCTGTTCTGCCACACTGGGTAGCGGGTGCGCATGAGATTGTGCAGGATGTAGCAAGCTTCCACGATGTTCCTCACGGTCTCTGAGTGATGCTGCATGGTGGTGAGAAGTACCTGGAACCTGTTGGCCAGGATGCCAAAGGCATTCTCCACCACCCGCCTTGCCCTGGACAGTCTGTAGTTAAAGATCCTCTCTTCACGGGTGAGGAGTCTGGAAGTGTAGGGCTTCATGAGGTAGGTTGTGAGGGAGAAGGCGTCATCCCCCACGATGAAGTAGGACACATCTTGTGTGTCGTTGGGCAGGGGGTCTGGATCTGGGAAGGCCATGATGAGGTTGCGTTCCAGCCCCTCCTTGAGGTGACTGGCGTTGTATACCTGGGCATCTGAAGATGAGCTGTTGCCTGAAGCATCGATGTACATGAACTTGTAGTCAGCATCGACCATGGCGAAGAGGATGATGCTGAAGAAGCCCTTGGAGTTGAAATAAGTGGACCCTGAGTTGGCTGGAGCTTTGCAGGCCACGTGCTTCCCATCTATGGCTCCAACGGTGTGTGGGAAGTTCCACTTCTGATACACTGTTCTGCAACTTTCTTCCAGCCGTCTTCAGTGGAGGGGCACTGGAGGAGCTCCTCCACGTATTCTTCGATGATGGCCTGCACCACTTCTCTGACCACAATGTTGATGGTGTTGTGTGGCACTCTCCAGGTGTACTGCATGTTCCTCTACGTGGTCCCGGAGGCCAGGTGGCACAGGGTCAGTGCCACCTTCAGCCCAGGGTCCAGGCTGGGCCGGAAGTTGGTGTTTGCCTTGGTCAACCTGGATCTCAGCTGCTCCACAACTTCGTCAAACATGGCTGGCGGCATCCTCATGAAGTTCTGGAATGCACGAGGGTCTTCGTTCCTCAGCTCCACCATCAGCTTGTTATACAGTCCATACTCGGCTCTTCTCGCGATCCATCTTCGGACCCAGACACTTCTTGGACGCCTCATTTTCTTCCTGTAGAACAGGTGAAAGAGCCTGTAGAGGGCTTTGCATTGTTGTAGAATGATGGCGGCTACCAAAAGGAATGTGCGACGATCCATGGTGGAGATGACTGGATGCTGTGGAAGAGTAAAAGCCAGATGAAGGCTGAAGAGGTCTGCACCGCAGGGCTGCTGGACTGAAAGTGAGATTCAGGTGAGTTCCTCCCCCTTTTTAGAGGAAATATAGGTTTTCCTCAGACATCCTAAATATCCGAGATACGTCCTGTATACGAACGTTTTTTCTGTTTTAATGCTTTCTATGTGAGCTGCATCCGCTTTCATCCTTTGTACGTCTGTGCTACTAACGCTGCGTGTCGGTTCCGGGTCCGTTTCGCTTCCTCCCTGTTTCCGTTTTCTGCTGGAGCGGATGTGAGTTGCGCGGATGCGCAGCGGATGCCTAGCGGACATAGCGGACGCGTAATGGATGACGACGGACGTATAACGGATGTTCTCCGTATGTGTAGCGGATGTAGAACAGACGCGTTGGATACTTTATCTTCTCAAAAAGTTTTGTGCAGCTCAAAACTTTTTGAGCGGATGAAATCACAGTAGACGGATGCTGGACGGATAGAGACTATGAAAAACGGACGCAGTGAGTACAGAACAGATGCATCGCGTTAACCAATGGATGGCAAGTGTTTCTCTCCGTTTTACATCCTCTTTCCATCCGTTGGTGCTGTGTGACATGGGCTTTAAATGTCTAAGCCTTTGTATGCCATATTTTGCTACTGGGTTGTCTCACAATAGTAGTCACACTGTAAATGCTCTGACAATACCACCCTTTCTGACAAAGATCCATGTGGTCAAAGCTCTGCTTTTCCCAGTAGTCATGTATGGCCAGGAGAGATGGACCATAAGAGAGGCTGAGCACTGAACAACTGAATTGTGATTCTGGATCAGGAGTCTCCAAGCTTGGCAACTTTAAGACTTGAAAACTTCAACTCCCAGTCTTGAACTCTGGGAGTTGAAGTCCATAAGTCTTAAAGTTGCCGAGGTTGGAGACTTTTATTCTGGAGAAGGTTCTTGAGAAACGCTTGGACTTCAAGGTGATCCAATCAATCAGTGTCCCAAAGGTTTTTTTTTCAAGAGGCAACTGGACAGTCCTAAATCCTCCCCTTCCTCACCATCCAGCCAGAGCCAAAGAAGCTTCTAGGATGAGAAGCGAAAGGTCTTCAAAGGAAAACCAGAAATTCCAGATGCCTCCTGAGAAAGCACCTTTGGGACCACTGTGACTTGGATGACTGAGAATCTCCACAGAACTTTAGCTGTGCACTTTGGGATGGACACCCTTGAATGATATGGGAGCATGAATGGATTCCCAGAAAAAAATCGCAGGCTACAGGAACCTTTTCAGCAAGGAGGATCCATCCTTTCCAAGAAGGATCCACAGTCGTTTGCACCACTCAGGGGATCCTGGAGACACAGAAAAGCTTCCAAGTGACCTCAAGGACTCTCTAAAAAGATGCAAATGACCAGCTGTCTGCAAGGAATATAGTACATCCTCCCATTCCCCACCATCCAGCCAGAGCTGAAGAAGCTTCTTGGATGCGAAACATCTTCAGAAAAAAAACAACAGAAGTTCAAGATGCCTCATGAGAAAGCACCTTTGGGATCACTGTGACCTGGATGACTGAGACTCTAGAAAAAGTACAAAGAATAACATCAAGGTTGAATAGAGAACTGGAGGCAAAAACATATAAGAACGGTTGCAGGAACTGGGTATTCAGCAGGTTCTGACCAGTTCTGGAGAAATTTTGAGGAGTTCGGAGAACTGGCAAATCCCACCTCTGACTGGCCCCGCCAACCCCATCTCTGCCCCCCCGAGTCCCAACTGATCAAAGAAGACCAGCTGGGTCTTCTTTGGTTGCCCTGCACAGGAGAACGGAGCTGGAAAGCAGGTTAGGGGTGTGTGGAAGGAATGGAGATTTTACAATATCCTTCCCCTGCCATGCCCACCAAGACAAGACAAGCCCACCAAGCCCCACCCACAGAATTGATAGTAAAAAAATGTGCATCCCAACACTGCTGGGTATGTCTAGTCTAATGAAAAGAAGGACAAGGGGAGACATGATAGCTGTATTCCAATGTCTCAGGGGCTGCCCCAAAGAATAGGGAGTCAAGCTATTCTCCAAAGCACCTGAGGAGGGGACAAGAAGCAACAGATGGAAACTCATCAAGGAGAGAAACAACCTGGAACTAAGGAGAAACTTCCTGAATGTTAGAACAATTAATCAGTGCAGCAACTTGCCTGTAGAAGTTGTAAATGCTCCAAAACTGGAAGTTTTTAAGAAGATGTTGGACAACCCTTTGTCTGAAGAGGTGTAGGGTTTCCTGCCTAGGCAGGGGGTTGGATTAGAAGACCTCCAAGGTCCCTTCCAACTCTGTTATTCTATTTTATTCTAAGTTAAAAACAATTGAAATCCAGATGCCTTCTGAAAAAGCACTTTTGGGACAACCATGACCTGGATGACTGAGAATCTCTGTAGACAATCTAGTCAATGCTGGAGGAAATTAACCCTGGATGGACAAAGATCCTGAATCTCAAATATTTTGGTCACCAAATAAGGAGAGAAGATCCTGGGAAAGATGGAAGGCAAACGGAGAAGGAGAGGGCAGAGGATGAGATGGTTAGATAGTGTCATCACCGCAATGAACATGAATTTGGAAACACTCCAGGAGACAATGGAGGACGGGGGTGGTGGTGGGTCCTGGCATGATCCTCGGGTTTTGCACAACCAAAAGTTGAGTTTGGCCAAGTGGGTATCTTTCAAAGACCAGGAGAAGCCGGGAGAAGATGGATGCAACTTCTGGCCAGAAGTTTGCCCCAAAGCTAGAAAGAACGAAAGTGAATTGCAGCAAGCGAGCAAGCAAATTCCACCCCATTTCTTTCAAAACAAGTCATGCACCCCCCTGCATCCGCCCCCCCATCTACCAGGAGGTCTGGGTGTGTGTGTGGGGGGGAAAACAGATGGCACAGTTAGATCTGTGGGCGTCCTGTGAAAACAAAAATTTCAGGCTGCCAAAGATGACAACAGGTTAAAAGGGAGGGGCACAAGGAAGGCAGAAATGTCAGGTTCCACAGCTCTGCAATTACACCCCCGAGGTGAGAAATAAACAGGAGGGCAGGGAGGAAAACAAGGGCACCTGACAGCAGAACAACAGAGGAAAATGGGCTAGGAGATGCCATTTTTTGATAAATGTCTTTCAAACAGGGTTGCCCATTTGGAATTGCAAACTAATGGGCAGCGGAGGTTAAAAAGAAAAGGAAAAAACTGCCTGAAATTTATTGCCATGGATGTTTAAGAAAAAAAAATTAATAGCTTGCCATTTTCCTGTATTTTCATAAAGTCCCCGAGTTAATGACTGTGACTTACGGAACTTCCACTGCTAAGCAAAGCAATTGAGTCCCGTCCAATTTCATTCGTTTTATTTATTTATTAAAAATTTTATGGCGCCCCCCCCACTTGGGGGGCTCCATTTTATGGCCTCTTTTTTGGGGGGGCACTGTGGTTAAGCAAACCCCTGAAGTTGTTAAGTGAGTTAATTCCCTGGTCGTTAAATGAATCCAGCTTCCCCCCAGGTTAACTTTGCTGAGTTCCCATGGTTGTGTGATTGCTGCCTGGGTTCTTGGCAACAAGTTCGCATTTGCGACGGGATTACAGAATTGTGTGGTCAGGTGAGTTTGAGACCCTAACCCAGCCAGCCCTCTTACAAGTTGATGAGGAAGTCAGGAGGAAATTCACCTATTGCAGTCATGCAGTGTCTTGCTTAATGACTCTGGTGACTTGCTTAACAACAGTGGTTAAAAAGAAGCTGGTAAAACTGTGCAAAGCCTCACTTAACAACCACATCAGTTTAACTATAAATTTTTGGTCCCAACTGCACAGGTGGTCTTTGACTTACAACCACAAACTGAGCCAAAAATTTATCTTGATTAAATGAGGAATTTGTTAAGCGAGCTTTGCCCATTTTACAACCTCTGTTGCCTCAGTTGTTAAAGTGAACCACTGCAGATGATTAAGTTGGTAACTTGGTTGTTAAATGAATCTGGCTTCTCTCAAGTGCTTTGCTTGTCAGAAGGTCACAAAAGGGGATCGCAAAAGGGGATTTTTGACACTTTGCTTGTCAAAAGGTCGAAAAAAGGGATCACGTGATTCCCCCCCCCCCCGGGTCACTGCATCCGTCATAGGTATGAAAGGGTTGCCAAGCATCCAAATTTTGATCACATGACAACAGGAATGTTGCCACAGTCATAGGTGTGCAAAAACAGTCTCACCTTTACCAGTGTCCTCTTTTTCCAGTGTATTGTAATTTCAAATAGTCACTAAATGAATAGTTGTAAATTGAGGATTAGCTATATTAACAACTTGCCCCTGTTGACACTTATATTTGATTATTATACATACAGAGGAGAGAGAGAGAAACAGAGGGGGATGATAGACAGACAGACAGACAGACAGATAGATAGATAATACACACACACACACACACACACACACACACACATATAAGGGGGGAGGGAGAGAAAGACAGAAAGAAAGGGAAGATAAATACAGAGAGAGATGAAAGAAAGAGAGCCGGAAAGAAACAGAGAAGAGATGATAGATGGATAGATAGATAGACAGACAGATAGACAGATAGACAGATTTTATATACATATACATACACACACACACACACACACACACACAGAGGGGTAGAGAAAGACAGAAAGAAAGAGAACATAGATTCAGAGAGATGAGACAGAGAGGCACAGACAGACAGAAAGAAACAGAGAAAGATAGATACAGAGAGAGATGACAGATTGATAGATAAATAGATAGAGATAGAAAGATAGAAAGATAATAGAGAGAGACAGAGACAGAGAGAAGATAGATACAGAGAGAGATGAAAGAGAGAGAGAGATTGAGAAAGAGAGATTCACTTAACAGTTGTGGCAGGAAAAGTCATAAAGTGGGGCAAAATTTACATATGTCTCACTTAGCAACTAGAAATTTTGGCCTCAAACGTGGTCGTAAGTTGAAGATTACTTATACATACATACACAGACTCACACATACACACCAATTTCCCTTGGGCATAAAATATAAGTTAGGATTTCCTTGCCTATGCTGACTGATCACATTTAGGTAGGCTTGTCTGCATTGATTTGACTGAAGTAAAAGGAAACAAAATTAAACTTGTTGTGGTCTTATTGTTGTTATTTTTTTCCCCTCCTTATTGCTTTTTCTTTACTTTCTTTGGAAAAATGTCCCTGGAATTTCAGTCAAAGGCTGAGTGTTCTAGATAAATGTGCAGATCGCAGCATAATTGGATTTTGCCCTCCCAAAAAATATTTTACCTGGGATGACCTGTAATTCTGGTGGCCTGCAGTCTTAACTTCCCTGGGTGATCTCTCCAAAAAGTGAAGATTTATTATTATGATTAATGAAACATAGAGGGTACTCTAAACAACTCTGGGTGGCTTCCACTTAAAAAGTTAGTACAGAAAGAAACGGGCTAAGGGGAAGAGAAAGAAAGCAGATAAAATCATTTCTCTGTCCAAGGTCTCTGAAAAAAAGCTAATTAAATTCCTTCCTATCAGTATAAGGTCCTTGGTGCTCTGTGAGTTTGTGCAGATGTTTGCTTGCAGATGTTTCATGACCCAACTGGATAACATTGTCAGTGCTACAGTGGGAGTGGGGTTTGCGGGGGGGGGGGGAGGAGAAGGAGATTTGTGAGGCCGTTGGTGCTCTCTGAGCTTGTTTTGTTCTCCTGTAGACATTTCATGAACTAACTACGTAACATCATCAGTGCAAGAAGGGAGTGGCAGTTGCTCTGTTTATACCAATGGATTGCCTCTCAGTGTTGGTGGGAATATTTCTTTCTTTGTGATCCTTGATTAGGCTATTGTTTACTGTTAGCTTGTTTGTCTGAATTGGTAATTTCTTGATTGGGGTATTGTTTAATTCTTGTTTGTTGGCCAATATTAATCTCTAGATACTTCCATTACCTCTAGTTGGGTCATTGCCTGCAAGAAAACTACCACCAAGGATCTCACAGTCCTCCTCCTTCTCCTCTGTAGCACTGATGATATTACCTAGCTTGGTAACTAAATGTCTGCATGAAATCCCTCAAGCTTAGAAAATACTAAGGACATCACAGTTCAGTCCTGAGCTACAAATATTCTCATTTATCCATATCAGTAGTATCTGTTGAAGCCACAACTCCCAGAATTCCTAATTAGCACAGATGAAATCTGAGAAGTCTGTAAGTTGGGCTACTAATGAAGATAAGGTTAAGGAAAATTATGAATTATGATCTGCCAAGAACACAAGGAAAGCTATATTGGTCATATGTTTGATACTCCCTTAACCTTGTTCATATTTCTTGAAAGATTTCTGATCTCCTACCGATGGTTAGACGGATCTCCTCTTGCTGATTGGCTAAACCGTCATAATAATACAGGTCAAACCGCCGTTCGGTCCTCCAATCTGCCAGTAAATCCTTTCGTAAGCAGAAGAGGACGCTGAAGTGACTCTCACTGCACACCACCCAAATTGGAAACCTGGGGGTCTTGAGATAACAGCCCACCTGAGCAAAACAACAAGAAGAAGGAAAAAAGTGCATTTATTTAAAATGTCAGTCATTCAGGTCATGGTTGTCCCAAAGATGCAAAAACACAGGAGAACAAACCCATGGGGACAAGATTCAAATGTCCATTTGCATTTGAAAGACAAAGGCCGCTCTTTGGAAGACAGCAAAGTCCACACTTTGGAGAGAGAGGATCGCTGGTTTGAAAGAGGGGTCCAAGAGGCCATCTAGGTCAAAAGTGAACAGCCCTCTCTCTCAACAGAGGGGAAGGGATAGGACATCATCTATCTCCAGTCTACAACACAAATCGTTTTAAGTGTTTCAAGAAGGCTCCATTTGCATCACTCAGGTGACCCCGAGGACACAGATAAACCTCCAAGTGGCCTCAAGGAGCCTCTAAAAGGATGCAAATGACCAGCAGTCTGCAAGGAGTATAAATCCTTCCATTCCACACCATCCAGTCAGAGCTGAAGAAGCTTCTTGGATGAGAATGAAACATCTTCAATGAAAAACCAGGAAGTCCAGTTGCCTCTTAAAAAAAGCACTTTGGGGACATTAATTTAAAATAACCATTGCTTTGGAAGCCCATCAAAAGTGAATGAGTATTTTACCCATTAAAATCTAATGGGTTTTAGACCTGACAGAGGGAACCATACTAGTGTTACAGAGAAAGAGCATGGAAGCAGTCCTTGAGTTATGAACAGTCACTTAGCAACTGTTCATATGATGATAAAAAAAAAAGTACAGGCAGTCCTCGATGTCCTCAAAATCTATTTAATGACCATTCTAAGTTATAACAGCATTCTTAAAAGTGATCAATAATCACCACAGCATCATCAAGGAAGTTACAAATGGTGATCAGGCGACTCAACACCCCCCCCATGACATCATAAATGCATGCTGATAGCCAAGGACCCAAACCTATTCTCCAAAGCCCCTGAAGGCAAGAACTCAAGCAAAGGATGGACACCAATCAAGGAGAGAAGCAACCTAGAACTGAGAAGAAACTTAGTGACGGTCAGAAAACCACCTGCCTCCAGAAGTTGTGGATGCTTCAACACTGGAGATTTTCACACACTGATGGCAACATATATATATATGAACTATATATAGCAGTAGGCTACCCTCAAATTTAAAACCAATGGCTGTGATAGCCTGACCCACAGACGAACTCAATCCAGAAGCCTGATGATGGCAGATGAGATTCTGCTGAAACGTTGCTACAACTTTAAAAGCACTATAATGACGTGGGATAATACCCGAAGGAAGCTGAACACATGTAAGTACCCGCAAAAACTTTAAAAAACAAATACATACACACACGCGCAGACACACACACACACACTCTGCCCAATTTATTTTTGCAATTACAGTATCATCTCCAAGCAACCAAAGCAGTCACCTTAATCCAAGCAATTGCTTAGTAGCTCTGAGCAATTATTAACAGTTGGAAATTAATTAGGGAGGGAACCAACCTAGAATTAAGAGAAATTTCCTAACAATGAGAACAATTAACTGTTTTCTGAAATATGGCCACAGTTGAGCCCCCAATTTTTGTTACTGAGACATTTGATAAGTGAATTTTGCCCCATTTTAACTACCTTTCTGGCCACCGTTGTTAAGTGACTCACTGCAGTTGTTAAGTTAGACACCGTTAAGTGAATCTGGCTTCCCTGTTGACTTTGCTTGTAAGCAGGTTACAAAAGGGGATCACATGGCCTCCCCCGGCACACAGCAACGGTCATAAATATGAAGTCAGTGGCCAACCATCCGAATTTTGATCACCTGACCTTGGGGAGGCTGCAATGGCTGTAAGTGTGAAAATCGGTTATAAGTCACTTTTGTCAGTGATGTTGTAACTTCGATCTGCCGCTAAACGAACGGTTGTTAAGTCGAGGAGTAACGTGTATGAGAGTAAACCTTTTGACCCAAGACCTCAGACAGAATGGCCGAGAAGCCTGGATCGGTGCAGAAATCCCCATCAAAAACAAAACAGTAATGTTGAGCTGATGATTTCTGCCTTTGTGGGTCAAATTTTGTAAAAATAGCAACAGTTTTGACAGTTGTAATGGAGCCAGGGGAAAAACCAACAAAACTTGAAAAGGGTTTTCCTTTGGTCAACAAGGGAAGAGGTCCCACTGTCTGCTTTTGCCAGAGAAGTAAGAGATGATGCCAGCAGCCAAAACCCAGTTATACTTTTCTGTGAAACTAATTTTAAGAATGGGGGTGTTTGCCATAACGGTATTGATTTACACGCGTATTTCTCAACCACAGCAACTTTAAGGCATGTGGACTTCAGCTCTTAGTATTCCCCAGCTAGCTTCTTGGGGGATTTTTAAGAGAGAAAACAGCCCTAAAACAGACATTAGTTTTGATTCCCAGAGGGATACAATCCTAGGAGAGAGAAACCACAAAGCGAAGGGTGTGTCAAGTGTCAAGAAGAGGAAAAAATAGGATACGGGTGGAAATCAGATCATGGCAGGACAAAATGTACACTAAGATGTAAACTAGAGTAAAGGGTAAAACATAAATTAAAGTAAAAATTCAGCAAAAAATAAAATAAAGAATAAAGAATAACATAAAGAGTAAAGTAAGGAATAATGTAAAGGGTAAAGTAAAATAAAGAGTAAAGTAAAAAAGCAAAGTAAGAAATAAAGTAAAAATAAAGAGTAAAGAGTAAAATAAAGAGTAATGTAAAATAGTAAAGTATAAAGTAAAAGTAAAGAATAAAGAAAAAAGCAAAATAAAATAAGAAGTAAAGAATAAAGCAAAAAGTAAAAAGTAAAATAAAGAGCAAAGAGTAATATAAAGTAAAAAGCAAAGTAAGAAGTAAAGAGTAAAGCAAAGTAAAATAAAAAGTAAGGAGAAGAGTAAAAGGCAAGCATTATGGAGGCCACCCAGTGTAGCACAAAGTAACAGGGAGAAGCACAGAAACTGGAGAAGAAGAAATGATTCACCTCTTCAACTTCAGAGGTTTTCACTTTTTAGAAGCTGCAATATTTCTCTTGGGATTTAATCTCCTTTTTAGCATTGGACAAGAGGAATGTCTGCATTTCTGGGTGGATAATTTCAAGGGATAGGATTCTACTTTGGCTTCTGGCCGTGCCAACATCAACAGAAAACAGCTCCAAAAGGGTATTTCTGAGATTCTTTTCATGCTCCTCCAGTAAATAAAACTGTCCTCCAAAACCCATCAAAATACAGGCAAACCCCCTGATTTTTAGTTTTTATTATTATTTTTTCTTATCTCTTAGGTGTATAAGAGATACATCTCAAACTATCAAGAATTCTGGCATGTTTTCAGTTAAATAATCTTTTAACTGATTATAAAGTTCTCATTTAGGGAGAGGAAGAAAATGGAATGACTGGCAAAAACAATTCCCCCAAAGACTCAAGTCTTCAAAATCCATGTTTCTACATTTTGGCAACTTGAAGATATGTGTACTTCAATTTCTAGAATTTCCAGTAGAGCTGGCTGGAGAATTCTGGGAATTAAAGTCCCCATGCCTTCAAGGTAATGAGGTTGAGAATTGTTGCTCTCAAATACAGATTGATGTGGAAACCGTTTGGGTTCCAATTTTGCAATTTATAGGTAGTCTTTGACTTCATGACGCCATCACTCTGCTAAACAAATAATTCCCTCCACATTGTCCAACTGTTTGCAAAGTCTGCACTACGATTATTATTAATCTTCTCATCACTCCTTATCACCCATCCCCTCCCATTTATGACTGTATGACTGTAACTCTGTCGCTTGTATTCTTACAATTTATATTGACTGTTTCCTAGTATGATTTGATTGCTTATTGTACCCTATGACTATCATTAAGTGTTGAACCTGATGACTCTTGACTCTTGAAACTTTTCTTTTGTGTATACTGAGAGTATTTGCACCAAGACAAATTCCTTGTGTGTCCAATCACACTTGGCCAGTAAAAGAATTCCAATTCTTCTAATTTTTAGTGACTGTTTGAAGTTACAACAGCATTGAGAAAAGTGACTTATGACCATTTTTTCACACTTAACTACCATTTTTCCAATTTAAGAACTGCAGTGATTTGCTTAACAATGGTGGCAGGAAAGGTCATAAAATGAGGCAAAGCTCATCAACACATGTCTTGCCTAGCAACAAACATTTTGGGCTCAGTTATGGTTGCTAGAACGAGGATTAGCTATATTAGAAAAAAGAAGCTATTTGAAAATGGAATTAAGGAGAAAACTGGCGTGCAGAACAAGGCCACAGAAGGATGTAGGCCAAAAGAGCAAATGTTTGGGTTGACTTCAGTGGCAACCGAAATCTTGTCAGTTCAACTCGAATAAAGTCCTCCTTTTGAGTTACTTGATGGATTGATTAGCTTGGGATAACAGAATAACAATTGGAAGGGACCCAGGAGGTTTTCTAGTCCAACCTCCTGTTAAGCAGGAGACCCTATACCATTCAAGACAAAGAGGTGTCCAATCTCTTCTTAAAAGCCTCCAATGCTGGAACCCTCACAACCTCTGAAGGCAAACTATTCCATTGATTGATTGTTCTTGCTGTTGATAAATTCCTCCTTAGTTCTAGGTTGGTTCTCTCCTTGATTAATTTCCACCCGCTGTTTCTTCACCTGCCTTCAGGTGCTTTGTTTGTAGAACAGCTTGACCCCTTCCTCTCTGGGGCAACCCCTTAGCTATTGGAAGACTGCTATCATGTCACCCGTTGTCCTTCTTTTCATTAAACTAGAGATAACCCAATTCCAGCAAACGTTCTCTGTATGTTTGATCCTCCAATCCCCTAATCCTCTTGGTTGCTCTTCTCTGCACTCTTTCCAGGGTTTTTTCTACATCGTGGTGACCAAAACTGGTTGCATTATTCCAAGTCTGGTCTTACTGAGGCCTTTTAAAGCTGTACCACCCACTTCACATGATTCCAGACAAAGGGGACGTTAATACCAGCTTTCCCACAAGCCTTCTCCTTACCTGGCAGACGTCGTAATGCTCAAATAGTGACAGAAAGCCCAGATCGCTACGCCCACTGATGCCTTTCAGGAGGGTGAAGTTGCCATTTCCTGAGTCCAGCTCCATCACATCGTTGAAGACATTGGATACGGCCCTGCCGGTCAGTAGCAAGTTGACCAGTTCCTAGTTTCAGGAGAACAAAACGATGGGCGGATTATACACCAGTTGGGACTTTAGACAGGCTCAAAGATCCGATACGATCACTTGACTCCAGAAATGAATTCAAGGGAAAGGAGAAACGTTCTTCCAGTTTTGGGTGTAGGGAAGCTTAATTACAGGTAGTCCTCAATTTACAACAGTTTGTTTAATGACCGTTCAGTTGCAGTGGCAGTGGAAAATGAGACTCATGACTGTTTTTCACATTTACAACCATGTGATTCCCCTTTTGCGATTTTCTGGTAAGAGAAATCAGATTCACTTAACAACTGCAGGGCTGTAAAATAGGGCAAAACTCACTTAACGCATGTCTCACTTAGCAACAGGAATGTTGGGCTCAATTGTGGCTGTACGTCGAGGACTACCTGTAAAGATGACAATAGGATTGCATTTAAGCCCCAAATTTCTGTTCGTTTAGTGAGACAGTTGTTAAGTGAGTTTTGCCCCATAGCAGATGAACAGGGAATGTTTGGGGAATATGTCTAAAACTGAGTGTTTCTAAAGTTCTGATTGAGAAAAGGAATATCAAAAGTAGTGACTTCCAACTTTCATCACAGCAAATACAAAAAAAAAAAAAACAACCTTAGAGATCCTATACTTCCTAAAAGTTACAATCGCCTTCTTCCCATAATCCAAATCCAAAAATTTATTATTTTTCTTTTTCTTGGTTTTTACTTTTTTCTTCCCCTTTTCTTTTTTCTTCCCTTTCTCCCTTTCTTCCCTTTCTTTTCCTTCTTGGTTAACTTTATGTCTTTTTGTCATATTTTTAATTCAATGAAATTATTTTTTTAAAATAAAAAAAAGTTCTGTCTGTTTCTGTTTCTATTCACATGACAAATAAATCAATGTACATCCAAAGGCATGATTAATACAATTGCTGATGAGTAAAGACTGAAGGTAATTAGTGAAAGAAAGAAGAGTGATGAGAAGTTACGAATCTGGCTGATTGATTGACTGATTGATTGCAGGGGGTAGATGTATCAAGACCAGATCTTGGGTGATAAAAAGGAGGAAAAGCACAGAAGAAATTAAAATGAAAGTGGAATTACAGCTAGTCCTCGATTTATGACCACAATTGACCTCAAAAATTTCTGTTGCTAAGTAAAACATTTGTTAAGTGAGTTTTTCCCCATTTTACCATCTTTTTTGCCACTGTTGTTAAGTGAATCTCTGCAGTTGTTAAGTGAGTAACACAGTTGTTAAGGGAATCTGGCTTCCCCATTGACTTTGCTTGTTAGAAAGTCGCAAAAGGGGATTATATGGCCCTGGGACCATGCAGCGGTCATAAATGTGAGACAGTTGTTAAGCACCTGGATTTTGATCCCATGACCATGGGGATGCTGCAAGGCTGTGATGGTGAACCTATGGAACCTATGGTGAACCTATGGCATGCCGGAAGTGGCACGCAGAGCCATTGCTGCCGTCATGGTGAGCCCTCCCCCAGAGCAGGTCTACTGTGCATGTGCCCTCACCGCCCGCCTGACAGCTGATTGTCAGGTACCTGGCCTGCGATGGGGGGGGAGGTTACACACGCATGCTCAAAGGGCATGGGGGCGCCTGCGCACATTGCCTTCTAGGTACTGGCGTGTGAGCGTGCGAGCGCATGCACAATTTTCAGCACGGGAGCCCAAAAAAGTTAGCCGTCACTGCTGCAAGGGATGTAAGTTTGAAAAACAGTCATAAGTCACTTTTTTCCAGTGCCGTTGTTATTCTGAATGGTCGCTCAATGAACCTCTACTGCAGCACAGGGAAAATACAAGTCTTACTAGGTCAAGGCTCCCCAAACTTGGCCACTTTAAGACTTGTGGACTTCAATTCCCAGAATTGTTGGGAGTTGAAGTCCTACAAGTCTTAAAGTGGCCAAGTTTGGAGACCTTCTGTCCTAGATGAACAAAGAAGACTGATTCATCATCAGCCAAAGGAATGGAAAACAGGCATAAAGAGAACCAGTTTGATTCAGTAATTAAGGCACCAAGAGAGAGATTGGGGGAGTTAGTGATGAAAGCTGGCTGTGGTGACTCTGGGCCAGTCACTCTCCCTAAGCCTAACCCACCTTAAAAGTTGGCCGTTGCGGGGAAAATAAGGAGGAAAGTGTGCTGGATGTGTTTGCCACCTCCAATTATTTCTAAAATTTTAAAGGTGGAGTATAAATAAAATATAATAATATGAAATGAAATAATAAAATGAAATGAATAATAAAATTAAACAAAACATAATATAGAATATAAAATATAAAACAAGGCAAAATTAAACAAAATTAAAATAATTAAATTAAAAACTAAATTAAATTAAATCAAAGTAAATTAGGAAAGGGCCAGATCAAAGCTTAACTTCCTAAAAATGTGTCAGAAACAAGCCATATTTGAATCTTTCTGCAAGAGTAAGAAGGTGGCAGATTGAACATGCAGAGAGACATTGCACGGAAGGGGGCCACCACTGAGAAGGTTGCCTTAGAGGACCCTGAAGAGCTCAATCGCCTCTAGGGCAGGAGCTCAGTGAGTTGATGACCGTTCCAGGGCGACACTGGTCAGGTAATTTACCCTAGAGTGGGACCCGGTGCTGCAGCTTTCCTGACTTGACCCCTTAGCAACTAACAACTCCAGAGAGACTGGTTCTGTAGTCTGAATCTGCAACTCATGGGCCCTGCTGGGCTGTTTACCTGTGTACAGTATCCGTGCGCACCGATCAGTGGGTTTGTGGTGACATCCACATCTCCACGGACTCTGTTGGGGAAGAAAAAAAAATCCTCGTCGAAATTAAATTCACAAAACTGGTACACATTTCTCCTTTTTCTGCTTGAAGTCTGGTTATCTTCCTCAGAAGGTGAACAGAGGTTTGCACAGAAAAATGAAAGCAAAACAGTAAAAAAAAAAAAATGCCAGGAGAATGATAGAGGGAGCAATGCTTTATCTATGTGGGGAGTCCTTGACTTATGACTGCAATTGAGGCCAACATTTCTGTTGATAAGCGAGATAGTTCTTAAGTCAGTTTTGCCACGTTTTACGACCAAGCACCTGAATTTTGACCACAAGGGATGCTGCAACAGTCATAAGTCTTGTAGCTTTGAAGGATCACTAAATGAACGGTTGTAAGTTGAGGTCTACCGGGTATGGATGGCCTTGAAGGATGAGGAAAGGAGATACTGAAGAGAAAACAATCAGATGAGGAGCCTCCAGTCACTAAACCATGAGAGCAAAAAACTTGGAAGGTCTCATCCCAAGGAATTTAAAAGTGGAGGACGGAAATCCTCTATATGCTGCAACCTTTTTGTTATTGTTTTTTAAAAATTAAACATTTAAACCTTTTCACTGAAGAAGAAAAATGAATTCAAACTACAGGATACATTTTCAATGGCCGTATCGGGCTTCCCCTAAAATCAGAGGAGTTTAACTAGGATTTGAGCTAAAAGCAGGGGGTGGGAAATCACATTTTATAAGTCAAATACTAATTTTTTTTGTTGCTTGCTTAAAATAAAAGAATCTGATTCTAAAAATAAAAGCAAGGAATAATTGTGATTGTTCCCTGGAATGCCGAACTGAAGCTCGGCATATCGAGGAAGTATTTGGACTAAAAAAAGCTTTTTAACTGCAGCCTTGGAAAGCAAGTTTATCTCACTAAAGTTTATATTAATAAACCACCATCATCAAAGAACAATTATAAGAGTTGATTTATAGTCGGGACTCTTTCAAATAATGTCAAGTCCAGAACATTACCGGAAGAAGAAGAAAGTGGAAAGTTGCTGAGATTAATGAGTATCAGTCGGCCACTGGCCATATTTTTCACTGAATGACCGGCACTGTGGAATTCCCATGGCTTTGCTTGAAGCCAACTCATGGATGAAATATGCGTCAGTTAGGAGCTGTGGGACATCAAATGTGGACAATAGAAGGAAGTTCTAATCCCATCCATAGTTGCAAACGCTCTGGGAACGCCAAGTTGAGGCTAAGACACTGGAGGAGAAGTGACATCTGGGTTTTCCATCATTTTCCCTTGGGAGGAAATAACCTACAAACTGAGTGGCATTTCTAGAGGTTGAGGAAGCCTCTTTCCAAAGCCAGTATCTCAGTGCATTTGAAGGAGGATTACCTCAAGGGTTTTTGACCAGCAAGACACAGAGAAAATGGAGGAACACACAAGCTACAGAAACTTACAGAAGCTTGGTGTGACTATCCAATCAATCCATCGATCAGAATAGAGCTGGAAGGGGCCTTGGAGGTCTTCTAGTCCAACCCCTTGTTCAAGCAGGAGGCCCTATATCATTTCAAACAAGTGGCTGTCCACTCTCCAGTAATGGAGCACCCACAACCTTTGAAGGCAAGGTATTCCACTGGTTAATTATTCTCACTGTTAAAAAGTTTCTCCTTAATTCCAGGTTGCTTCTCTCCTTGATTAGTTTCCACACATTGTTTCTTCTCTTGCCTTCTGGTGCTTTGGAGAATAGGTGGACCCTATCCTCTTTGTGGCAGCCCCTCAAATCCTAGGAAACTGCTACCATGTCTCCCTAGTCCTTCTTTCCTTCAGATTGGCCATACCCAAATCCTGCAACTGTTCCTCGTATGTTTTAGTCTCCAGGCCTTTAAACATCTTAGTTGATTTTCTTTAAACTTTTTCCAAAGTCTTCACATTTTTTTTTGTAATGTGGTGGCCAAAACTGGATGCAATATTTGGTCTTTCATTCAAGATGGTTCTACCTTCAAGCCACCAAGCGTGGAGAGGTTACTCTCCCAAAGAAACAAATTTTGGAGATGGCTGAGATCTTCCCAGCTACATCCATCTCTTGACTTGCTTGAAATGCTGACAGCACCAATCACAGGAGAACCTCAGGCTCTACACCAAAGAGGCCTCTTAAAACCCTTGTTTTAACAAGAGAGTCAGAAAATCCTTTCTCTTGTCATCTCCTGGCCACCAAAAGTTCAAAAAACCAAATCTATCCAGCCCTGATTTTAAAAAATAGGGGAGGGTGAAGCCATCCATATCTAAGGCATAACACAAATGATGTTGGTGTTGTAAGCCGTCCAGAAGTGCCTTGCAGTGAGATGGGCAGCAAGCAGATTTAATTAATTAATCTTCTATGTATATAAAAAGGAAATGCCACTCACGCACCATCACAAAATCCCCAGAACCGTAAAGCCTACAAACTTGCAATTTGGCACATATGTTCCTCTTGGCTTCTAATGGCTCACTAAGAAAGGATTTTTCAAAATGACCATCAGAGCATTTGGAGTATTTCCTGTACTATTGTTATTAACACGCTCTGATGCTAAGGATCTCTACTTCCCTTCCCCACCTGAAAAGAAATCTCTTCCAACTGCAAAAGACAAGCAGAGGAGTCTCAGTTTCAAAGCACCAAGCAGTTGTAATACAGAATAGTTGAGCTAAGCCCTGCCCAGGCTCTTTGCTGTCTCCTTCTTACTCACACAGCAAATACTGTTTTAGTTTCCAAATAGCCCTCTGATGTTCTACTCCCCCTCCCCACCTGAAAAGAAATCTGTTCCAAATGCAAAACACAAAGAGAGGAGAGGAGTTTCAGTTTTAATTTCACAGCACCAAGCGGCTTTAGTACAGAACAGTTGAGTTAAGCCACGCCCAGGCTCCTTGCTGTCTCCTTCTTCCTCACACAGCAAATATTGTTTTGGTTTCCAAACAGCCCTCAACTCTGTCACACACTGACAGGACGTTAGCCAAATAATACCAATGGATGCTGGTAGGCAGAGGCAGAATTTTTTCCCTCTTATTGTCCTCCCAAAAAACTAAGCCCGACCACACAGTTTCGTAGCAAAGCTAGTCAATTAATAGTCAATTAATAGTCAATAGAGTTAGTCAATTAATAAAGTGAGAACCAATTTGATATCACAGTTCAAGGCAGCAAAGAGCAAGAGACCTTGAATTCTAGTCCTGCCTTAAGCATGGATGTCAGCGAAATGATTTTGGACCTGCCCCTCCTCTCAGCCTTTAACCAGGCAATGTTGTGGTTAAAGATGGTGGTTTAGAAGCCAGGAGACCATGAGTTCTAGGTCACCCTTCGGCACAGATGTTCCAGGGGTGATGATGGGCTGGTTCAAGAGTTAACGTAGTCTAGTATGGAAGGAGTTGGACATGGGACTGGGAGACCTGGATTCTAGTCTCCTCAACAATGACAGCTCCCTGGGAAGGACTTAGGGTCAGCCCCTTCTTTGCAGCTCAAGAGATGCACTGGTTAAGGCGCTAGGAGAAGCCGAGAACTTGTGAGTTCTAGTCCTGCCTTGGCACGAAAGCTTTCCTGAATGACCTTGGACCAGTTACCAGGAGATGTAGAACACAGATTCCTAAGGAGGAAGGGAACTCTGAGATCTTCTAATCCAACCCCCTGCACAAGATAGAAGCCTTGTAACAACCTAGTTAAATGGTTCTCCACTCTATTCTTGAAAACTTCCAGTGATGGAATGACTTCTAGGCCCGCCTTAAGCATAAAAACTGAGTGACTTTGGGCCAATCATCAGGAGATGGTGAGTTCTAGTCCCAACTTAGGCATGAAAGCTGGCTCACTAACTTTGTGCCAATCAGCAAGAGATGGTGAGTTTTAGTCCTGCCTTACATACAAAACCGACTGGGGGTCTTTGGGCCTGTCCTTTCCTCTTAGCCCTAGGGAAAAGAGCCAGAGCAAACCACTTCCAAAAATATTGCCAACAAGACGGTAAGGCCTTATTCAGACTGATTCAAAGATGGGAGGGGGGAAAAAAGGAATAAACAAAGGAAAAAAAGAAAAGTCTATAGAATTTTATCCTGAATGCTAGCAGAATGCAATGTGCGTCAGAAACAGAAGTTAAATCTAACTTGGAAAAGAAAAAAAGAAAAAACCCTCAATTGATTAGAAAGGGTTTTTTTGAATAGAAAGCCACTGTGGATATGAGGAGATGGAGAGGGGGGGAAAGGACCTG